>OY744518.1:107782514-107862514 GCA_963556195.1 Sepiola atlantica
GGGTTTATTCTGTTAATTGGCTTTGTATGTTGAATTTATTTAACTAAAGTAATGGTCAATTCTTAGTATAACGGATATGATTTGTGCAAATAGTGTTTATTATGGGGGGGGGTATTATCTGGGGATGGGTTCGGGGGGGGGGGGGTAGGTTATATGATGAAGGTAGAATTTAATTCACGTCTTTGATTCAAAAATGGGCTAAGTTTGGAAATGAGAATAGCTTCCATCAGTCTTAGGTCGCCTAGGTTCCTGGTCGAGGCTAAAATGGAAACTTTTATGTCTTGTTGTGTAGTATTGCATGAGGAAGTATGTTTGAAGAAGGAAGATATATTTGTATTCATGTGTTCTTTTATACGTTGGTGTAATTGTCTTGTAGTATATCCAATATAGGAGTGGGTACAAATAGTGCATGATATATTGTATACACAGTTAGTGCGGTGGCATAGTCCAGTGGTAGGAATGGGACAATTGGCTAGGGAGCATGGTTCTTGGGTGCGTGTAGTGCGTTTTTTGGAAAGGTGTTGGCGTAAGGTGGTGCCGGTGTGGGTGAGTTGAATGTCTAGTTTTTCTTTATGTATTGCACTGCGGATGGCATTAGTGATTCTGTCGTTAAAGAAAGGTAGTTTTAGGAAGCATGTGTTGGAGAGTGTGTTGTGTCTGCGTGATCTGGTCTTGCTGAGGTGGGTTATTGTGGAAGTGGGGTAGCCGTTGGTGATTAGGGTTTGATGGAAGTCTTTGGTGTGTTTAATTTTATTGGCAGTAGATGAGCATTTATTTTGTATGCGGGTAATTTCATTACGGGCATAGTCTAGTTTGGCTTTAAGGGGCAGGGCAGATTTAAAATGAACAAATAGGTTTTTACAGGCAGGTTTTCTGTAGAAAGTCTGTATAGAACCGTCTTCTGTGATTTTGAGGTTGAAATCGAGGAGAGATAGTGAGCCGGAGTCGCTAGGGTGTTCAATAGTAAATTTTATATGGGGGTCGGTGTTGTTGAAAGTGTCGAAAATGCTGATAGCTTCTTCACGAGATGAGGTGAGGACAAGAATGTCATCTATGTATCTGTTTTTGTTCTTCACAGCTTCCAGCAACCCGGATCTTCGCATTGCCTTAAACCTTTTTAAAAACTTTTATATATATATATATATATATATATATATATATATATATATGTATATGTGTAAACATATTGAAATATTAATACATATATATAAATATAAATATATATATGTGTGTATATACATATTCAAATATTTATATATATATGCATATTAAAATACATATATATATATATATATGTATATACATATTAAAATATATATATACATGTATATATATTAATGTATATACATATGAAAATATATATATATGTATATATATATGCAAATATATATATATGTATATGCATATTCTAATATATATTTATGTGTATACATATTAAAATATGTATACATATATATATGTGTATATATGCATATGCATATATATATGTATATACATATGCAAATATAGTTATATATATATATTTATGTATATATATATATGCAAATATAAATATATATGTGTGTATATATATGCAAATATATATATATATATATACATATATATATACACATATATATATACAAATATGTATATAGATACAAATGTATATATATATATACAAATATATATTCAAATATATATATATACATTCATATATATACATATATATACATATTGACATATTTAACATCTACTTATATATTCATCAACGTTTCGTCTTTATTTGAAGACTTCATCAAGAGTATGTATTTGAAACCGTACAATATTTTAAAGTATGTAATGCCTTTGTGACGTGAAAATAATGTGTTTCTTTTTAAGGAGGTATATATATATATGTATGAATATTAGATTAACAAGCTATTTTTTCAGGAAAAGAAATTTTGACACAATATCTTTTCTATTTATTGTGGAAGGAATGTTTTTGGAAGGGAAGTTCTAATGATTAGTTTCTTTTTAAAGAAAACCTTTCCCTTGGAGAGGAGAGACAGCCAGGTCAACATTAATCGTTGTGTTGTTGTTTGATATTTGTTTGTTTTACGAACGAAACTATATTGTATAATGTATATTATTATTATTCCATTATAAATGCCAGTATACTGAAATCATATGCCCTTAATAGGGTTAAGATGAAAATTCATATACACTAAATGTACAAAAGCAAGGAAATTCCCAAATGTTTACACTTTTATTGCAATTAACGGTATGCGAGCACAACAGGGCTATGTATTTTACTGGTAGGAATTTTTCTTCAGCGCACCTCACACACTTCATCCACTCATGCATAGATATTTATACTGTAGTGATGTGATAATGAAATTGTTTGGTTGATATGTAGTTATACCCTTAATGACAATAAAAGTGTAAAAATGTGGGAATTTTCTTGCTTTTGTACATTTAGTGTATATAAATTTTCATCTTAACCCTATTAAGGGCATATAATTTCAGTATACTGGCATTTATCATGGAATGTCACTAATTTTGTAAAGGCTATGCCTCAAGACAATGGTAATTTTTAAGTTTTTTTTTAATTTTCTGGAAAACTAAGGTATATGGTAAACTGAAATTAAAATGCCATCAATTAGACCCTAGAACCTCTATCTCTGCCAAAAATCAGCTGAATCCATTAAATAGTTGATGAGATACAGGGTGGCACACACGTACGTACGTACACACAGATAACACAAAATAACTCCTGACCTTTCTGTATCTCTGGGTTGCCTTGACTAATGATGCTGAAATTTTACACACTTATAGAACCTATCTAATGAACATATTGTGCAAAGTTTTAACTAATTTGGTTTATTGGTTTTTGAGTTATGACTGATCAAAGAAATGATAGTTCTAGCATAGGTCGTTTTTGAAGTCTATTAAGGGATAGAGCGCTATCGCGCCTCCCTTGATTTACAACAGAGAAACGCGCAAGTACAAATCGATTTATCCAATTTTTTTCAATAGTACAATTTGGGGCGAAAAAAAAACAATGAAGTTTATTTTTGAAAGATTAAATAAAAAAAAAGGTATTTTTCATAATTTGGCCAACAAATAAATTTTACATAAACAATTCAGAGATCCATTTAATGTCTTAAAATTTCATACAAAATATCTGGCCTAGACCGGGAGTTGAAAAAATATCGGGTCAAATTTTCCTCCCACGAAAAATTAACTGGAGCAAGTTTTCCTATGTCGACCAAAAACATTTATTAAAATCAAAAATTTGAATCAAAAAGGTGAAAACGACTATAATTGAAATCTCTAACAAAAAACAACTGTTTACAATTTTAATATTCGATAATAAATATTTTAAGATGAAGAAAGATATCTAATCTACTTTCGGTTCTAAAAAGACAACAAATTAGTCTGAAAGTCTAATTATTTGCTTTTAAAAACTAAAATTTAAGATTTTTCTTTAATTTAATTAAGTTTAAACATCGGTTTAATTGCAGAATAGAAACCTCTGTTTTCTTTCGCTAATTTCACTTGGTATTCCCTAAATTTTAGATGAAAAAGATTGTTGGTCTTGATTATATTTTTGGTCCTGAAATGAAATTCTCATTTACTTTTTAAAGTGTTGAGAATCTAACTTTAATTCCAGGTTTTAATCGCTGGCGGCCATGTTGGTTTTTATTGTTTTGTTTCTTGAGCTAAAGATATGTTTCCTTGGACTTAATATCTTTTTCCTTGGACTAAAGATATTTTTTCTGCTTTAACATTTTATTACACACTCAAAAAAACTTTGAACATTCTATTTACAAAAGCAAGTTTTAACGGAATTTAATGAATTTAAAAACAAACATGAAAAGGTTAAGCATACTAGTCGTGAATTTAAGAATAACAAAATGTCGCCGAAAAGACGACAGCTAAAAATTTGGCATAAAAGTTCAATTTGATATATGATAAAAAATAAATTAGAATTTTTTGTGAGGCAATAGGTACCATTTCACCCCAAAAATCGATTTTATCGAACATTTGGGTGCATACTGAGTGAAATGGGCGAGAAAATCCAATGGCCGCTATAGTATAATTGAACCTAAAATTCTTTATTTTAAAACCCGAAATAAAAAAAAATTGGTTTATTTATTCAATCAGTCATGTCATAAATACAAAAAAAGTTCAAATATGTAAGAAAATAATTTCAAAGACATCTATAGACTCACTGGCGACATTTATTGCCCAAATTGTCTCCTGTCCCATCAAAAATTTAACATGTGCATGTAAAAATGTTCTGTTTTCAAGCTTAACTCGCTCGTTCTTTCTCCCTCTCTCTCTCCCTTCCTATCCGTGTCTCTCTCTCTCTCTTTCTCTCTCATATACATTTACCAGAGATATAATTTTTAAAAATAACTCAGAGTAAACTCTGAGACCTTCTTTTCTTTTCCTTTTTATTGCTAAATAAAAGACTAATGTTTAAACAAAAGAAAATCAAATAATTTTGGAGCGAGGAGCGAGGAGCGCGGAGCGATAAACAGCCGCACTTTAGTCCCAAATAGAGTTGCGTCCGCTCCACACCCGCTGCATATAAAATGAGCCCTCTTCTCCTTCGCTCCAGCAAAAAGGAGCGTGCTCCTGGGCCGCGCTCTTTTTTGGAGGACTCCGTAAAGCCCTGTATATATGTATTCATATATATATATATATATATATATATATATATATATAATCATGTATATGTGTATAAAAATTAACTATGCTTTTGTATGATAGGAAACAACACCCTGTTAAGATATAGACGCAGTTTTGGACCTTAATTAATAATCTTCTATAGATATATTAAGAAATAGATTCTAGGAGATTCGGCTTGGGTGGGGCAAAGAAACACTTCAGATGTAAACAAAACAAAAGCACAAAAAAAACGCTAAAGAACGTATTTGCGTAAACAGAAGAATATATAGACGAAATTAGTTATCGACTTGTCGTAAACCACCTTTTTTTCCTCGGGAGTGACCTCACCATCCCTGCTCTCCTTCCATATTGCAGTGTTATCATCTCCGATGGTTAAGTCACATCAAAGGGATCATCAGCCGTGAGTAACAACTGATAAAAAATAGAGTCGCTTTCATCGTGTAATTTTATTAAATCCTTAACCTTGCATTTCGTTGCGGCGTGTCTATTTGTGTCGATATTTCTAAATGGACGCCTGCGAAGAATACGGACGGACGGACGGAAAATAGTTTATTCCATAGCGAGATTGCTAGACTAAGGAAAAGAGAGAAAAACCACTAATATTAAAAAAATATGCAAAGTATGCCCGGGGCAGAAAATAGTAAGACAACATAACAAGAACCAATATTCTTATGATGCGTCCAGTTAATATGAAGCGTGACGAACCGACGGTCGAACGATAAAGATGATGTTACAAACCGATGGATGAAGATGATGTGAGGTGATTGGACGCATCTAGGAATATATAGTCTTTAAGATGCATCTATTCAATCTGAACATTTAGCGAGGACGAGCGAACTGAAGGAAAGACCGACGTGAGGACAGACATACACAGACTTTTATAGAGATGCTTGGATGCATTTAAATACGGATTTTTTTTAAATCGCGTTCCATCAGTTTCAGAATCTAGCCATGAAAATGCTATTTTAAATAGTAGCGTGACAGATCGACGACGGACGGGACGACGGGCAGAGGTATTTGGGCGCAATCTAAAAACGAATAGTTTCAAATCGCGTCCATTCACTTTTAGAATCATGCGAGGAATATGCTATTTTAAATTAAAGCGTGACAGCTAGACGTACAGATTTATGGATGAATTGGCCCGACGGACTAGAGAGGAAATACTATTTTGAATTGAAGCGTGATAGACCGACGTACGAATTGTTCGAATTACGAATTGATAATTGATCGACAGGTCGACAGGCCGGCTGAGAGACAGACAAACAGACAGACTGACTGAAACACCAATTTTGTATCATGCTTGGACGTATCTAGAACCGGATATGCTAAAATTGCATCCGTTCAAACTAAGCATATACCGATGAAAATGCTACTTCAAAGTGAAGTGTGACCGACCGACGTACGGACACACAGACAAAAAAACTAACGATTATTCGACAAACAGACCGACGAACAAAACATTTTATAAACATGTTTTGACGCTTCTAAAAGAATATAAAATGGCGTCCATCAAATTTCAGCATTTAACGGGAAAATGAAATTGCGGTTTGAGGTGTGACAGACCGACGTATGTATCGACAGAAGGAACTGACGGTTAACCGACGAACGGATAAGGCGTTTCATAAACCGATATTCTAAAAGTATGTCTTTTCAATCTAAGAAAATGCTATTCAAATTCAAGGACGACAGACCAACGTAAGGACTGGCGGACGAACTAACAGTGGACCGACGGACAGGTGGGCGAGCGAGCTACAGAGCCTTATATAGACATGCTTCGACGCATCTAAAAACGAATATTCAAATATTGAGTTCATTCAATCTGATCATTTTGCGAGGAAAATGCTTTTTCAAATTGAAGCGTGACAGACGGACGCAACGATTGACGTTTTTTTTTAAATTTTACTAACAAGTCACTACCTATCAAGGTATAAATGCAACTCGAGGATAAGTGTTACTGAGTTTATCTAGGTGGACGGTAGGACAACATTGTAAGTGTTAATAACGATTTGATTATTTAAGCGGGCGGCTCAACAAGAATTTGTTTACATTGGACTTGAAAACGACCATGTTATAGTCGGCGTGGAAGCAGCTCTGAGATAGTGTGTTCCACAGACGAGTAATCCTAAGACATAAACTTTGCTCGTGAAAGTTTCGTTTAGTTTTAGAGAGAAATGGAAATTATGTACAGTGGTAGTGGCTAGAGGGGTTCTTGTTGTGAATATTTTACAGGGTGGACCCATTAGTTGGGGCTCAGTTTAGCCCCTGCCATGAAAATTACGATAAGGCAAAGAAAGACTAGCAACGTTACTTCTGTCAGAAAGAGGCTTCGGGGAAGGGAAGAGGTCACCCCGAACTTGATTTCGAAGGAGGAGAGAACGCTCTGGGCGGCACAACATAAGATGTGACAACAGTACTCCATCTTAGAACTATTTGACTCTTATACATTTTTGAACGACAGACGAACAGGGGTTCTGTTTACCATAGTTAGACGCAACAGAAACCTCTATTCAATCTGAGCATCTTGGGGGTGCTGTACTAAATCGAAGCCTGACGCACGGAACTAAGTACGCACCTGTTGATTAACTAACGGACGGACCGACATACACAGCTTTTTTATAGAGATCTTTAGACGCATGCAAGAACAAATATTTTTAATGGTGCGCCCATTCAATTTGAGCATCTAGCGATGAAACTGCTAATTCAAACCTATGCGTGACATACTGACGAACAGAAAACACGGACGAACCAAGAGACAGAAAATGTCATGGATACGCTTGGACGCAACTCAGAGCGGAATTCTGAATATACGTTCATTCAATCTACGCATTAAGTAAATAAAATGCCATTTGTAACTGAAATGTCACCGACCGATCTACAGGTGGACGTGCATACCAACGTATATAGCCTCCTTTTATTGAGGAACTTAATAATATAATATTGGTATTATATTCCTTTATAGGCTATATGCGAAATTGAATCATTATTTTGTTTCATTTTTTGATCGTATTTTCCCATTTCCTTTTCTTCTTACGATTATATTAGTGAGCGCCATCTTTTTAGTTTGTTTTTCTTTATTTTCCTGCTTTTCTTTTAGGGCAATGTTACTGGACCGCATTGAAATGTTTGGACTAAAAAAATCTATACATCAGACAAAACTTAAAATAAACCGACCCTGTGAAAGAAGAGATGAAGATGCGATCAAAAACTAATACGGAAAGCGTGTTTATTTTTCAGGTTGGCGTACATTATTTCGTCTCGTAATAAATGGAATCATTCAGCCATCAAGTAATTCTTAAATATGTCCTTAGTATTGTGCGTACTAAGAATTGAACATTCAACTTCTATAAGATTATCAGTTAGAACTGATTATAACATAGCACTTTATCCGTTATACCACGTGGGCACGTTTTCTCTTTTAGGTTGAAGTATCAAAGCTCGGTATAGGTGATAATAAAACTATAATGAATAATATGTTTCCTACGATCAAAATATGACAAGATCCCGTATTTATAAATATATTTAGTGGCTTTAAAAAACTAAATACATTGATGATGTTTTTTTTCTCTCTGCTTTATAACTGTTGTGTTAGATGTGAAGCTAATAATGATCAAATGGTCATCATTGTTCTCAAAGTTAAATATTGAGTCGATTTAAATTAAAGCATTTCTGGTAAAGGCTGTTGCTCTAAGCACCTCTCTTCGAGCGCGCTCGTTCCTTTGATGCTGATGATGTCTGCAGTACCAGTTCCTTTAGTGACTATTTCTCCGAAGAGAGAGGAGGGGATAAAGGTTTTCTTACGCAGTGGACTGATAAAGTATGACTTCTTTCTTTTAGATAAAATACACATAGTCGCTGTTAATTACAATGAACTAACACGGACGATATTTATGTAGCCATTTGCTTCTGCATGTATTCATTCATTATATAACAGGGACAGACAGACAGACATATATATATATATATATATATATATATATATATATATATATATATATATGTAGAGAGAGAGAGAGAGAACATAGACATAGCCTATTATATATCACTACATCTATAAAGAAATCGCTCCTAATCTCTTTCAAATGAAAACACACGGGCTTAATTACGTCTCTCGACTCTATCGGTGACGTCACGTGTCTTACTTACGTTTTTCTGTTCCTAAGATGAACTCACTACTACCCAAAATACAGCCCACCTCCCTACAATTGTTATCCAAAGATATCCAAGATGTATTTTTCTAATTTGATTCTATCATAGAACAAATCATCACTTCTTTTAAATTTTTACCGTAAAACATCGCCATTTGGTCAGTCTAGTCTTCACGATCCTTTTTTATGTGGACACTAGCAAAATCTACACGATTTAATGAACTGATCTTGCTACTGTATCCCTGAAACGAATAACGCCCTACACGTTTGTGCATCCCCTGCTGCCTATAACATACGCTTTCATGAGACATCATACTGTCCCCGTCGCGCAGAGCAATGTACTCTGTTAAAACCTACACAAAAATATCACGGATCTTGAAAGCGTCCTGTTCTTTTGTTATACACATTATCAACTATTTAGTAGGTGACCGTGAACATAAGATCAGAGGTTCGCCCTTGCTCTGATACAACATTCCATCTTTTCTGTCCATGGTTTGTATCTGTTCATCTATTCTTTCCTCGTTCCCGTATCTGTTCTGATATTACAATTCATATTTGTTGTCCCCGGTCTAGTATCTGTTCTGATACTGCAATTCATCTTTTCTGTCCTCTCTTTAGTATCTGTTCTGATACTGCAATTCTTCTTTTCTGTCCTCTCTTTAGTATTTGTTTTGATATACTTCTTTTCTGTCTTCTGCCTCAGATCTGTTCTGATACTACAATTCATATTCTCTTTCATCGGTCTCGTACCTGTCCTGATACTACACTTAATCTTTTCCGTCCTCGGTCTTGTATCTGTTCTAATATTAAACTTCATATTTTCTGTCCACGATCTCGTACTTGTTTTAATACTACAATTCATATTTTCTTTTCTCGGTCTCGTATCTGTTCTAATATTACACTTCATCTATTCCTTCCTAGGTCTCGTATCTGTCCTGATACTACAATTCATCTTTTCTGTCATTGGTCTCGTATCTCTTCTGATATCACAATTATTTGTCTGTCTTCTGCCTCGGATCTGTTCTGATACTACAATTCATTTTTTCTCTTCCTAGGTCTCGTATCTGTCTTGTTACTACACTTCATCTTTTCTGTCTTCGGTTTAGTATCTGTTCTAATTCTACAATTCATATTTTATCACCTCGATCTAGTATATGTTCTGATACTATTAATCTTTACCGTCCTCGGTTTAGTATCTGTCCTGATACTATAATTCATATGTTCTGTCCTATGCTCGGTATTTGACACTGTTATTCGTTATTACTGTCATCGATCTAGTATCTGGCCTGCTGCTACAGTACATATGTCTGTCCTCGGTCTATTATGTGTCATGCTATTATATTTCATCTTTTCTGTACTCGTTCTTATAATATCTGTTCTGATATTACATTTCATCTTTTCTGTCCTCGGTTTAGTATCTATTCTTAAACTACAATTCATTTTTTCTCTGTCTTGTATCTGTTTTTATATTACATTGTATCATTTCCGTCCTCAGTGTCTTATCTGTTCTGATACTACACTTAATCCTTTCTGTGTTAACTCCGTGAAGGTTTAGTGTCTAAACTCAGGAGATTTAATTTGTTTTCTTAACCCAGAGTGCTTTTTCTACAGGAGTTTGATATTCCCCACATGAAAAGTGACCTTGTATCTAACTATGTGTTTGAGGGCGGGAGAGTAAATAGGGAATAGCGAACAACTCGCATTCATAAAATACAAGCTTATCATAATTAAATTTAACTAGTCTTATCTTTTCTTCTTCTCGCTGTGTCCTTGAAGCATGTGGTTATACGACAGTCTCCAATGTCTGTACACAGTACTTTGCAATATTATAGAAATAAGCGAGTGTTTAAAGCTGCACTGATTGAGTAGAGGGAAGGGATAACAAGCTACTGCTCCATCGTATCGTTCATTTCTTCACATTCACAGATGGTGGAATTATGTTTCTGATGTTTGGAGATGAGGATTAATAATTCATATTATTTAGATTATTCGGACTTCTGTAATCATTTTTTGTTATTCTCACAAAGTTGCTGCGGATGTAACCTCCGACTTTAGCTAAGTGCATCTTGTCGAACTCGAGAATCGTTGTATCCAAATCAGTACGGAATTTCAAACAGAAACTTTTATTTAATCTACGGGGGTAGCTTGTCTTCGTTTCGTCATCCTTGACTGGGTAGATATATTAAGTAATTCGTAATTGTATTCCTAGTATCGTCTTTACTGAGAGTTGTATTTTCAACTTCCAGAAAACTGTCACTTAGAGCTGATTATCACCTAGCACTTATATTCGTTACGCCACAGGTCCTTGCGTACGATTCTATTATAAATCTTAGGAGCCTTAAACGTATTCTTTTTTTAAATGTGTAGTTTTAATACTTATCACTATATATCATCACGAATTACTATATATTACAGATTCCCGAGTTCGACATAAAGATCGCGAGTTCTACATAATGCACCGGAAGAAGGTCTGAGGTTACATCGGCCGAAATATTGTGAGAATGGCATCCAAGATTATAACAGTAGTCTGAATATTCTAAATAATACATGCTTGATAGTTTTGTAGCCTCATCTAAACATAGCAGATGGGAGATGACGGTGGCTTAGGGTACACGACACCGACTGACAACCTGGGTGTGACAAGTTCGAATCACTCTCGTTTGAATACGTTACTTGCTTTAGAATGTTATGTATACTTGTTAAAAATCTGTGTAAGGGAGGTAAATGTGAGACTATAAAGTTTAATAAAGTTTTAAAAAGAGGGGAATGTAACAGTCAAGATTTATAATTGGAAAAATCTAACGATATTTCTATACAAGTCCCGTGATTCAATGTTTATTAGGAGTATATATTAGGCCGTTTAATGTTTTGAAATGTTAACTTGGTTTCGTCTAGAAAGTGCTAAGGAGAGAATATGGGTTTCAGGATCAAACATTCGAAAGATTAAAAAGGTTAATAAAAACACATCACATTTAAATTCAAGGTCTGGATTAAAAGACTTTAAATCAATCCAAAACGAATTTAAATTAAGATTTAACATGATTCGGGTCTCTGCAGCCGGCAATCGAGTTAAGGGAAGTAACTCTACAAGGTTCTTAATTATTCTGTATTCGGAATTTAACATTTTTAACAAACCCAATGAGACACTCCAAGACATACACAAATGATCCTCCTGACCCCCTACTGCCTTTAAAAATGTGGTTAATAATATCAGTTAAAGAATATAAAATATCTCATCCAGTTCCGAAATCTTCACACAGGCAGCACCTTATTACAATAAAGCGCTCAGCGACAGCGGATTAGAGAGGGGATTTCATAAATCTCCACCCGAGACCAGTCACGGGGGAGCCGCAATAGAAAGAGGGCGGTGATCTACAAAAGCTGACCTCTTGTAAATGTTACTGCTAAATAGCATGCGTCACACGCATTGTCACTAACAGTATTTTTTTTAAGTGAAACATGTTTTATAGTGGTGATATAAAGTAGTATTTTAAAGATGCTTAAAAAATGAAGTTTCCCGAATGTATACCTACCAGCGACCATGCACGATTTAAGTTCAATTTAAAAGAGACATTTACATCCGCCGTCACTTCTACAAGACCAAGAAGGATTGTTACGAAAAGAAAATAAGGTTAATACCTTTTATTCGTCTAAAGCTCTGACGAGGCTTGTTATATCAAGCGAAATTATTAGATAAAAAAGTCAAGATTAAGAAGAAAGAAATATTGTTTTGATTTTTGATTTTGATTTTAATAAAAATAGCTGCATCTAACACGTGGTTTTTAAGGCACTTTGCCTGTTTCTTTAAGTTTAATACATATATATATATACATATAAATATATATATATATATATATTTATTGGAGAAAAATAGATGACGTTGCAGATCTGCAACAAATGGAATGAAATTGTACGCATATAACAACACACTACAATATATACATCTGAATAATCATAATACACTAGGGAATCATAAAACATTTTTGACTTACCATCATACTGACCAGATTTAAAAGTTTAGGCTTTTGAATTAGGCAGATAACAAATCGATGACACTCACCCGTGACATCGAATATACTAATTATCTATTTAGCGGCGTGTGATGATGCAACATCATACTAATACCTACTTACACTTGTCAACAGGCTCGTTGCAGATGTGAAACAAGTTGCAGTTTCACACATATTCATTTAATGTTATATTAAATAGGAATCTTTGGAATGTGTCATATTTGAAATAAAATAATTTTAGGGTTAATATTTTTAACGCCAATGATTAAGTTCGTTTGAATCGACCTAAGTATCAGTTGGCTTACGGTTGTCCGTTTTATTATCTTTACTCGTCCGTTTATACGTATACATTATTCTCTGTAGTAAACATTCTATTTTATCAGAAATTAGATGTCATGTTTGAAACTCCCTCATATTTGTATTTCCTCTGCTGTCATCTATTTTATCCTGTTTTCATTTACCTTGTTACGCATATGTGTATGTAGCTGAGTGTATGTGTATGCAAGAGAGAGAGAGAGAGAGGGAAGTATAGAGATAAATAAATAGAAATAGATGGCTAGTAAGATATACAGATAGAAAAGGATAAAGAAAAGGATACAAAGAGGAAGGATGCGTGTGTGTGTATTAATATCGCAAAGATTTTTTTTCCATTCGTTCCAAATTGATCAACTGTCTTTGTAGCGTATTATATCGTTTCTCAATAAGCTTGTCTTATATATTGGAGAAGTGTTGTAAATATTGAACATGTATATATGATTCCTTTTCGACCTTGTCAAAAGTGATATATCGTAACTTGTTTCTTGTTATTGAATGCTATATTTTGTCACTGCCCTTTTCAGCTAGATTAATAATTAATGTGTTGAACGAATATCTATGTCTGACTTAATATATTTTATACGAGTAGGTTTTTTTTTCAGACCGGACATAGATAAGAAAGCAATAAGATAGAATTATATTACTGGTTCTGTCGATTTTAGTATTTTTTTAATATTTCGGTTAGCTTGTCATAACAGGAGGCTTTCTTGTATTGTCTTGTGCTATTATAAAGTTGATAGAACAGACGTAGTTACGATAAATAGCGTAGTACAATAGAATACTATTCAATACAATAAGTATACAAACCAGCGCAAATCGAAAACATAAAATAATGTATAAATAATAAGCCAGTATGTTAATCGGAAAAATAATAGTCTCATTTCAATCCACTTATCATATAAACGAAGAGGTTCTCATCACAATGTCAGGATTTCTGGCTGTCCGTGGCAGATATTTTTTTGTAAGAAATGCATTAGGACACATCGTAACCACTTAATAATACATACATACACAATAAATAAATTTGAGTCGAGACTGAGTATCGAAACCGTAAACTTGATTCCTCTATTCTCCCTATCTAGGCTATCGATCTGAGATTGTAATAAGGCTTACAAATTAATGTACTTATTTCTTTTGCTTAGTGAAAATTGGAAACGAGGAGTTTGTCTCCCTCTCCTTCCCTCTATAACCGTCCCTCTCTATCTCTCTCTGCGTTTTTTTTTATTAAAAAACAA
This sequence comes from Sepiola atlantica, assembly GCA_963556195.1. Classification (NCBI taxonomy): domain Eukaryota; kingdom Metazoa; phylum Mollusca; class Cephalopoda; order Sepiida; family Sepiolidae; genus Sepiola; species Sepiola atlantica. Next base: position 107,796,879 of record OY744518.1, read on the forward strand.
TTATTTCGGAATATTAAACTTCAACTACGGATTGTCGTTAAAATAATTTTATATGAGATAAAAAATAAATGTTAATTAAACGTATATAACAAATCTTTATAAGAAAATATCATTGTTTTTGTTACAAAATAATCCGTAACGAGGCTACTTTTATTTAAGTCGGGTAAAATATTGTTAGCTCAACGTTGACACATAACACTTTTTATTATAGTTGATTTTCTTTATAACAATAATATTTTGAATTAACAATTATTTTTAAAATAAGATCCGTGTTTACAAAGTTTTGTACAAGAGTATATTCATCTTAATGTCGGGAAAAAATATTGCCCGCTCAGCTCGCCATTTTCAGCAACACCGAACGTTTAGGTGTTTAATGTTTTTTTATGATACTAAATTTCATAGTACACTTGAAACGCCGAACTATAACAGGTCTGAAAATATATTTCAATTTTTTTAAGAAAAAGATTCCATTAAAAAAAAACAGTTTTAATTTATTATTTGTTAGAGTGTTTGTTACTTCAGAATATAACTAGCAGGGGGTATTAGGCGTTGCTTAGGGGTCTCTATTCTCCAGTCTTTCCTCTTAACCTCGTTCCCCACAGTAAAAGTTGTATTATTCCACGTTAGCGCCTCTCCCTCACCCAACTGTCTTCCCACTCGCCCCTCATCTTGTTTACCTCTACCCGCCCTCCCATACCCCTTTCCCCTCACCCCGTTGGCCGGGAAAAGTAAGTGTTTACTTTGTCTTCCTGGTCGTCCCCCTTCCCCATTCGATGTATATTTAGGTCACCGTAAAAACAATCTGGTAGTCGGTGGGGATCGAACCATCAACCTTTTCCATTCGACCTTTTGTTCTTGGTCCTTTGTAACCAAAACAGTGTATTTAAAATATTACGAAAAATTGGTCACTTAAACACTGTTTTTATCTGGGCTCGATGCGCATACGTACAGCGTACAGGCGAGGGGGAAACGATAAGCGTTGCCCCCCCCCCCGAGTCGGCACGAAGAAATCGATGTTTTTCATTATTGATAATTGTTAATAATTAATATCATTGAACTTTTTTTTTATTATTTGCAAATACGATGTAACAGTGGTCGAAATTTCCGATATCAGATAGTGCGGCCATGACGAAGTGTGAATTGTCTATTTAACCCTATTCAAAATGAGCACCAACACGATTTAACCCATTCTTAACATATAAGGATGTAGAGTGTTAACCTTCTGTCAGGAAAAAGATTTTTTTAAAAGTTGTCTCATGTAATGTCGGTATCAATTTTAAGCTAATTGACTGTTCGGCGATAGCTCTTCTATTTCCGTAAATCACAAACATCCGGGCCGATAGTGGTTCCTTATTTCTCTCGAAATGACAGTTTAAATTCTTCAAATTCACTTACGAATTTGTATTATTCGAGCTAATATTCTCATCTGGCACACCAGAAAAACATTTGACTCCGAGTCAGTTTGGTTCGGTGTAAATTCTTTAAAAGCAACACATTTTCGTTCACTTCGTGAATTCTGTCGGCAATATTCTGTATTGGATACGTCATTACTATTTGTTAATTTGTTAAAAATGTGATTTTTTTAATATATTTAAATCAACTAATTTTGTTTTGTTATTAATGAAGATACTTTTTATTTACCTAATCTCATTAGGGTTAGACACTAGGTCAAAGTATTTTTATTTACTCCAGGAGGCTAGTCACAAGATCAGGTGTGGTTAGACAGCGCACTAAGATTAGCGCGCTTTGGCCTACAAAAATGTCTGAACAGTGACGTCGGCATTCCCCTGTAGGAGCACCTCAGATGATTAGCAATAAACTAAGTGTGAAGGCAAAACCTGGGAAGGTGGGCCTCCTAGAACTGTACAGACAATACATCAGACCGTCAGAATTAAGGAAAGAAGGCCAAGACGGTACCGGTCTATAGAGTGTAACATACATCGGAGCAGAGATTGCAATCAATAAACAAACTTGACGCCGATACTGGGAATCGAAATCGCGAATTTTAGTCGTTACTAGCTGAGCTAACTGACTGAACAAGTGAAAGTATTTCAAATTAACTAACTTAAACAATTAACTTAACCCGCTCGGTTAGTTGTCGAACCTTTCAGTCACACGAGGAAGAGACACGGCAGCAATACTAAAATATACGACCGTAGGGAGGATATTTTTACTAGTACACTTACAATAATATGGGCACTTACACTGTGGGTGCATGTGTCTGTCTGTCCGTCATTCAAAATTATTTCAAACGAATATCATAAATTATTTTTTAAATTGAAAATATTGCATTAATACTAAATAATAAGTCCCCCCCCCCAATAAACATAGCCGATGCAATGACCGGAAATCAAAACTGAAAATTTGAAATCTTCAGTCTGATGTTATACGAACTGAGCTATTTAGATGTTCATAAAAATAGATTTTACCTAACAACTAATTATATAGATTTTACGTGACGTCATATATTTATGATATTTATGATTTACGTCAGGTTTCAAAACATTAAGTCAAACATAATGAAAATAAATAAATAATTAAACATCATCAATACCGTTTGAAATTCTTTCAATAGTCGAAAAGAATTGATTTTGCTTGATCTACGTATTGGAGTTAAAAACTATTTAATATATATATATATATATATATATATATATATATATATATATATATATATGTGTATGATATATATAATATCTATTAATAATGGAGATTATGTGTCTATCTGTCTGCCTGTCTGTCTGTCTGAAGCCGAAAATCCATCAGAGTAATATTACTATTTACTTAGTCTGCCAGCTTCTATAAATAGTTCTACACAAACCACCGTAAACATATAAATGAAGTAGAAAGAAACGACACTGCGAACAGAAAACGTGTCAAGAATATTACTTACACTAATATTTTTTCAACTTCCTTATATACTGTTACAAAAAGTCGCTCAGACACTAGACGGGTTTTCCCATTTACATAATTCATTCTTTTTAAACTTCAATTAAATTCATATTTACAAATATACACTTATGACTGCTATTATCAAATTTACATATGTATTTACAATATTTTCCGATAAGGTGATATCATTTAAAATTATTCATAAAATTAAGTAAACACATTTCATTAAGAAACCAGCGTGTTTTTTAAACCATACTTTCAATGGCACGTACTGTTAAAATTGTAAAGTCATCCTTTCGGAAGTGACGTCATTTTGAGAGGATTTGTTTCACATTATCATTCTTTAATTTCATTACGTTGTTAATACAATGTGTTTTGTTGTAAATTGAAGTTAAGCAAGGCATATCCCAGCCATTAGTAAATGGGTGACCATTTTGGAAGAATCCATTGTTGACTCATCCTTATATATATATATATATATAAATATATATATATATATATATATATATATATATATATATATATATATATATATATATATATATATATATACTAGCCAATATATGCTCGGTCCAGTCGCATATTTTTGCTAGGCTGCCGCGTAAGAAACAAAGAAATACACTGGATGTTATTTTTGTTGCTGTTCATAGGAACTAGTTTTGTCAGTTCTGTCAAGACCTCGATAATCGGTCAATGTAAATCTCCTATTTCTGGGGGCTGCAAATACGCGACATCGTAATCGTTAATTTAATTGGATGTTTAGTTTTGCATAAACAACACTTATATAAACTCTGATCTTAAAGAAAATCAATATTTTACAGCGTCTGAATTGTGTAAAATTAGGTATCTCTAGACTAATGTTGTAGTGGATAGGAGAAGATGAGGATTCAAATAAATCTTAATGTAATGGAAATCGCGCACACCTTTCGCTAACCGAAACCACGAGGTGACCCCCACAAAGGAAAATGTCACCCATGGAATCGTTTATAAATTCATAAACCTTTCTGCAATACAACCATTTATGGTACAAATACACTTCAGTCTATGCCAATTTTCTCATTATCAATACCCAACAGACTTTGTGGTATTATAGTTCAGCACACCGATATTCGATGTGCGAAATTATCAATAACTATGATGAACCTCTTCTATTGACACCGCCCTGATTTTGGCTATAGTTGCCATGTTCAGTTTAGGAATAGTCGACAGATTATTTTGATATACATTGAGAAAAAATAATAATCTAGTGCGGAGGGTCCAACTTCGGTAAATGTGAAGCCCATTCAGGATCAGACACCAACCTAATCAGCAACATGCCGCCGCAGAAATCCAAACGAATGATTTGAAGTGTAGGGAATTGTAACCCCACCAGACGATTGACTGCAAAGGCCACTGCACACCATCAACAACACTTCATGGGTTCAAATATAACAAAATTGGATTATTGCCCCTTTATTTATTTGAAGTTGATACTGAACGGTGAATCATGGCCAATACTGAGCGCTACCTCGTTGCCGTTAAGAAATCGCAGATGAAAGAATGTTGTGAGGAATGAACAGTAGTTTGAACTAGATTAGGCAAGAGAGGAGTTGTGTAAGAGGTTGTAACAATTTTGCACGTTGTATATTGAATAGCGGTGAAACCACGACTGCTGGGTATTAGTAACTGAAACTTGGTGGGCAAGTCAGGCATAAATTGGAGTTTATTTCTAAAAAATATGGATGGAGAAATAATTCTGAATTTTATGAATTCTTCTATTAGAACTTTTGTGTGGCGGGTAGAGCGTTACACTGTATATCACATTTTGACATTGCCTTTGTGATTTTCTCGAATATGTTTCGGGTTTAAATTTTTCAGAATTATTGGCATATATTAATTGTAATACTGCTATTGCTACCCACTCACAGGCGGTAATACGGCCTTGTGCCAGACTTAGTCAAGGACAACATGTTTTTCTCAAATTTTGTGTCCTTAATTTATAACCGACGAAACTGTTGCTGACTTAACATTTTATATGTTGAATGCCCATCCATTTGAAATAATGGTAAAAATGCTCGGAGCCGAGAGACCAGAGTTCATAAAACGTTTTAAAAACATGGTACTCGATGTCACCTTGCTTAACATTCAGCATTATAAGGTTAGGATCAAGAGTGGAGTTATCCTTGGCAAAGAAGTGGTTCCTTTTCTACACCTCGATGTAGTAGCTAATGAAATGATCAACTAATTTACTGTATATTGAATACTAGCAGGGCTACCCGGCGTTGCCCGGGGCGATAAAAAAAACAAAGTAGTAGAAATTAAAGAGTGTGTGTAACATCTTTATATAAAAACTTCAATCTCTCTTCTTTCTTTAGCCGTCTGTCTTTCCCTGGTCCTCATTATTCCCCTCCCTTCTTCAACCTTCTATTTTCCTTTTTCCCCATAACATTCTTATCGGTTTAAATGTGTTAAAAACGTATAATAATGTAATTCACGTAAATTCTTTTTACTAAATATGTATTTTATGTAACTGGATTTTCTTAAAGAAATATGCTATGTAAACAAACATTTTGGATGAAAGTTATTAATTATTTTTACATTGTATTTTTGATCCCGAAATAAAATTATATTTTATTTTTTTAAGACTTTAAAATCGAATTTGAATGCAATGACTAAATCGCTGGCGGCCATGTTGTAATTTCCTATAATTTGCTTTCGTAAAATAGTAGCAATACTTTGATTAGCGTGTGTCGCTTATTTGAAAAACAATACCAAAGAACTAAAAATTCAGAGGCGCGTCCCTGGCGCTAAGAAACGTTAAATAAAATTAAAAGTTATTTCAAATTATTAGGTAATTAAATTAAAATATGACTCAGGATTTTAAAATTACTATAAAATATCATGAAAAATAACTTAAAACAGTCCCCCCCCCCAGTGAATTCTTCCCCATAAACCCATAAGGGGTTAGTTTATAGATTCAGGAATACTCCCATCACCTTGCTCTGTGAATTTTACATATAAATGCACTTTTTCCCCGACCCCTCAATCTTTCCAGCCATCCCCCCTTCCCAACTTTTTTTCACTCCCCCCCAAACCTGAGAAATATTTTAAGTTAAAAAAAAAGAAAAAAATTTGGCCCGACCCCTTAAAAGTTCGGCCCGACCCCTAAAATTTTCCCCGACCCCATAATCTCTCCAGCCCCCAACTCGTTCTTCAATCTCCCCCAACCCTCAGAAATATTTTAAGTTGAAAAAAAAAAAATTTTTTGCCAGACCCCTAAAAAGTTTGGCCCGACCCCTAAAATTTTCCCCGACCCCTCCAGCTCTCCCCCACCCCCAACTTGTTTTTCACTCCCCTCTAACCCTGCGAAATATTTTAAGTTAAAAAAAACAAACGAAAAAATTTGGTCCGACCCCTAAAAAGTTTGGCCTGACCCCTAAAATTTTCCCCGACCCCTCAATCTCTCCAGCCCCCCTCCCAACTAATTGTTCACTCTTCCCCAACCCTGAGAAATATTTTGAGTTCAAAACAAAAAAAAAACAAAAAAATTTGGCCTGACCCCTAAAACGTTCGGCCTGACCCCATAAATTTCCCCCGACCTCTCAATCTCTCCAGCCCCCCATCCACAATAATTTTTCACTCTTCCCCAACCCTGAGAAATATTTTGAGTTCAAAACAAACAAAAAAAAAAATTGGCCACATAAAATGTTTGCCTGACCCCTAAAATTTTACCCGACCCCCTACTCCTTGCAGCCCCCGCCCAACATTTTTTTCACTCTCACACAACCCTGAGAAATATTTTAAGTTAAAAAAAATGTAAAAAAAAAAATTTGGCCCGACCCCTAAAAGATTTGGGCTGACCCCTAAAATTTTCCCCGACCCCCTAATCTCTCCAGCCCCCCTCCCAACATTTTTTCACTCTCCCACAACCCTGAGAAATATTTTAAGTTAAAAAAATTCAAATAAAAATTAGTCCTGACCCCTAACAAATTTGGCCTGACCCCTAAAATTTTACCCGACCCCCTAATCCTTGCAGTCCCCGCCCAACATTTTTTTCACTCTCCTACAACCCTGAGAAATATTTTAAGTTAAAAAAAAAAAAAAATTGGCCCGACTCCTAAATAATTTGCCCTGACCCCTAAAATTTTACCCGACGCTTTAATAACTCCAGCCCCCCCCCAACTTTTTTCACCATCCCAAAACCCTGAGAAATATTTTAAGTTTAAAATTTTTTTTAAAAGTAAATTTGGCCCGACCCTTAAAAAATTTGGCCTGACCTCTAAAATTTTCTCCGACCCCCTAATACTTGCAGCCCCCCAACTTTGTTTCAACTTCCCACAACCCTGAGAAATATTTTAGTTAAAAAAATTAAAAAAAAAAAATTTGGCCCAACCCCTAAAAAATTTGGCCTGACCCCTAAAATTTTACTCGACCCTCTAATCTCTCCATGAAATCTGCCCCATGGACCCCTAAGGCGTGGGTTTATAGATTCGGGAATACGCCCATCAACTTACTCTGTGAATTTTACATAAAAATACACTTTTATATTGTATCTATATTCTCTAACATTTATTCTATAGGGCACACACACACACAAACATACAGACATTCAATTTTATATAGAAGAAGATAACTGAATAGAATAAAAAGAATAATTGAGAAATATTTTTGTAGCAGGTTTTAATGATAAAGTTTCGAAATCATTTAGAGAAGGATTGATAATTTGTATTATTTGGGTTCTTTGGGCTACTGTTCTCACATGTGCTTGCGGATGAAGTGGTATTATAGTAATATATAAAACTATTACGATCTCATATAAAATAGTCTATTCAATTCTAAGTATAAGTAGCAAAGATTGTAAGTGGACTATAAAATACTAATATAAGAAAAGTGATTAAATTAATAGAAAGAAATAACATATCAATAAGAATGTTAGAATGATGAAGGGTAATTATTTAAATACATAGAAAGACGAGGTTGGATTTGAGTTGAAAAATACTTGTAGTCCAGGGTTTCGAATCGCATGACCGGTAGTGAATAGTCATATCTCTATGCTGAAGAGTCCAGATTAAAAAGGACGAAGCGCATACATACATAGATAGTAAACGATAACAAATATTTATATTTGTCGCTCCTCGTAAAAAAGTAGAGCACTGTAATGGTAGTACTAACACAACATAACGTCACTTGCTTTATAATGCATCGTTCCTTCCCTTAAAAAGAAGTAGAATGCCTTGACGTTAAGCCGCCGAAAAAAGTGTTAAAATTATCATTGTTTACCAGTTATTTAAAATTGGCCGAATGGTTAGAGAAGTTGGATTTTAGTTGAAAAATACTTGTAGTCCAGGGTTTCGAATCGCGTGACTGGTAGTAAATAGTCATATCGCTATGCTGAAGAGTCCGGATTAAAAAAGACGAAACGGATACGTACATAGATAATAAACAATAATATATATATATATATATATATATATATATATATATATATATATATATAAATATATATATATATATATATATATATTGATTTTATTCCACTAGTTATTGAGCACTCTCATAAACATTGAGCACTCTCATAAACCCGGTTTCAACTTCCTCCGGATTCATACCCCCTGGATATTTGTAACAAGTTAATTATATATATATATATGATTAGTATAGGCTTTTAATTTACACTTACATGAATGTCACGATAGAGAGCGTTATTATAATTGAATAAAATACATGATTCCAATTTGTCATGTCTATTGGTTTTACGCTCGAAGCGATTCATAAAATGACTCTGTAATATTTTTAGGGGTCATGCTTGGTTAACGTCTAAATCCACATAATCGTTCCATGCAGATGTCTGCTCATCACTTGAACCATCCGATTTAACATAAAAAATAACTGTTCTATTTTTCTATTTTCGTGAATAATAGCTTAGCTTTTTTCATATTTATTTGCTCATGCATAATTTAAACACGTACTTTATTTAATAGACACACTATTTTACTTTTTGGTCATTTTACTTCAGTGTAAGATCTCAAAAATTAAGGCGACTCTTTCCTTGTGCTTACACTTGATCTCTGTATGAGGTACATTAAGTTCTCCTTTACCCCCCAATCGTTAGTTAGGATATTTAGAACACTAATTTTACTTTCCCCAATTGCCCATTTAAAAAAAAACATATAATTGAAGAAAAATCGCGTGTGTAACATCTTTATATTAAAACTTCTATTTCTGCCCCTCTCTCTGTAGCCGACTCTTTATCTTTCTATTTTTTTCTTCCCTAGTCGCCCATTTCACCGCTACTTTCTAATTTTGCCTTTTGCGAAAGCTGTTTCTTCCCCACCATTTCATCCTACGTTTCCCAGGGCAATAGTATGACTTATTTCTATAAAAAGTACCACCTCTGTCTGCGCCTTCTATATAGGTACTTATCTCCGCTCCGGTGTTCATACTATATACGTATCTATTGCCACCCCGGTGCGCATACTATATACGTACCTATCGCCGCCCCAGTGCACATAATATATACATACCTATCGCAAAGCCAGTGCAGATACTATATAAGTACCTATCGCCGCCCTGGGTGCAGATACAATATAAGTACCTATCGCCGCCACGGTGCGAATGCTAAGTACGTACCTATCCCCGCCCCGGTGCAAATGCTAAATACGTACTTATCGCCACCCCGGTGCGAATGCTAAATATGTAGCTATTGCCACCCCAGTGTGCATACTGCATAAGTACCTATCACTGCCCCAATGCAAATACTAAAAATGTACATATCGCTGCCCTGGTGCGAATGCTAAATACGTACCTATCACCGGTTCGGTGCAAATGCTAAATACGTACTTATCGCCACCCCGGTGCGAATGCAATATACGTACCTATCGCCACCCCTGAATGCTAAATACGTTCCTATCGCCGCCCCGGTGTGAATGCTTAATATGTACCTATCGCCGCCCCGGTGCGAATGCTAAATACATACCTATCGCCCACCCGGTGCGAATGCTGAATACGTACCTATCGCCGCCCTGTTGCGCATGCTATATACGTACCTATCGCCGCCCCGTTGCGCATGCTATATACGTACCTATCCCCGCCCCACTGTGCGTGCTATGTACATACTGATCGCCGCCCCGGAGCGCATTCTAAATACATACCTATCACCGGCTCGGTGCACATGCTGTATACGTACTTATTGCCGTCCATGTGCACATGCTATATACGTACCTATCGACGACCCAGTGTGCATACTACATATGTACATATCGCTGCCTCAGTGCTATGTCTAAATATGTACATATCGCCGCCCCGGTGCGAATGCTAAATACGTACCTATCGCCACCCCGGTGTGAATGCTAAATACGTACCTATCGCCACCCCTATGCACTACTATATACGTACCTATTGCCACTCCAATGCACATACTATGTATATACCTATCGCCGGCCCGGTGCGCATACTATATTCGTACCTATCGCCGCACTAGTGCGCATACTATATTTTTTTGGCACCACCCAAGAAAACTTTTTTTTTCATCCTCCCACATACTTAGAAATATTTTTAATTTAAAAGAAAAAAACGATTTAAGCCCCCTCGAAAGAAATTTTTTTTTTACCCTTCCCCATACATAGAAATATTTTCAGTTAAAGAAAGAAAAAAAATTTCGGAGGTGCCTCGGTCATATCAAATAACCATACTGCAGAAGCCTCCGGGTCCTATATTGTAGAAGCACCCCTGGTGCTGGGTCCTATACTGTAGAAGAACCCCTGGCCGCTATACTGCAGAGCACCCATGGTCCCTATTCTTCATAGGCCTCTGGGTCCTATATTGTAGAAGCACCCCCGGTACTGGGTCCTATATTGTAGAAACACCCCTAGTCCTTATACTGGAGAAGCACTCATTGTCCCTATTCTGCAGAAGCCTCCGGGTCCTAAATTTAGAAGAACCCCTGGTGCTGGGTCCTATACTGTAGAAGCACCCCTGGTCCTTATACTGGAGAAACACTTATATTTCTAGGGACCGTTATACTTTAGAAGCACCAACGTTCCTGGGGAGGGACCGTTATACTTTAGAAGCACCAATATTTCTAGGGACCGTTATACTTTAGAAGCACCAACATTCCTGTTGACCATAATACTTTAGAAGCATCAACATTCCTGGGGACCATTATACTTTAGAAGCAACGTTCCTGTGGGACCGTTATACTTTAGAAACACCAATATTTCTAGGGACGTTATACTTCAGAAGCCCCTACCTTACTTTGCAAATCAAGTAGGCCTCCTGAGAACTACTGACATCACTCTTACTGGTTGCCTTCCTATGTTGTTATTGATGAATCCGGACAGAAGTTATGGGATGACCTGATACAACCGGACACAATTTAGGGCAAGACGGGTACATCCGGCAAGGGATTATAGAGCATGTTTAGTGAGTCAGCATTTTTAAGTTATTACATAAATACAAGCGATAATTTCCAAATTACTACTGATTAACGTTGAAAAAATGGATCTGTATCATGGATATGTATCATGTATCATGTATATGTATCATGTATATGTATCATGTAGATGTATCATGTATATATATCGTGTATCATGTATATGTATCATGTATATGTATCATGTATATGTATCATGTGTATCATGTATACGTATATGTATTATGGATATGTATCATGTATAGGTATATATATATCATGTATCGTGGATATGTATATATATCATGTATCGTGGATATGTATATGTATCATGTATCATGGATATGTATCATATATCATGTATCATGGATATGTATCATGGATATTTATCATGTATCATGGATATGTATCATGTATCATGGATATGTATCATGGATATGTATCATGTATATGTATCATGGGTATGCATATGTATCATGGTTATGTATCATGGATATATATCATGGATGTGTATCATCTATCCTTGATATGTATCATGGATATGTATCATGTATATGTATCATGGATATGTATCATGTATCATGGATATGTATATGTATCATGGATATATATATGTTTCATGGATATGTATTATGTATATGTATCATGTATCATACATATGTATCATGTATCACAGATATGTGTTATGTATCATAGATATGTTTCATGTATCATGGATAGGTATATGTATCATGGATATGTATCTTGTATATGCATCATGTATCTTGGATATGTATGATATATCATGGATATTTATCATGGATATTTATCATGGATATTTATCATGGATATGTATCATGTATATGTATCATCTATCATATATATGTATCATGTAATATATATCATATATATGTATAATGTATCATAGATATGTATCATGTATCATGGATCATGGATATGTATCATGGATATGTATCATGTATCATATATATTTATCATGTATCATAGATGTGTTATGTACCATAGATATTATCATGTATCATGGATATGTATCATTGATATGGATATGTATCATAGATATGTATCATGGATATGTATCATGTATCACTGATATGTATATGTATCATTGATATGTATCATATACCATGGATAGGTATCATGGATATGTATCATGTATCAAGGATATGTATCATGGATATGTATCATGTATCAAGGATATGTATCATGGATATGTATCATGTATCAAGGATATGTATCATGGATATGTATCATGTATCAAGGATATGTATCATGGATATGTATCATGGATATGTATGATGGATATGTATCATGTATCATTGATATGTATCATGTATCATTGATATGTATCATGTATCATAGATATGTATCATGTATATATATATCATCAGTATGTATCATGTATCACAGATATGTATCATGGATATGTATCATTTGTCATTGATATTTATGATGGATATGTATCATGTATATGTATCATGTATCATGGATATGTATCATGTATCATGGATATGTATCATGTATCATGGATATGTATCGTGAATATGTATCATGGATATGTCTCACGGATATCTATCATGTATCATATATATGTATCATGTATATGTATCATGGATATGTATCATGTATCATGGATATGTATCATGGATATGGATATGTATCATGGATATGTATAATGTATCATCGATATGTATCATCGATATGTATCATGGATATGTATCATGGATATGTATCATGGATATGTATAATGTATCATGGATACGTATCATGTATAATGGATACGTATCATGTATCATGGATATGTATCATTGATATGTATCATAGATATGTATTATGTATCATAGATATGTATCATGTATCATAGATATTCTTAATCATTTTCAATCCCCTCATGATTTTCTTCATCATTTTCAATCCTCAGATGATGGTATTCATCATTTTCAATCCTCTCATGATGTTCTCCATCAATGTCAATCCCCTCATGATGTTCTTCATCATTTTCAATCCCCTCATGGTATTCTTCATCATTTTCAATCCTTTCATGATGTTATTCATTATTTTCAATCCCCTCATGATATTCTTCATCATTTTCAATCCTCTCATGACATTGTTCATCATTTTCAATCCTCTCATAGTATTCTTCATCATTTTCAATCGTCTCATAGTATTCTTCATCATTTTCAATCCTCTCATGATGTTCTTCATCATTTTCAATCCTCTCATGATATTCGTCATGATTTTTAATCTCCTCGTGAAATTCTTTATCATTTTCAATCCTCTCATGGTATTCTTAATCATTTGCAATCCTCTCATGGTATTCTTCATCATTTTCAATCCTCTCATGGTAATCTTCATCATTTTTAATCCTCTCATGTTATTCTTCATCATTTTCAATCCTCTCGTGGTATTCTTCATCATTTTCAATCCTCTCATGGTATTCTTAATCATTTTCAATCCTCTCATGATATTCTTCATCATTTTCAATCATCTCATAATATTATTCATCATTTTCAATCCTCTCATTATATTCTTCAACATTTTCAATCCTTTTATGATATTCTTCATCATTTTCAATCATCTCATGATATTCTTCATCATTTAGAATCCCCTCATGATATTCTTTATCATTTTCAATCCACTCATGATATTCTTCATCATTTTAAATCCTCTCATCATGTTCTTAATAATTTTACATCCTCTCATGATGTTCTTCATCATTTTAAATCCTCTCATGATGTTGTTCATCATTTTCAATCCTCTCATGATATTCTTCATCATTTTCAATTCCCCTCATTATATTCTTCATCATTTTCAATCCCATTATGGTATACTTCATCATTTTCAAACCATCTCATGATATTCTTCATCATTTTCAATCTTCTCATGGTATTCTTCATAATTTTCAATCCTCTCATGATATTATTCATCATTTTCAATCCTCTCATGATATTCTTCATCATTTTCAATCCTCTCATTGTATTCTTCATCATTTTCAATCCTCTCATTGTATTCGTCATCATTTTCAATCCTCTCATGGTATTCTTCATCATTTTCAATCCTCTCATGGTATTCTTCATCATTTTCAATCCTCTCATAATATTCTTCATTATTTTCAATCCTCTCATGATGTTCTTCATCATTTCCAACTCCTTCATGGTATTCTTCAGCATTTTCAATCCTCTCATAATATTCTACATCATATTCAATCCTCTCATGGTATTCTTCAGCATTTTCAATCCTCTCATTGTATTCTTCATAATTTTCAACCCCTTCATGATATTCTTCATCATTTTAAATCCTTTCATGATGTTCTTAATCCTTTTCAATCCTCTCATGATGGTCTTCATCATTTTCAATACTCTCATGATTTTTTTCATCATTTTCAATCCTTTTATGATATTCTTCATCATTTTCAATCCCCTCATTATATTTTCAGCATTTTAAATCCCCTCATTATATTCTTCAGCATTTTCAATCCTCTCATCGTATTCTTCATCATTTTCAACTTGCTCATGATATTCTTCATCATTTTCAATCCTCTCATGATATTCTTCATCATTTTCAATCCTCTAATGACATTCTTCATCATTTTCAATCCTTTCATGATATTCTTCATCATTTTCAATCCACTCATGATATTCTTCATTATTTTCAATCCTCTCACCTTATCATATTCTTCATCATTTTTAATCCCCTTATGATATTATTAATCATTTTCAATCCTCACATGGTATTCTTCATTATTTTCAATCCCATCATGATATTTTTCCTCATTTTCAATCGCCAAATACAAGGAGCCCCCTAGAGCTATACTAAAATAACTCTCGCTTATTCCCCTCCTTTTTATCAGGGCAATAGTCCGAAGAAAAATGCAAAAAAAAACAATAATAACGTGACGATAGCATAAAATAATATCTGAACCTATCACTATGACGTCATGTACTAATCTATGTGACGTCATGTGCACAAGATAACATTAAAAATCGTGATCACATTAAATGAAAAAATGGCTATTTAAGCCCTTAAAAATGAATCTTTTTTTTTAATTTTTCGATATTATTTTCTCGAGGTTATGCCGGTTAAAATAATATCTAATTCTGAGGTGTTTGTTTAGTATTTTAAAAGTCTTAGCGTTACATACATATCACAGATTTTTGCCTTATATATATTGAGACTAGCGGGGCTACCCGGCGTTGCTCGGGGTCATAAAAACATATATTTGAAGAAAGATCGTGTGTGTAACATCTTTATATTAAAACTTCTATGTCCGCCCCCTCTCTCTATAGCCGTCTCTTTATCTGCTACCTTTCTCTTCCCTGGTCGCCCCATTTCGCCGCTACTTTCTAATTTTGCCTTTTGCAAAAGCTGTTTCTTCCCCACCATTTCTCCTATTGCCCAGGGTAATAGTATGACATATTTCTATAAAAAGTAACACCTCTATCTGCGCCTTCTATATAGGTACTTATCTCCACCCCGGTGTTCATACTATATACGTATCTATCATCACCCCGGTGCGCATACTATATACGTACCTATCGCCGCCCCAGTGCACATACTATATACGTACCTATCGCCGCCCCGGTGCAGATACTATTTAAGTACCTATCGCCGCCCCATTGCGAATGCTAAATAGTACCTATCGTTGCCCCGGTGTGAATGCTAAATACATACCTATTGCGCCCCGGTGTGCATGCTACATAAGTACCTATCGCTGCCCTAGTGCGTATACTAAAGACATACTAATTGCGCCCCGGTGTGCATGCTACATAAGTCCCTATTGCTGCCCTAGTGCGAATAATTAATATGTACATATTGCCGCTTTGGTGTGAATGCTAAATACGTACCTATCGCCGGCCCAGTGCGAAATTGAATGGACGAATCTTATTTAAAATACGTCCAATCATCTTTATAAATGGCTCTGTCTGTCAATAGGTCAGTAATATTGTAGCTTAAAATAGCATTTTGTTGGTCTGCTATGCTTAGGCTAAAATTAACGTTTTGTAAAGAAGAACGACTTAAACATCTGCAATTTTCTGGCGAGGTAAAATCAAGGAAGTGCCTATTTTGCCGGTCTCGGCAAAATAACGAGCACCTCGTTATTCTGCCGGGACCGGCAAAATAACGACCCGCTCGTTATTTTGCCGGCTTATGTTTTTTTTAACCTAACTGTTATAGCCTTGTGAAAGAAAGGGTTATGAAATAAATAAGGACAAATATTTAATAACAATTTATTTTCATCGTCATCAACAGTTGTTATTCTTTCGGTTATTTTAATATTTTGAATATAAAAGAAATATCTGCTTTTAATACAAAAACATCAAAAGTAAAAATTAATTAAATGAACGAAAATATTACAGACAATTAGATTCTTTAGTCGGATTTAGAAGTAATTTGCGTCGGATAAAAAATGTTTTAGTTATTTAAGAAAAAAATAATAGTTTTCATTCATTGATATGAAAATAAATAACTCTTGTTAAGAAATGTGATTATTAAAAAATAATTAAAGAATAGTCCCTAAATAAATTTAATCAGATATACGTTTTTTTTAACAATATGTACGTTTATATAATTTCAGTTTTATAAACAGTCTAAACAGAAATTTTAAAACTGATTTTTCACTATCTTTTAAGATAAATGTTAGGACTATTTCTCATTATTTCACTAAATTAACCATTAAATTGAATGTTTTTCTTGCGATAAAATAACAACAGTAGTAATTGTCAATAATTTCAACTGCTACATGTAACGACGAATGTTAATGCAAAGTTGAATTGATTTACAAACAAACATTTGAGGTAATCCGGTAGAGAGTTATATTAAAAAAAAGTAGACATGAACGGGGTTCAAAGCGAATTATTTGTACTTAAAAACATAATTTGAATTTTTTTTACAATAAAAACAATACGTAAATGAATTTAAATAGACATATAAATTCATCGTAGTTACTTAGTCTATTGTGAAATAAAACTTATATTTTCGTAAGTCGTGGCGAAAATCGCTGTATGAATTATTTATTTAATTTTAAAAAGTAGTCAGAAGTTTTAATTATTATTTTTTTATTGGACAAAATGTTGAAATAAAAATAAACCGGCAGTTAAGTTGACTCGTGAAATCTTCAATGTAACTGCAACAGTTAGGTTAGATAAACATGAGCCGGAAAATAACAGCCCCATCGTTATTCTGCCGGTCCCAGCAAAATAACGAGGGGGTCGTTATTCTGCCGGGACCGACAGAATAGCCTATTCGTAAAATTAAATATCGAGTTATCAGATATAGTGAGTCTTTAACGTGTAAGCTTGAAATAAAAAAGTATATCACTAAACATGCCAATTTAACCGACTTATTTTAAGAATATCCGCTCTTGTGTAAATGTCAACAAACACATCGTAAAATACCGTAAGTGTTGGATAGAGCAGGGGGGGGAGGAAGAGTTTGAGCGACACCCTGAAGGTTAGGGCTGCCCTAGAAGCGGTTGATTAAACCACGTGTTTCCAGTCTCTTTTTGACTGACATCTGACGAAAACGCACGCGGAACGTCGTTGTTCCCGACGAGCCCTAGCGAGAGTAGAGCGATCGCGTACAGTGTAGCTAAGCGATCTACCCGTCTATCTATTTGTCTGCCCACTCTCTCTCAATCTCCATGTCACGCATAAGAAGTCAGTGTGTTCTGTTTCTTTTTAAATGAATCCTGTTAAAACCCGAATATTGGCGTCCGCATTGTTTACATCGACAGCCAAAAAACAACCTGAGTTTCATAGCGACGATGACATCGACGGCAACGAGTGTGTTTGTCAAAAACAGCTGGATTCACAAGGAAACGCGGGTGTATAATGTATGATACACTCATTAGTAAGTGAACATATACCGTAAGTCATCAGATTTTTTTTTCGATTCATCATTTTCAATCCTCTTATGATATTCATCATCATTCAACTGGCAATCAATCCATCTCATTGACCTTTATCCTCGATGGCGTTTGACCTTGATAAGTAAATAAAACAACAAACAATGATTTACCAAACTCCACCAAAACTGAAACTAACTTTCACATATTTTTGTTTGCCTTTAATAATGCTGAACCTTAATGCCAAATCAGAACTGAACTCATCTTACTACCATAGCTACGACTAACTTTTCTTTCTTCATCCGTGTGATTTACCATCAAACCGAATTTCCGTGAACATAGTTTTTCTTCCATCTTTGGAACACATAACCACTGGATTGCTTCTCTGCAGACTACAACATGGTCGTCTTAAAATTTAATGTCCCTAAACTCTTCTCATAAACCGTCCTAACTAAACAAATTTTGTTCATTCCATTCAACATTTTCAATCCTCTCGGAATATTCATCACCATTAAACCGACAATCTATTCATCTCATTATCCCTTATCCTCGAGTGAACTTATGTCTTGGAAAGACGTGACTCACTAGTAAATAAAAGTTCAATTCAGGTAAATCTGTAAAATGCACCCTTCAAAAAGTGTTACATGAGAGCCTACATTTGGTGATTAAAAATTTTCAAATAACGTCAATAGACGCGCGTAGATGCGCTGTACGCGTCGATTACATTAATACATTAAGTTGGCCCTGCAGTTCGGATGTAATGACTCACCCAATTCTCAGAATCGATGCGATTTACCACGTCATCATCAATCAACTAGAACGCCTTAGGTAAGGAACCCCCCAAATTCCAAATTTCTCAAAACCCACTACTTTCACTTTCGACTATCCAAAAGGGCTCGTATTAGAGAAGATCTATCAAAAAAAGGTTCTAGTTAATTTTGCGCGGTCTCCGTAGCAAAAAAGAAATCGATTCTTTGATTAGTTTTGGTTTTCTAATATCATCCATGACCCGCCTTATTCCAGTTTGTCTGTTTTTCGCGATTACTCATCCTTTCGCTGTTGCAATTGGTTGCATCCATAGGCCCGTCCTATGGCTAATAAGGGAGCACGACGTTTTCGATCTATGACTCAAGGTAATGGACATCATCCGCTTGGTTGAGCGCATTACGTGCCGAAGGTATGTTCCCCGGTGCAACTTCATTACCCGTGTCCTATGTTGATTTCTCCTTAATCTTTTTGTTGTTGTTGTTGTTTTAGATATTTCCCGATATGCAATCCAATTTGTCTCGTTAAGTTTCAACTGTTTACGAGGAAATTCCTCTGGTTTTTATATTAGAGATATCAGGAAAAGGTCGCCATTGATTTCTGTTTGACAAAAACAATCTAGAAACTAGTTAACAGTTACAACATTAATATTAACTTTCTCGATATTTGCCCTGTGGCTAGGAGCAAAGTGTAGTATCTATTCTGATACTACACTTCATATTTTCTGTCCTCGCTATATAAAGGAGAAATCCTTAAAGACTAAGGTATTTTTAAATATTTGTTCCAATCAAGAGTGCACTTTTTATGTGGGAGATGGATTTTCCCTTACATAAAAACCGACCATGTGTCTTACTTAGCCCTCGTGGGGAAGCCGGTAGATCGGAACTTGCTCATAAGAAATAACGTGTTGCTTTCTCATTAAGTTCCGCGAATTAAATCCACCAAATCGAAGAAATTTCTTAACATTAAATGTTGACTTTCAAACAAGATTGATAGAAAAGTAGAAAATAAGATTATACATTCAAAAATATTGACTGTTAAATCAACAAAAAGGATCAAAAATGAATGTTTGATAAACGTAAAAGCTACAATGTTTAAAGCAGGGAATCTGAACCAATTGCCGAAAAATGAGAGTAGCTATTAAAAGAGAACGTGTATTTTTACACTCTTCCTAATATATCAATCGTGTTTGCAAGTTAAAATAAGTAAATTGAACGACTTATAACGATTAAACGGTGCCTACATCTTTTAGGGGACAGCCTGTGGATAATTGGTTAGAAAGACATATCGAAGTATAGAAAACAAAATTCTGTAAGATGCTATTATTATATGTTTAAACGCTATTTTTGAGTAACACTTAATATTTTATGTATTTTAGAACAGAATCAATTTTGTTTTTTCCTGGTTCATTTTGACGTATTTTTCTTCAGTATACCTGGGAGAATTCCACATTTTGAAAAGTGTGTTTTTTACAGACAATTATTCGAATATAATGACGACGGAAAAACGTATATATACACGGACAATCATACATATGAATGCAAATATAAAAACCTATTCTAAAGATAAATGAAAATATAATTACGTGCCACGTAAAAAAAAATGTTGTAACTATTTTATTTCAAAGTATTTTTCTATAATGTATATATAATCCTTTCTACAGTTTAATAGGTTTATTTTGTCTACACATTTGATTATAGCAAACTCTCTACTAAAACGTCGTCTAGAGAAATATTTGAAAGATTTAAACACAGGGACAACTATTTTACACTTTACAATTGTTAATCAAGTTCTATATATTTGCTCCCAGACGTAAGTATATAATTATGTATTATTTTTATACTTTCTATGATTAAAGGAAGATATGTGGTCATAAAATATTGTCTTGAAGTCTGTACTTCTACTTTCAATGTAGTATCATTTTTGTTAGGATGTTTTTCTCGGATATCTTGTTCCTAAATGAGTGTTCTCTTAGTTCTTAAGTCTAATAAAATGCCCCTGCCGCAAGCGCGACTAGAAGTATATATAAAGCGTAATAAGAGAAACACATGGGCCAAAATAGCTTAATTCTGAACACACGGACAAATGCCACAAACACACACCGAATACAGAATTAGAAAATTAATATCCTAAAGTCGTTGGCGGATTTTGAAATACAAACTCATCCAAGTTAGTATATCAGAGATGATAATATTCAACAAGGTGCAACAACTTGCATTGATATTGCAGTTACATACTGAAGTTAGGCGAAAGGATAAAACTATGCACATATATTAAACTTAGCTGAGAGTTGAAATAGGTATGGAAGATAAAATCTATTAAACAAAAACATAAGTAAAGAACGTTATGAATGACGCACAAGAAGACGCATGGAAGGCACCGTACTGGATGTGGTTGAAAAGAAATGGTGAGTTGGGGACAGAAAAGTAGTGTAAATCAATACCAATACAATCTCATGTAGAACGAGACTCCGTCACTTTAAAAATAGAGTCGAGTAGTAGGGACCGAAGCTGTGAAGTGGTTTATTCTAAGGATTGTGATAATGGATCCGATTGCAGAGATGTTAGCTACTGTACATAGTATGCAGTGCGTACAAATTACTAAAGGAAAGACCTAATGGCAACCGTGAAAGATAGTCGATAAGCATCATGATGAAAATCGAAGATGCTCGACAATGCAACAAAAAAACGGGTGCTTTGTCGATGTTACATAGCAGTAGTCGTGCTAAAGTATAACAGTTTTGAGGTCAAAGGGGTCAGAGATTGACACCCGACGGAAGTTGAAAGGGTCACGTGATATTCGGTGAGATTTCTTTAACACTCGTAGATGGCGAGAACTCAACGAGTAAAGACGTGTTTGGTTTGTCGTCCTTAAAACTGATGACGGCAAGCGAATCGTGGAGTGGTGTAGTATATCTATTTGTCGGTCTATCTATCTCATTTCTTTATATCCGTTACGTATGAAATGTTTCGGTTACTCTTGTTTGGAATACACCTCTTATGAACTTAAAAACGGGTGTCGACATCCGTTTTCTCAGCAACTTGGGTTCACAACGACGATGGTGATGATGATAGGTGCGACATGGACTATAGCAGATTCATATACCATCGGCTAAGTGTATAGAAACACATTTAGTTAGCAACAAACAAAATATAACTAAATACTATAAAATATAAACTCACTTAAATTATCTGGATATAAAAAGTATATTCTATGGCCGTATTGATATTGAAATTGTTTTAGTGATTATATTCTGGAATGTCAAAGGTCTTTCTTGCGGATGAGGTGTACGATTTTCTGCTGAGAAACATTTTCATTTCGTTGAAAGCCTTATTTCTAGGGGTTTCTTTTGAAATAACTTAACAAAACAAACGGATAAACATCTCACAACAAATCAAGGAAAACAAATAAGCAACACAACCACAAAAATCGCAACGAACCAAACGACTGACAACACACACAAGAGAACAAATAAACATTTAAATAATTCAAACGAAAACTCAACTAATCAAAGAAATCAATACTAACCAAAATAAACTCAATCAATCGAATAACTTCCATCGAACTAAATAAAACAAACAAACAATTAAATTGATTTGGCCTCTATCTTAAGTATTATATATATATATATATATATATATATATATATATATATATATATATATATATATGATGCCATATCAAAATTCCACTTTCAAGATAATTTTGGTTGCAGCTTCTGTCTTCTAAATCAGGGTGATTTCTTTATATTAATAAAAGGTTACTTTTTTACTAATACTCATATTCAGAATAATTTATTCGTTCATCTATAGTGATCTATTTCACAGTGTCGCAGATGTTTCGTATTGCAAGAAATGGGTAAGTGATTCAAACCTCGACTTCAAAACCAGACTGCCTTATTAAAATCGTTATTTAATGTTTTATCAACAATCGCCACGTGTAAGAGAAGTCTATGAATCTAATTATTAGCTACCTAGAATACTCTGGTTACTTAGTAATAGCTATTCACGTTCGCTGTAAGAGCCAATGATGTCGCTTACAAGAGAACTCGCCCAATTGTTCATACAATCTGATTGAAAAGTAATGCCCTATACTTGTAAGTTATACTTGCAAGTTATTAGTGAAATATCATTCATACAAAAAATGAATAAGGGGAGCAAGTGTTATCAATTATGCGTGGTTTTCTTTCTTTTAGTCCTCACATTCCACGAGCAGTGTTCTTTTTAGAATGGGGTATAATTCTGTTTTCGTGAGTCTACTGTTGTGTTCGATACTCTCGGAGTACTCATCACAATTCATCGGTCAATCTATCTATCTGTTGATCCTTATTTTGAGAGAGTTTTAGCTTGTAATAGTGTTGACTCACGAGTAATAAATGAAAAGAAAAATGTTCCTTATGAAATCAGTTGATGCGATGTCCACGCGGTTTTAGAAGCTGGTGGCAATTGCTGTCACCCATATCGAATGTTGAATATGCTATACAGTTTTTTTTTGTAAAAAAATATATCAGTAATAAATAACGAGCACTTAATAATAGGCAGTTACTTTCCAATCACCTTGTAAGCATTACTATAAAGCTGTATTTGATAGGATATAGAGCTTCTTGTGTTCAGAATCTAACCTCTTAAGTGGGCTATGTTAGTATTACATTATATAAAACAGAATGACGCATTGTTAAATGAAAATACTAGATATGTTTAAAGGGCTTTCTGTGAGTAGGTGCACGACTACATAGACGTTCTAGGGATTATCTAATCACCCTTTGGGTGATTTTAAACGAAGCTTTCATAAACAGATTGTTTATATCTGTTGTCTTTGTTTTGTAAGTGAAGTTTATGAAACAGTTACCATCAAACGTATGCATACACCCCCCACACACACATATATATATATATATATATATATATATATATATATATATATAAATGTGTGCGTGTGAGATGTACCGCTTCTGTTAATACATGCAAAATTTTATATTATTGGCCGTCTCACCGATATAAAACATCGGACATGACGCCCATTGTATTTTGTAAATGTCGGTAATAGAAGAAGCGTTCTTTCTGGGTAGGTGGAGACAGGGTTTGGTGTTGTATAAATCCTTATTTTGTTTAGAAATTGATGTCAGTACTTTTGTGTCAGATTTTAATTGTTTTTGAAACGAAATAGACATGAGATTATTGGGGAGAACTATGTAAGATTTATTTTCGTCACTCCAATCAGTTTTATGTGTGCAAATTGCGTTGTCTTGTGGGACAAATATAGTATTAATATGTTTTCGTTGTGTATATTAACACCCTTGTGTTTAGCGTAGTTAACTAAAGTTGAGGATATTTTAAAGTTTTGTAAGTGTTCTTGATATAAGTTTCTTTATTGTGGAGGTAAGCGGGACTTACAAATCTCAGAGCTCTGAGAGATATACCTATGATAATTCTGGATTATATATATATATATATATATATATATATATATATATATATATATATATATATATATATATATATATATATATATGGGTGGGGGTGCATGAGTGTGGGGGGTGTGAAAGAGAGAGTTCTTACGAAAATATATATTTAAGTATATATTCTTTATGACATCCGAAAATGTTTCAATTCGTAATTTCAATGAATTTGTATTACAAGCTTCGGAGTATATATACTTTATAGTTGCATTCCAACAACCATAAGAAAATATCAATTCAAAAACATAATTTTCATTTCTTCTTAAAATTTCTTTATTTTCATATTTCGGTGAATACCCGTATTTTTTTTTCGTCTAACAAACAGTTTAAAAAAAAATTTAATACCTGTTCTATCTTACGCGCGTTTGCAAGCAAACTTAAAAAGACATATATAGTCTTTAGTAACATTGCTGATCATATGAGCATTAGTTAATTTAATGGTAATGGGAAAACATATTCATAAAACAGGAGAAAGGAACATTGGAAAAGTTTTGACAGAAAATAACGGCAAGCTGAAATACATTAAAAAAAATTCACATAAAGGTGGGTGACACTCCCCCAAACTCTGTGTGTCTCTTTCTCTCCCCCTCTCTCTCTCTCTCTCTCTCTCTCTCTCTCTCTCTCTCTCTATCTCTCTCTGTGTGTGTATATATATATATATATATATATATATATATATATATATATATATATATATATTTATACTATGATTCTATACCGTCGGATAACTTTATCCTTTTATTTATTATATATATATATATATATATATATATATATATATATATATATATATATATATATACTAGAAAATATGTCACCCGTTGAGCTCGGGTTAAATTGTTTGAATCAAGACAAAATGCTTTTGTAAAGCCACCGTTAAATATAAAAATAAAATGACAAACTCTAAAATTACCCTCTCTCTTTCCTCTCTCTGTATTTCTCTCTCTCTCCTTGCTTGGTCTCTCTCTCGTTTCCTTTGTAATTACCAGTTAAATCGTATTTCTGTTGATTGTGACATTCACTTTTGATCATAATAGACTATTCCAATTGTTTATCATTTCTTTTTACCGTCGTGTGTTAATCAACACAAAGAGAGAAGGGGGTAACAGACGGCGTATAGAATAAGAACGGTGGTGAAAGACTACAGTGAGTGAGGTTTCAAGTGATAAGTGCCGAGATGCCAGAAAACATTCTAATTAAATAGCTTATTTCCTCGGGCCGCTTGCTGTTGGAATTCCCTCCCTACTCTCTGTTATTCCGACCGTACCAATGCGCAGAACATTAAATGTGATGTAAACAAACTCTCCACTTAATTTGCCCCTATAAATATAGCTCCTACCATAGTAGTCTATTGCGTTTCAATGGCAATATGCCTTGTTTGGGTAACTAGAAGTAAAAAATAAAAGACATAGAAAGTTAGTAAGAGATGAGTAATTTCATGAGTTAATTGCAAATTACAATTAACTGTAATATTAAAATATAAAGGGTTTTTAACCATAACTCAATCACAAAACTTATTAATGTTGTAGGACGCATTTTGTGTGATTAAAGCATTTAACAGTCCATGCTGCGTTTATCCTATTTATATATTTTTTCGCCATGTTAGTACTTTTTTGTTTGCATTAAATAATTTTTAGGACTAGGCTGTTGCACTTTTTTTCTATAAACACGTTCGTGGGTTCCACGTCATCGCGGAGTGACATTGATATTATTTTGATTAGAGAGTCATAAATAGGTCTACCGACGATATTTAGTCATTGCATTGATGTTCGAATCAGATAGCTGTAAGTAAATATCAAAGCGGACATTTGTGAAAACGACATCAAAGCTGATGTAATATTGACTGAATCTGTAATGAAACCGAATATTTTAGATCAAGTGAAAGCCGCACATTAACGGCCCACGAAAGAAAGCAAACCCGAAATAACATTACCGTTAACTAGACTAAAACAAAATGAAAACTGCCTACACGGAGTATTTGAAGGATATTGACAAATAAATAAAAACAAAAACAAAAATTCCAACTACGGACTTTCTGGTTCCATCAGATAATTCTAAGTATAGTATCGATCAATTCAGAATGTAACATGATAAAGTATGACTAAGAGGCTAAGGTAATCAATGTTTGGGTGTGCCGGGTTCGAATCCAGTTCGTTCCACAGAAATACTTTCACTTAGGATGTTAGCAACCTTCGCGTGGTCCCTCCCGTAAGTACCCGATGTCTTTCTAGAAAGAATTCTGACTAGAAAGTTATCAGTGAAAGCAATGCCAACAATAGAATCATCTGATTCATACAATATGAATGAATGAATTACCGTTTGTTGTCCTAAGACTATTTACCATTTATTTTAATCATACAAAATACGTGCTCAGATATTCGTCAGTTTTGGGATTGAGTTATGTTTTTAAAATTCCATTTCGGGTGTTCTTATTAGCCGCAATTTGCAATTAACTGGCCAAGTAATCCATCTCTTACTTAGCAACTGCCATTACTCTCACCTTCTATCACTGTATTATGTGCGATCCTTCCGCCCTTTATTTCATACCGTATCTATCATTATTGCTTTCTCTCACTATCTATCCCTCTCTGTTTATTAACAGACGGAGGTAATAAAGAAATAAAAGAATACAAATATTGGAATCGTCTATTATCGAAAAATAGAAAAGAAAATATAACCAAAAGTAGTAATACTATTCAAACCGAGGGGAAATACACTACTTCTGTCCTTTGTTGTTTCTTATTTTTTATTTTTTATTTTTATATTTTTATGAAAATCGCTTCAGAAAAGGCATGGACCCACTTTACGTAAGTAGCTAAGAACAAATACTACTTCAAGGTAAAAAAAAAGACTAGCCAATAATAAGTGTTAGATGGATAGATTCCGACCAACGAAAACAGCAATTGTTTCCCCTTTGACAGAAACATCGCTCATAGAATGTGAGGACTAAAGACGAAATAAGGGCAGCAATAGTTACGAGGCGGCCGAAAGTAAACCCATGCTCGACTTTCTATTCCTATAAGATTTATTTATAAAAATTTAACTGGCATTGCGAACTCACGTTTTCTGTTTCGGAATATTTTCGATAAAGATTTATAATTTGCATGATTAGGCTTATTACAACTACTATACTCAACTCGGATCGTATTCTCACAAGGTTTCGGCCGATGTAACCTCCGATCTTCTTTAGGTACAAAATGTCGAACTCAGGCTCTTCAGGCCGAACTCTAGAATGTATACAACATTTCGAAATGTACCCTTTATTCAATCCACGCGTAACATTTTTCGCATTTCATCAGCTATGACTGACTAGAAGTGTTAAGTATTTTTTGTCAATTTTATGCTAAATTATTATCACCTGTAATTGGGATTAAACATTGAACATCCACAAGTATTACCCATTGTTAATAACATTTTACGTATTTATACAATAAATCGTATATTTCACACACAAAAAATGATATTTCTAAAATTTACAGGAAAACATGAACGCTTGATGGAAAGTTTTATGAAGTAGGATTAAATTTGAATAAAGGAGTGAGAACAACGCCCGTTTCCTTTATTCCTGACTAAATAATATTGATCAGGATGAGAACAAAAAAAGCGAACTTTTATACGAGTTATTCCGTAATAATAATAATAATAATAATATTTCTACTACTATTACCCTAACTACTACTACTACTACTACTACTATTAATACTGTTGCTGTTTCTAATACTACTAATAATACTTATAAGGAGATGTAGATGAATTATACTATAGAAGTACACGGCTTTATTACTTTTAGCTATGCAAGAAAAATGCTATAAATATATATATCACATTTTATGAATTTTGGAATTAAATCAAAGTCGAATAAACGGTGTTAATTATTGTGACACAATGGGTTACTGGTCCGCCTAGTTTTGTAATAATACGGTTCACTAAAATCTAAATTTGGAGTTTTCAGGGCTATATATATATATATATATATATATATATATATATATATATATATATAAATTTGCAGTCGTGCTATAGTCGTAATGTAAGAAGTTCCGACTACGTATGGACAAAGTCGAGTCAAGTTTCGACCTTTACCTAAATAAACAAATAAAAAACCGCTGTTACTTCAAAGACGACAATTATCAATCAATTACAAAGATCAAGTTCCGACGTTTACGTAATTTTTGGATAAAGTTATTACGTTTCTAACATTTTATTTGGATATTTTGGGATACCTTTTCATTTACCTTTACTAAAAGGGTAAGTTTAGAGCTAGTTTAGGGGTAGTTGAGGGTTTGAGTAAAAAAACAGTTCGGTTCGTATTGTATAGAAGTACCGAAAAGATATTAGAGAATACAATTTAATACAAGATAAAATCAACAGTTTCTTTCGTTGAATAACTTGTTCGCAGAAAAGACTAATAATACATTCAGTTTGTTCGGTGAACTTCGTTAACGTTCGCCAGTCTCGGAGGTCTTAGGTGAAACTCTGAATTTGCGGACGTAAGTACTGACATTTTTTTTATACTTATTCCTAAAAAGTACGAAAAGATCAATTGAGAGGAAGTTAAATAACAATGTTAAGATAAAATCATCAATTTCTTTTGCAAAATAAGAAAGGCTAATACAACATTTGATAAAGTTCGTTAACATTAGTCAGTCTCGGAAGTCTCCAAGGATACTCGGAATTTATCACGTAAGAACTAAAATTTTCTTAGATACCTATTCCTAAACAGTATCCTAAATTCATTTATGTCTGCTTTTTAAATTATCGTCAGTAGAATTATCAACGTTTTTCAGTCGGAAAAAATAGAAGTTAGCATGAGTATAAGCAAAAATTACCTACTGACCAAAACTAGGTAGGTAATGTTTGCTTATACTGGTTGTGAAGTAAATGTCTTTGTTGCTTAGACTGGTTGAGAATTAAATTTCTCGTTTGTAAACAAACACACTTGTTATAAGACTCTTATTTCTAAAGCCGCCATTACAGAAAGGCTTGTCGATTTGAACAAAACAAATTAGTAGCCATTTTAAAAAGCGAACGCTACGAGAGAAAAAAGTTGGCGAGGGTTGGGGGGTGAAAAAGGCACGAAAACAGGAGACGGAGGCAAGAGAAATAATGACGCCCGCAAGTGTGAAGCGCTTCTCTTATTGTTATGTTCTTTCATGTGTGTAACAACTTGAACGCCCCTGGTCATTCATGGCGTCGTTCTTATGAAACTAGACGCTACAAATTACACCTGCCGTATCTAAGTCGTACTTTCATTTAACGTTGCGATTAAGAAACAGCAGCATCCAACAAATAAAATAAAATGAAATAATAAAAAATACAAGAACTAATATTCTTTAGATGCGTTCGCTTAATCTGCGCGTTTTGGTTATGCAAATTCGACTTCAAGCTAACGATTGACAGAACACCACCACCGTTCCAAACATAAGCGTAACAGACCTTGGAAGGTGCAATTTACAGTTGTTTTCCCCAGTTTATCATGACCTATACATGCTAAAACCTACTCGAAGATAAGTGTTAATGGGATGGATAGATTGCCAGTTTAATAATGATAAATACTATGCGAGGATTGAAAATAATGAATGGAATTAATAACATTTAATGACTTATTAGTATGGTTTATGACAAGTATTTGTTTACATTAGATTTGAAATGGCAATGTTGTAGCCTTAAGTAAAGCAATCTCCTGGCAACGTGTTCCACAGATGGGAGGTTATTGGAAATAATCTCTGTTCATAGAAATTCTATTTGATGTTAAGGACACAGAGGAAGAAAGGTTTTTGCAGTTCTTTCTGTGACAGATTTACAAGGGGGAACCAGAAATAGAAGATCAGCTGAACACTTTCCATTGAAATAACGATTGAGTAGAGAAAGCCTAGAAGCGTCTCGTTTGTGAAAAATTGGCTGTAGAAAAGATGGGGAGGTAATCACATCATCCAGATTATACAGCTGGTTTTAGACACCCTGGCATGAAAATACTTTACCCTACAAGTAAACCCTGACCAACTATTCAAAATAGCATAGCACCCTAAGCCCAAGTAACATCTTTTCAACATAGTTACCAATTGACTCATACAGACATTAAATTTCCTCTCCCCAATTGACCAGTTAACTATGTTATAGTATCCATTTCTTGTGGTCGTTTGGTCTTACCGGATTCCAGGACAAGCATTTAGCTTGTCTGGTGGAGTATCCAGCTAAGTGCCGTTACTTGTTGTAACGTCACTAGTAAAAGGTGAACCATTCCTCGTATGACTAAGGGTATAGCCGTGTCGAGGAGATCTTATTTGTGCTTCGAATACTATGTTATTTTTTTATATTTGGCCAAAGGGGAAGTATCTTCATGTTAGGTTGCCCTGACAAACCCTTGTACAGAGAAACCGAAGACACTCAAGAATGGTATCGAGTGGGTTATTCAAACTCTCCTGTTTTGTAGGTAATTCAAACTCTCTAGTAGGTTATTCAAACTCTATATAACTACGTGTCTCTGTGTGTGTAAAATGAGTAATTCACGTATGATTTTGTTGTGATTTAAAATGTATGTCTAAGCTAAAAATCTAATGAATTTCTTCACATTTGAAAAAGAAAAAGGAACCTTATGGAAAACAAAATCACGTAAACTGTAAGTGTTAATGCATTTTAAAAAATATTTCAGACAATTCTCTGTCTTAAAAAAAAATGAATGATTATAAAAACTGTTATGAATAACTGCACATCAGATACACATTTTTTCTTCATCGTTTTGTTTATATACACACTGTTCATAGTTAAAATACGAACAGTCCATTGATGATGCTTGCGTTTTCTGTGTCCTGCAGCTTTGCGTGAAATTATACGTTTGAATTATAAATTATCTGGTGATTCATCTTCGGCGATAAGTTGCTCTTCTGTGAATTGAATTGTGAGGAAATCCCCTGAACTATCTGGTGTAAGGGTTTCTAAAGACTCCTGTTTATCATCACAACAAACTCTATAATTTACCTGATTTACAAGCTCACATTAAAGAAGAATTAAGTGTAATTGCAACAGATGAATTATCCAAGCATGTTCAATTTGTTGAATTGGTTATAGTGGAAGATGAGGAATTTTAAAACCAGAGTAATTCCTGTCATGAAATCTGGTAAGACCAAGCAAAGACCACAAGCAAGATGTACTATAACATTGTTAAGTGGTACATTGGGGAAACAGAGAAACTTATTATCCTTCCATGCGTTACTTACCCAAGGTTTGGAGAAATAGAGAACCTTAAGCGAACACTCGGATACCTATGTATCTCATGAAGAAATATAATGTTAGCCCCAGGAATGGACGTCTTGATTATTGAAAACTTACCGAAATATTTTTTTGTTTAAGTGACTAACTATTTTGTAACTTGAACCTACTCACTTTAATTAGCGCGCAAACTATTTTTGGTCACTAAAATGTCCACCCGGGCAGAATGATGCGTGTTCGACTGCTACCATTCCCCTGGTCACTGTTTTTGTTCTATTAGTAGTCCACTTGGTTTGCATTCTTTGCTATTTGCGACGAATTCGAGGTCGATGGTTAGAACCTTGTGTCCGACATTGAGTGAGTCTAACACAAAGTCTGCAATTGGCCTTTATTTTTTAAAACTACCGGACTCAGCATGTGAGCGGGTCGCAAATCGTCAAGTGGAGGCTACGAGCCAACTGAGTTTGCAACAAATGTATGATCCCCAATCAAGCCGGACAACCCACTACCTTAAATATTTATGTGGCCTCTTGCGTTGAACAGACATCGTAGCAGCAGTTTCTCCCCGACATTTTAACTCTCAGTTCAGATGATCTTTTAAACATTTATCAACAAGAATTGATATCTGTCTTATTTAATACATTCTACTTTACTTCAATAATCGATAGAATTGATATATCCAACAAAGGAGTATATGGCTACCGTCATGTTGACAGACAGTTCCAGTTCGATAAACAGAGTTATGCGACGTTCAGCCTGGCCAGTACAAATGGGTAACAATTAAAGAAGACCATATGCTGTATATAACAAAAAAGTCGACGCTTGCCCATAAAAACACAGAGGTGAAAATCGCAGTTCTATATAAAGTAGCAGGTACACTCATTAATATACTGACGTATCAGACAAAAAATAGTTATCTACAAGAAACATTACGAAAAATTATCGAGTAGAAGTTTAATCATAAATATAAATTAGTTTGTACGTATTTTTCCGATCGCAATTCATAAAGGCGCAAATACACATGAAACAGGGCAGATAAATCTGCCTGTTATTTCGTCAGGTACTAATACAATGGCGACGAAAAATACAATAAAACTGATTTTTAATTTTAATGAAAATTCTACTTGATTATATTTCGTAATTTTTGTGTAGTTTTCTTAATAATTTATTTAGAACTGCGATTTTCACATGTGTATACTTATAGACAAGCGACCTAAAATTTCTTCGTTTTTATTTATTTGAATAAATGTTCAATATATATAAAACTCAATGTCTCCGTGTAGGTGCCTGTGTATTTGTGCGTTCGCTATAAAAAATACCGATGCTACCAGATCAAGATATTTCTATGTTCCCAATACAAATACCGTTGCTACCAGATCAGACTGTCTGAAGATACCGGATTTCTGACTTACAATGCACCAAACAGTGATGTTATTTTTTTACATTCTCTTTGCAAATCTCAATACTGTTCTGCAAAGCTAAAAAGAAAAACAAGTTTCCTCTACAAAACAACCAAACCACACACCATGAATAAATATTTGAAGATGTAAAGAACTTGAAACATACATCTTTTATCAAAACGACCAGATTCGGCATTAAAAAACACGAAAATAGTTGATATGCCGTAAAACAAAACAACCAAAATAACCTATAAAAAGAAAAGTTACAGAATCTACATAAAATATAAAAGTGTATTCTTATGTAAAATTTACTAGGAAAGACAATAGACGTGCTCACGAATCTCTGTCTGAACCCCGAGTGGACTATGCGGGCATAACCTCGTTTAAACTTAAAATATATCCTATTTTTATTAAACGTATATCATATGTGGCAATTTTCTGGAAGAGACAATGGAAGTGGTCTTGAATTTATAAGTGCCTTCTTAACCTAAAAGAGGTATAGAGGCCGAAACTCTTTTAAAAGTTCAAATATATCTTATTTTGATGAAATTTATTTCATATGTTAAAAATGTTCTGGGAAGAGACTGCAAGTCGTTCCGAATCTCTACGTTACCCTCCACGTGCCGAATATCTACAATGCCCCACCTTTCATGAACAATGGTGGCAGGATCCCCTTAATACTTCAAATAAGTATATTCATTTTTTATTTAATTAAAACCATGAAACTAATTCAGAGAGGTTTCCAACTTTTCAGCTTATTCCGACTATATTAGTGGGCGACACGAGAGGAAGTATGCAGTAAAAAATTACATAGTGTTAATCCCAATTCAACCACGAGAAACGTCGGGTTTTCGTGCTTTGCACTAAAAATAGAGAAATAACGGTCTTCTCATTTAGTAAAAGTAAATGTATTGAAGATACGAATGATTGAATTGTGTCAATGTCAAGGTTCACGATATGAACAATAACGATTGACACTAGAAACATAAAACTATTGCTACAACTGCTGTTGGACAGTAGAAGTAGTAATACTAGTTCTGTGTTTATTTTGGGCTAAGATTTTGTTAATTTGAGATATTTTGTGCTTTTTAGGAATAGGTATCCAAAAATTTGCAGTTGTGACGTAAGCAGTTCCGACTACGAACAAAGAAATCGAATCAAGTTTCGGGGCTTCTACACAATACGAACCGAACTAAATGAACTTTACAAACTAAACCTTTGTTTAGGGTTAGTTTATGTTTAGTTAAGGGTTAGGTTAGGGTTATTTTAGGGTTAGGTAAGGGTTATTTTAGGGTTAGGGAAGGGTTACTTTAGGGCTAGGGTAAAAATTAAAAAAAAAACAGTTCGTATTGTGTAGATTATATGGTGAATTTCTTTTACGTTCGTTAGTCTCGGAACTGTTCGATGAAATTCGGTTATGATGACGTAATTATGAACATTTACTTGGATACATATTCCTACAGTGTACCAATATGTTGAATAATCTTAAATATACTTTTGAAGATTTTAATTAAAATTAACACAATTAAAAATATGTATCCACAAAAAATGCAGTTTTACACGCTACGATATTAATGAAAGAAACATGTAAACTCAAATTGAATACTACTTGTATTTTTCCATTTCCTAAGCGGTAAAGGTGCCAGGGTCTAGGGGTAAAACATCAGATTACAGACAATATAATCGAAAGTATGATCCTTGTCTAGGTTAGCTATGCTGATGACTTCTGATAGCTAGAAACACGTGTCCCTGGATTACTTTTATATACATAAAACTTAATTAATATATATATATATATATATATATATATATATATATATATATATATATATATATATATATATATATATATATATATGAAATTAAAATAATGACATGTCCTCTTAAGGGCGACGTAATGCGATATTCTGCGAACTCTTTACTGCTTAAGAAGTGAAAAAATACAAAAACAACGCTATTCCTATCGCCGATAAAAACAATGAGAAACTACGAAACTTAATATATTTAGGCGATAAAAATCCGTATATCTTTCGGGCAAGGTTTCATGGTTTTGTGGTAAGAAGTCAGACTACAGACAATACAATCGAGGGTTCAGTCCTATCTAGATTACCCATGCTGATAGCCGGCTAATAGTCAGAAACACGTGTCCAATGATTACTTTTATGTACGTAAAATGTATTAATAACTATATATAGAGAGATATAGAGATTTAGATATAATTCACGACTTGAGAAATTTTCGAAATATAAATAATTTTACACGATCTTTGTCTGTCAAGCAATTCAATTAATTAATTGATATTTCTTTTAGATTTGACGCGCGGCTCAGCGACGGCTCAGCGACGGCTCAGCGACATGATGGCGGCGGCGACAGAAGGACGAACGACAGCAGTCGTGACAACAAATAGTTGCAGGCGAAAAAAAGGTTAGTACGAATAGTAGCGACGACAGTGATTGAGAGGCGGATCATTTATTCTATCCAGTTAAGTAACCTAAACATGTTTTTTCGGTACGAATACTAATAACCCTATATTCATATAACATTACCTTTTTAACAAACTAACTTTAATAATGTATTATAATACCATTTGTAAACTGTCTACTATTTTTCTG
The DNA here is from genome assembly GCA_963556195.1 of Sepiola atlantica. Lineage (NCBI taxonomy): Eukaryota > Metazoa > Mollusca > Cephalopoda > Sepiida > Sepiolidae > Sepiola > Sepiola atlantica. The sequence goes on from OY744518.1 coordinate 107,832,445, forward strand.
CCTTTGTAGTAAGTACTTATTTAAAGGAAACGATTTTAGAATACACTCCACATTCTTTTGTTTTTATCTTATTTACTCGAATACTGAAGATTTGGTAGTTGGTATTTAGTTGTATTAGCATTGATATTATTATCAGCAGCATCAGTAGGAACGGTTGTAGTAGGTGAAGCAGCAGCAGCAGTACTGTAATCCCCCTCTTGGTATTCTAAGTGGTATTCACGTCACATTTTGTGATCTTCTTACATTTAGTTTTTGTCACTACAACTGGTTATTGTTTCTAGTAGTAGTAGTATCATTAGTAGTAGTAGTATAAGTAGTAGTAGTAGTAGTAGTAGTAGTAGTAGTAGTAGCGCTGACAAATCCGACCTCTCTGCATCATGTTACATTTGGAACAATCTTTACTAATAGTTTTGGAGCCTTTTAGTGACCAAGAGACAGAACAACACGTATCAATTATAACAAAGATTGTGCTTTGAAAAAATGCATTATTCTCGAAAGTCCTCCAACTTCCCAAATCTATTCTCAATAAAAAGGATAACGCCCGCGTGTGTGTGTGTTTGTGGTCACGTGCGTAATACATGTTCACAACAAAACTTAAAAGGTGGGAAATATGATATTGGGTGTGCACTGTTAATAGGACTATGATTTCGACGATGTCCACTTTGCCGCTAATGTTACATTGTCTGGTTATTGACATAACTTTATTGTCGCGTGTCGTAGAAGATGTACCTTTGCTGTTGATTCAAATGGGGCGATGTGTCGTAGCCACTCGACCCGCTTCTCAATCACTGTCGTCGCTATTATTCATACTAACCTTTTTTTCGCCTGCAACTATTTGTTGTCACAACTGCTGTCGTTCGTCGTTCGTCGCCGCCGCTATCATGTCGCTGAGCCGTCGCTGAGCCGTGCGTCAACCTCTCCGCCATTCTTTGCGTACTGGCGGTTTCTTCGCGGGCTGCAATAAATCTTTTCACTTTAAATAAAGCAGAACAATTTTACTGTTTAATTCTGAGCCTTTTATTAACTATTTAATTCCAACAATTGAGGTGTTCGTTGGTAATTTGAGAGAGAGACTACGCTAATTAAATCTACTATGTTAATCGCGTAATTGCTTGTAGAGAGAGAGAGGAATATGAAAGATTCACTAAGGCTCTTATATTTTTGGACCCTCTGTCCCTTATTGTAACAGCTACATGATCGTGAGTTGTTCCCTCGACGCTTCCAAGTGAACCTCTAAAATCTCAATTCGATTCTCTCACAGCGGACAACTCTGACGTCACGAACCTCGTGATCCGCCAGGTGTGTTCTCAACCCTTAACCATAAGGTTGCATCACTTGTCATCGCGATCCGTGGGAAACACATCGAACCGAACTTGCACGAGGTGACTTCGTCACAAATCGCGCAAGTCTAATTCGATCCCCGACAGATGCGTCCATTCCCATTATTCAACACTAACGTCCCTGTCGACAGTAACAACATCGATGGGGATATTTACATGAATTAAAGCGTAATGGGCTCATAAAACTTCCTTTTAATCTCTAAGTGTGTATGTGACAAAGAATTCATTTTAATATAAAATTAGCATTTCCTTTTTAGAGAGACTATACTTATATCTATTATTGTAATAAATCCGAATACTGTTGCAATACCCGTTCCTTCGGGTGACCCAGTAGCATCAAACAAAACACAACGATAGAGAATAGGACATGCTCGACGAAACTCTGTTTCTTTATTCCTCACCACCAGCTTGTGTAAGTTGGGTATATATATATATATATATATATATATATATATATATATATATATATTATTATTATTATTATTATTATTAAATATTTATTTGTTAGTAAAAAGCATTTATCATTATAGTTTTTCCCTTGTGTTATGAAAAAAACTTTTTCTTTATTTTTACGGCAGTTTATTTTCGACTCTACCCAACGTAGGTTATTTTCACGAAAACCAGGCAGAGGGATTTACCTTGCAACTTCGAGAGAAACACGACAATACGTTCTGTAGCAGTCTGCCCCCGAAAACTACGGAAAGCTTGTGGCCCTCACGCAAGTTGTTTACGGAAGAACAGCCGTCGTGGGGGTACCTCGATTTGGGGCTGACCCACTACAAGTTTTTCTCTATATCCTCTTAACTCGATCTCTGCTACGTAAGCGCTCCTTCCTTCGTTTAAAACTGCCGTTTTAATTTCTGATTTTTCACTCTGGGTGACTTCTTCTTCTGGTCTCGTACCGAGTAGGGTTTTTTTACGACGTCATACTTTATAATGAACTCGTCGACCTTACACCCTAGGCTCGTTCAAAGGTCACCGGTTCATTTCCGTTGTTCTATTAGCCTAATTGACAATCCATCTAGTCTTCAGCTTTTCTTCATTATTGCGGGGTCATGCCCTTAGCCTCACCGTGACTTCTTATGCGTTATTACTCAACATGCCTGCATCATTATTTTACAATACTACTATGAAATAATAATAATAATGATGATGATCGTGATAATGGTGATATAGAAGAAAAGGGAGACTTATTACTTTCATTATGCAAGTAGAATATCTCATATTACTGTCACTGTTAATGTATTTTATACAAATAAACGTATAATGAATATGGGTAGTAGGTGTGATCTAACGTGTCGCGGGTGCGGCTAGTTGATATATATATATATATATATATATATATATATAAGTGTTTAAAGTTCATATTTTTTTGTTTTAAAAAGCATCTATTGTTAAATTTAAGAAGGAACAGGTAAAACAAATACCTTTAATAGATGCTTTTTAAAACAAAAAAATATGAACTTTAAACACTTATACAAATCACGTGTTGCATCACGTTCTTCATATTTGATGATGGGAAACGACATCTTGCCCATTCGGCTGTATAACAACAAGCCGTTAAGAAATAAAAAAAATACAAATCCGATGACATCAGGATATTTTTACACACCGATGATGCCAGGTCTTGGCGAAATATCTGTATCACTTTAAACTAACAAATACAATGCTAGTTTTAATTAAAAAAAGAAAACGAAAAAAAAAATCGGTTTCGATTTAATGTTTTTCTTTTTTTATGGAAAAAAAAATGATATCGCATCTTAATGCTTATAAAGGTATTTGTTTTACCTGTTCCTTCTTAAATTTAACAATAGATGCTTTTTAAAACAAAAAAATATGAACTGTTTGAATGCAACTTTCTTTTAAAACTAACTTATTTTTTAAGTGCTTCGATTATACATATATATTCATTCCATTCATAATTCGTTCGTCTTTATGTTTTTCATATTTACACTTTTTACGAAGCTTTCTCATACTTTAAACGAAAATCTTTTCGTCTGAACGTAAATTTTATTTCTAACACATATTTTCTTACGAAGTTTAAATGCAGGTCAACGTAAGATGCGTTGCTGCAATGTTTTGACTATAGAAACACACTTTTTTATTTCTTTTTATGGAAAGTGAATTTTTTTCAGTATTTGCTTAGGTTTAATACAAGTTACGAAATATCATACTTTTTCATTGAACATTTATATTGGTATAATTAACACACAGTTTTTTAGATAACACTCTATCTGCGATTTTGAACCAATATATTTTCTAAATAATTATACAAATATTATGTATGTAATAAGATGGAGATATTCCTGTATAGTGTTGTAGTGAAGTAAAGCCCCTGCGGTTTAGCCGTTCAGGTAAAGGAAATATTCTGATTCTCACTTCATAGACAAATAGATTCACTAGTCATCTCTTTATTTCCTCCAAAGAAATGAAAGACGAAACTACTTGTATTGTTTTGATAAATTAATGAAAGTATGTTTATATAAGAATAGAGCACATCATAATATTACATATTTTTTGTATTTTACCTGGTTTTTATACTTGTACTATTTCATTGTGTAAGGCAGATGGCATTTTAAGATTATTTTTCAGACTTCACTCCCTGACGTAATTACTGTCCCGTTGCTTAGATCTCCACCATTAGTTCTTGTTATTAGTGACTTCTTTTATTAGCGTAACGTGACAACAACACTCGATGTGATCCATTCTGGTTTCTTTAAACATCTAATTTAATGTTTCCTTATTAATCTCATCAAAATGTATGCGGATATAGGGCAACTACTCTTTCTGTGAGTAAGAATGATATATGAACTAAATAATAAACTTTATCAATATAACAACAGCTCACCCAATATGAATATGGTTTTCAAAATCTATGTTAGCCTATGAAATGTGCATGCGACATGTGCCTCATCTAAAGTTCAAGCCTGTTTTTGACATGTTGTTACTAAGGAAATTCTGTAGGTACAATTAATGAGTTCGATAAATCCAGTTTATTCAAATTGAGAAATTAAACATAAAAGGACGAATATATCAAATGTGAAGTAAGACTAAAAGCTTATTTTAATTGAAAGAAAAGAACACTCATGCCGATATCGCATCATGTACAACATGAGGGTTTAGTAGAGTCTCGAAATGCAACATTTTTGTAGTGATAACTGCAATTTTCCGAATGGCGTTCATCGTGTTTTGCATCTAAACTCTTCAATTATTAAAATAAGCATGTGGGTGTTGTTGTTTAGAAAAGGAAAGCTTAAGAATAAAAATAGATTCTGAGAAAGGCGATGAGCTGATCAGAAAACCGTTGAAAAGCTTACTTGAGTTTGATACGGTTTGACGTCATGTGTTTTGATCGCCTGGTGATGATCAGTTAGGGCCTTCGCTGTACATAGAGAAATGTGTGTGAGAGTAAGCAATACAACGTAAACGACGTAAACTCATATTTCTTCTTTTCATTTTGAGTCTTCTTTGTTTTTTTTTATCTGCTGTAGAAAGTGGTGTCCGAAATTACTAGACGATCGACAAGCAAATATCTTACACAAAGTTAATCGCTACAGGACATACACCCATTAGTAGTAACGTATAAAGATTTAAATCTACATCACACTCCGAATACTTGAATATAATCTACGTTACAATTTTGAGAAAAAATAAAGAGATACGTTATCTTTGTCTATTTTGTGGCTTTACAAGTAAAATAAGGGTGTAATACTATCGCCTGACCGTTCAGTGTATTTGTCGGTTGACTGTGTGTTTTGAACAAGTCGAATGTGATATTATCCTGGGAACTACCAGCTCCCCGATCGCTAACAATAGGCACATCCCCTTAAATAAATGGGGTAATCCTGCCCATAGCTTTGACGGGGTTAGACGGCGTCAGTAATTATCTCTAGAGTAGAAAATATCTGGGCTGAGGGAACCGTCGTGCTGAAATTGAACGCTTCTATGAAAAAGTGAACAATCATACTTTATACATAGAAAATAAATAATATGTTTATTTTTACATTCCGAACAAACTGTTAAAACTCGAGAGATGGCTATGCAGAGATCCGTAAAGCCGTTATGTATGAAATCGAAAATCTAACTAAAAACAATGTTATAAACACGAGAGAAAGGGAGATGGAAATAGAAAAGTAGAGAACGCAACTATATATAGCAAAACAAATGAAATATATAGAGAAAGTCACTGTTTTTCACAACAACCCGTTTTATTCTCCTACTCAATGCAGGATATTTATTAGGGGCCTACCAGTGGATTTTGTGTTTCCATAGTTCTCATTGTTCTTTAGAAAGTTTACTGTGATTTACCTTAGCTGCGATCGCTCTCTGTGACAAACCTTGCTTATGGAAATCTAGAATTTGAGCACGCTCAACTTCGGTAAGTTCGCTTTCTTTAGGAATGGTGACAACTTTACGCAGTGATTGCTAATCTTTAACTGAACTAAAAACATTGGAATTACCATATATCTAGCAATTTATAACTCTGGTCTTATTATTTTGATCAAGTGTAAAATGCGTCATTTCATAAAAATGTAAATTTCTGAATAAAATGTTTGGAATATAGCTTTTTGTTTCCATTAACTTTTACATTGTAGTATTGGTAAACTTTAGTGGAAGGAGTTTTAAATATATCCTTTAAAAAAGTTTCTTTTAAAAGATTCACAAGTGGTCTTCATATTTTGATAAGGAGTTTTACGTGAGTAGCAATGTTAGGCATAAAGATTTAGATCGACATTACAATATGAACACTTGAATGTACGTCTACGTACTAAACTTATATTGACCCATAATAGGAAAAAATATAGAACCACGTTATTTTTGTCTACAACGTTGCATGAAGAGTTTATTGAAGTTATATCTTCTGTAAAATAAAACGCGTACAGATCAACATCGTCAAACAAAAAATTACCTCGATCTACTCGACTAGCATAAAATTCCCACTCCTTCAATATAGTGGTCTCTAGATAGTTTAAGATGTTCTATTTTTATAGATTTTCTACTAGTCTTTTTGAATTTTCTTTCATGCTCTATGTTTTCCGACTGTATCAAGATGCAGAAATTTGAATGTAATCTGAACAAACATATTGCTGCCCAACTAAGACTCCAGGTTGTCACATAAGTTTCCCATTAAGGTAGCTCATTACGCTTTTAGAAGGCGGAAACAAGAAAAAGAGAACGTGTTTAAATTTGATCCACTCTCATTCTATATGTATGAGTGGCAATATATTGAAAATAACCATACGAGTCATTTTAGTATATATCTGTTCACATTGATATTCTGGACACCAGATCAACTAGAGGTCAGCTTATTATGAAGTCCATCCAACAGAAAAGTACACCACGTAAAAAAACAAGGTGTTTTAATTAGTGTTAGCGTTCGACATTGTATGTCAATCTGAATGGTTCTAAAATGCAAGCCGGATATACAGCAGTCTTTGCAGTCTCAATCTTTAAGATCTGCGTGCAGCTCAGATTATATAGCCTTTCTATAATTGTACTATATTATCAGTGAACAGTTACGTATGTTAACGTTACTAGGCCGTCATATACATGTTCAATGATTACCAAATCGGCACTAAAGTGCACATTATTCGCAGAAGAATGCTAAAGCAAATGCATCTGAACAATGAGAAGTTGCAATAAAAATACGGCAAGATCAAGGCTACGAAATACAGATTTTAGCGAGAGGGAGTGGTGTCGGAGTGGCAACTATGACGAAAGCTCTGAACAAAGATATTCGCTTCTCCGAATACAAGAATATCAAGCGACAACTACTCACAACCAACGCCCAAGTAGAACACCTTACTATGAAACTCATTAACAAATTAAAACACTCATTCGAGCTGGGGATACTCTGATTCTTCTCGGAATGAGTTGCATAACGCACAGAACAACTGTTATATTTCCAAAGTGCACACATCATCAAGGACAAAGTTCCCTTCAACTCTTATTTTGTTTTGAGTGTGTTTCCAGCGAAGGACACGTCATGCCACCCCATATCATCGTAAAAAAATCCATAATTAATTCGCAAATGTATATTAAGTTGCTGCCTACTTTTGTCAAGCGCTGGATGGAGAGGGTTGTTGCTGGAAGGCCATGCCTGTGGCAGCAGGACTCTGTGTATCACTGTTCGGAAGAACTCAGAAGTGGATGTCTGATAACTCGCCTAATTGCAATCAGTAAACTATCATGAGTGGGGCGCACTTTGGAAAGACACCAAATCTACCGCTTAGAATGCCAATTATTATTTTTGTTCCAATCCAGAGTGCTCCTTTTTAAGGAGCTGGATTTTCTTTACATTTGAAACCGACCTTGTGTCTAGATCTGTCATCGTGGGGAGGCGAGTAAATTCGAACAACACGGACTCTTTTAGTACCAGGGTCAAACCAGTGTTAACGCCTTTCTGCAAAAACAGCATGAATGTTGCGTGCTTCAGGTTCCTGTTGTGCATGGAAGCCGTTGTGGGGTCTCGGGGGGATTCTGCGAGGAAGCTGTGTTCGTCAAAGATACTATTCAATCCTAAGAGTTCCACCCTCCCAGGCTTTGTCTTCTCTCTAAGAAGGGGTTAGTTTATTAATAACCGCTTGAGACGCCCCTGTCGAGGAATAGCAATGGGGCTTCTGAAACATTTTCTGTTGGCCTGAGTTCGTTGATTCTTGTACGTGTGCTTTTTAAACTAATGATTAATCTTGTATCTAACCTCATAGAGAGGTAACTAAATTAAGAGATACACTTTGAATTTTAAGAATACACCAATTATTGACCAGGATATGACGTTTATTCTTTACTTTCAAAAACGTATCAAATCTCTTTCGAACACCTTGCAGTTCGATTAGACGTTTTTGATTGGGTTCCTCTTCAATTATTCATAAGTAAATTTTCTCTTTCTTATCGAGAAAATAACTTCTATAAATATTTAGATAACTTGATAAACTCTTTGATTATTCTGAGTTATGCACGTTTGAAAACAACAAAAACATTTTGTTCGATAACAGAATATGAAACACCATTTATTCTTAGAAAAATTCCGTTGATTAAAAATTGCCCAAATTTTCGACAAATAAATATTTTCTTGCATTATTTAAAACAGATTTAGAAATAGAAAATAACTCGGTGGTTACTTCTCTCCGTGCGAAAATAAATCCTAACGTGAGGCATACCATGATGCAATAACTCTAACCTATTTATACACGTTAATATCATTTTCTATCTATTTATTTTAGCAAATATAATCTTATCTCCTTTTTAATAAACGCTAGTAGGCATACTGGATTTAGTGTTATCCGCCAATGAATGAAACGCATATATACTGATTTTTATCTGAAGCCATATTACACTTTTTATACTTATGGTTGCTAAGGTGTCAACGACGCGGACTGGGTACCTGGGTGTGCCGGGTTCGAATCCAGTTCGTTCCACAGAAACACTTTCATAAAAACCCAGACTTGACCTTGTGTCTAACCTCCAGGACAGGAAGTAAATAAAGTTCTTATTTTGTACTTTCTATGATATTTACATTTTAGAGTAGGAGCCAATGGTTGTGCATCCCAATAAATTCTTTAATCCTTTTTTTTGTAAATGTAAATACTTAGGTGGATATTTCTACCGATGAAGGAACGAGTAAAGAAGAAGAGACGTTTGGTAACTAAAAAATATATGATAAACGAAAAATACTATACACTAAAACTACAAAGGAATTTATAAAATTAATATACGGTGCTCTTCGAAAATACGGTGTGATCTCCCAAATAGTTCTTAATCCAATATGTGATCTACCGAGATTTTACATTCCAATATGTGATCTACACATTAACCATAACCATAACCATGACTAATATACCCTAACCCTAACCCTAAATAACTTACATTAAACCTAACTAACGGTAACCCTAACCCGTAGGTTAGTGTTAGTTAGTGTTAGGGTTAGTGTTAGGGTTAGTAAGTCTTAGGGTTAGTGTTAAAGGGTAGATTACATATTGGAATGTAAACAACTCGTTAGTTCACATATTTGATTAGAAACCATTCGGTATATCACATATGGAAAGAGCACTAAATATACTGCAAACAGAAACACGGAATAGACATCTGGCACTTGGCAGGAATATACCATACCAATGTGTATTAAGGTGATTCTCAGCCCCGGGCGCCTATTAGAGATTAAGGAGTGCCGTTACTGTAGGCATTTTTTTCTGTTTTTTTCCATAGTTTATAAATGTCTAAATTTGCCTTAACTGTTTTAAAAATGTATTCGTCAAATCTTCTTACGCCCCATCTATCTGATGAAATGTTCTGAATTTAGGTGTGTTATGCAAGACAATGGAAGTTGTTCCGAATCTCTACTTACCTCTTATGTTTCGAATATCTAATGAAATGTTCTGTACTAAGGTGTTTATGCAAGACAATAGAAGTTGTTCCGAATCTCTACTTTCCTTTTATGCGCCGAATATCTAGGTACCCTCCACCACTAAGTGGTCAATCGGGACAGACCCTTAAAACGTAAAATACGTATATTCGATTTTAATAAAATGTAAGCCACTAATTGGAATATTTTTTTTAATATTTCAGCTTCTTATAACTATATTAAGGGCCGTAACCGGAGGTGTACTCTACAAAGAGTAAGTAATATGGTGTTATGAGCATAGTGAAAAGGTACAGAGCAGTGATTTTCATTCAATCCCGAGCAACATATAAACTAATTTTACTGCGCAGACTTTCATGTCAGGCCTTATCAATTGTCTTGGATATATAAAGCGCCTGATCAAATTCTCAAGGGAAGACAATGGAAGTGGTCCCGAATTACCACGTACCCTCTATGTGCAGAATATCTACGTACTCTCACATCTAAATGACCCAAGGAGACATAATCCCCATAAAATTTCAAGTACCTATATCATATTTTAATGAAACTTACGTATATAACAAAAATATTGATGCAAACACATAAGATTACATCACTAATTTAATTTATTGTATATGAATTATTATCATTTCCTATGACCTAAAGACAAATACCTACCATTGATTTTTTTAATTTTATTTCCGAATTAATTTCAGAGGGCGGGTAGGTCTGTGGAAGTTGTTGAGACTTGCTATTTACCTATTCACTTTATCTCATCACTTCAAATTGTTACGTACGGGAGCTAGAAAATAGCACGTGTTTTACTGGCTAACTATTGCTCGACTGAGGGGAAGTACACATATTTATCTATATACAAATAAATACAAATATCTCTTTATTACAGAAGGAAGGATTCTTGTTTTATAACTTTGCTTCTTTTTTTTCTAATTGGCTTTTTTTGGTGCAGTTCTTTTTTTTATTCTAGCTTTCTTGCGGCTTTTTCCAGTTTCCATTTTCGAATTGTTTGGCCGTTTTTCTTTTATCATCTCTGCTGTTATTTTCTGCTACTAATATTTCTATTCCTTGTTTTGCATTGCAGCATATACATGAAACTAAATGTTGGTTTGTATGTGTGTGTGATTCTTTTGTGTTTTCTATAGAAAGAGAGCTGAGAAAATCTACATAAAAGCTCAAACCGTATCCTCATATACCAGGGAAGACAATGGCAGTTTTTCCGAACCTGTAAGTGAACCCCCAAGATGGCTGTGAGAGCATAAAGTATTAAAACTTCAAATATATTCGATTCGATGAAATTTTAATTATGTATAAAATTTTCTTGAAATAACAATATAAGTAGTCCCAAATCTCGAAATACTCGATTAAGCTAAGGGGGATATGGCTGCCAAACCTCTTTTAAAACTTCAAATATATATTATTTTTATGACATTTGTATCAAATATATAAAGTTAGCTTGGGAAGACGATAGAAGTGGTCCCTAATCTCTATGTTACCTTCAATTGACTGAATATCTACGTACCTTTCCTCTAAGCGCTCCGTGGGGACCAAACACCCTTCACACTTAGACTATGTATATAGTATTTTAATAAAGTTTAAACTATATACTACACTAATTTAGAGAGCTTTCTAGTAGTTTAGATACTTCTGACTATAGTAGCGGGACGAAACAGGAGGGTTGGGGTAGTAAAACCAAATGAATTATTATAGTGTTATGGGCCTAGTTAGAAAGTGATTAGTAGTGATCCCTATTTCATTCTAAGCAACATCGGGTCTACCTGCGAGCTTTTATAATAAATTCCGGGTCTATTGTATCTAATACGTTGTTCGATGTTTTGATTTATTTTATTATGTTAATTGTTCAATTGTAGTTCATACGTTTGCCCATTACTTTTTGTTCACTTTAGCTTGGTGTCCCGTTCTCCATGAAATTTCAGTAGGAATGTCAACGAAAACACTGAACTTTACAAAAAGAAGATTGAAGATTTTAAGGAACAGACTAACAGACACACAATTGTGTTATTGTCATAATAGTTGGCATACCAGTTTTAGTACTGGTTCATAATAATTGAGCAAGGGTTCAGATCTCCAAATACATCTACGCAGGTATCGTCGCTGTGGTAATACTAACTGCCTATGAGAAAATGAACATGTATTACTAAAAAGTAACAGGAGAGATTTATGAATGTCATCAAAGCAATGTGTTAACTATAGTTATAGGGGAACATACGGTGAACTTATGCTTCACCAGATTGAATTCTAGTGCTGGGAAGAGCGTTAATTTTGTTTTTCGTTAAGCTCCCATGAAATGTTCTTAGTATACTTGACATGTGTTCAAAGTATGGACATCTATTTTATCTCATGTAATTTAAGTACGGTTTAAATAATCAGAGATGAAACCATTTCAACATAGGTTTAAATCCTTTATACATATTCTTTTAAAGTTTATGCACACTACTAAATTCCTCGGTAAAATCGCATCTGAAACACGACCTTATGTGTTACGCGAATACACGGTGGACATATAATTTAGTTAAAGTTTACTGACGAAGAACTCGAAAATATATAATAAAAAATCAATAAAAAGTCAAATCCTTTTCTTTAAAAATTATGAAAACGCAATCGATTTATGAATATTTAAAACGTAATTTGTGTTAGGATATCTTCAGGACGTCATTCAACGGGTAATGTTATTGCTTATTTAGGATGTTGGTAAAGAAAATATCCGAATTAAAACTATAATTATATTATTGTGTTGTGAACAAAGTAAAATGTGCGGAATCTTTATAGACGTCAATTGTAAACGACAGTGATCAACCCAAGGTCGATATGTAAATTTTAAAGTTCACTGATTCCTCAATAGTTGACATCGATATACTCATACGCATGTATTCACTGAGTTTTGTGACAACAGTATTAATTTTACTTTAATTTATTCTAAACAAGGCACGTTGTCACTGATGCGTAAAGGCATACTTGGAAATAATAACCAGATGTATTGGGGCAACCTAAGTGAGGAGTTGTGCAGCGAGGTTTTTGTTAACATTACATTTACATTTCTGCAGGTTGGTACAGTATACGAAACTGGGAGCAGGGAGGGAATTCCAAAGGATAGTTGTTCGAGGAAAGAAGCTATGTGAGTAGAAAGTAATGTGCGACTGTGAGAGCCTCCCAGTGAATTGATGAGTTTTAGCTGATTGTCGTGTTAGCTAGAGGTATTTACGCCGAAGAGACACCAGAGCAGAATGTTTGTCGGAGTACATTTCAGTGTCGTACTTGTAAAACAAGCATTTCCAGTCTTTATGTCTTAATAAACGTTGAAAGGCATAGCAGTTGATTCTGAATTAAGTGTCACTTAATATATTCTTTCAATTTACATTTATCAGAGAAATATCGTTAATGTTTACATTTAAGTTGAGCAAATTAATAAAAATGAAATCTGTAAAATATCCGTAAAGGTTTAAGATCTTAAGGAAAACTGAATTTTCATTTCTTCTATAAAAAGAACAAAGATGAACGGGATCTCACAGAACTTGTTAGCGCAACGTAACGATGGTTAACTTACTCTGATTATCTTGTATGTTTTGTCAAGTAAACATACCTTTCTATCCTAAACATTCATTGCATTTTTACATATTATATCTTCTTTTAACCCTTATAGTTCGATTACAAAAAAGTAAAGCACGTGTATCTGTCGACATAACCAAGATTGCCGAAAGACTCATCGATCATTTAAATGAGAGTTTATCAACGTTTGTTTCACTTAAGCCTTTTCTTATATACTTTAATAGCACAGGATGAATGCAAAAATATATCTTATTTATTTAAACAGATTCTTTTTTTTAATTGTTCTACTTAGACGTAATTTATAATTAAACCAAAAGTCATCCATCTCTCGCTCTTTTTTACCCCCTCTCTCTCTCTCTCTCTCTCTCTCTCTCTCTCTATATATATATATATATATATATATATATATATATATATATATATATCTGTTACTTATATGGGTATTTCTCGCGACCCTCTCACTATGTTGATTGAACGCCTCTCAAATCTTTCTTAATATCTCTTTCTAAGCCTCGTTATCGAAGTTAGTTTCGTGTGACTGTACTCACCACAGATACGTATGTACAGTAGATAACCAAATAATAAGTATGTATCATTCTATATCAGGATAATAAAGAATATAATTTCTTCTATATAATAATAATAACATGACTACAACTCAATGTACGTATGTGTGTGTGTGATGACTGTGTGCTCCCTATAGAAAGAAATATTAGAGAATCTACATAAAATCTAAAACTCTATTTTCATTCCCTAGGAAGACAATGGATATATTTCCAAATCTATAAGAAGACTACTAAGGGTGCTATGAGAGCATAAGCTCCTTAAAACTTTAAACATATTCTATTTTTATGACATTTAAACATATGTATAACAATTTCTAGAGATAAAAATGGAAGTTGTCCCGAATCTCAAAGTGCTCTCTTAACCTAAGAGAGCTATGAAGGTCAGACTTTCTTTTAAACCTTCAAATATATCTTATTTTAATGAAATGTGTATCATATGTATAAAATTTTCCCGGTGAAACAATGGAAATTGTCCCAAATCTCTACGTTATCTTGTATGTACCGAATACATACGTGCCCTCACGTCATGAAGACAGAATCGCCTTCAAACTTCAAATACGTATATACAATTTTAATAAAATTTAAACTATATGTATGTTGCACTAATTCCGAGAGCTGTCTTATATTTCAGTTTCTTCCGTCAATATTAGAGAGCGAAACGAGAGAAGGTTGACAGTAAAAGCAAAGAAATGTGTATAGTTACAAGCGTATTCTTATGTAGAATTTACCGGGAAGGCATTGGAAGTGTACCCGAATTTCTGAGTTAATCCCTGAGCAGGTTATGAGAGCCTAATTCCTAACATCTTCAGATATATCTTATATTTAGTAAATCAAATGTATAAAATTATCTTATGAATACATTGAAAGTGGTCTGGAATATCCGTGTCCTACTACCCTAACTTCTTGAATATGTCAAATATATCTTATTTTGACAAAATTTACTTCATATGTATAAGATTTTCATGAGAAGACAATGAAAGTGGACACACACCCCTACACTACCTTACATGTATCGAATATTTACGTGCTCAAACTTCAAAGTGTCCCTATGGTCAGAGAACCCCTTTTAAAACATTAATCAAGAGAGTTTTCCAACATTTCAGCTTATTTCGACTATATTAAAGGGCGAAAGAAGAGGAGGCAAACATAAAACAAAGAAAGTAATAGGGTGTTATGAGTATAGTTTAAAAGTGCATAGTAGTGATTCCCATTCAATACCAAGCCACGTCGATCTTCTTGGTAGTAGTAGTAATAATAATAATAATAATAATAATAATAATAATAATAATAATAATAATAATAATAATAATAATAATAATAATAATAATAAAATTAATAATAATAATAATAATAATAATTGTACTCGCTTCGGCAGTACATATACTAAAATTGGAACGATACAGAGAAGATTAGCATGGCCCCTGCGCAAGGATGACACGCAAATTCGTGAAGCGTTTCATATTTTTAAAATACAACCGCACGAGAGAGGCGCAAGCATAGGCTGACGCCACAAAAATTATGGACAGAGGGTCGAGGAGGGAAAGCGCAAACCAGACCTCCACTGGAAGAGCGCGGACAGCTCTGGGACCTTGGGAAGGCTTGTTGCCACTCGGGCCCCAGAGGGGACCGATGGTCCTTATCAGCGGGAAATCGTTGGTAGGTGGCTGTTGCGATTACCGCAAGGTTATCAGCGGTGAGGAACGAAAAGAGGTGGAGCATACTGGAGGCCTGAGGAGACTTGTTGTTACTCGGACTCCAGGGAATACCACAGGTTGTCGGCAGTGGGCGACCACTGACGATGACCAGTGTGATAACTCCTAGTGAGTAAATAATAATAATAATAATAATGATAGAAGTACAGCCAATAATTATGTTTCCTTATACTACAGTAATGTCTTAAACGGTGTATCAGAGTTCATAACATTTTGAATAAAATCTTCGCAAGTCTATGCAAATAGACGTTACCACTAACTAACATCTCGTTTTCGTTGATATGATTTCATGTATATCGAATCCGTTGAATTTTATTCCATGCTTAAACACAATACTTATTACAGAAAATTGATTAGACATAACCATAGAGCTGGTAATATATAGGTGGTCATACATTTTCCAATGGCATTATATTATAAATTACCATCTAAATACACTAAGGAAAGTTTTAACCTAGTATATAAACCGGAGCATCTAATTCATTTGACACCCCCATATGTTGCAAGACATTCACAACAATAACTCGCCTTTCTACCTCGTCGAAAAAAAAGAAGACTTCCCGTTCTCCCTTCGTTTACCTAGCGTCTAGCGGAATTTCCATTCAGAGAGCTGCCTTGGAAAGTCTTCCCACATGCGGAGGACATTATTACCTGACTGCGTTATCATCTTTAAATGCAATGTTCACAAATTCTAGTCATGAACTATCCAACAAGTAACAAAAGGCAGTTCATACCATTAAACAATGTCAGTATTCCATTATTTTTTCTCATTTTTACGGCTGGCATTCATTCCCATCTCATTAATAACAATTATCCTCGAATTGCTCCTGATAAGCGGGGACCCCAATCGCAAAAAAAGAAAGATTGCATTCATTATTTTCGTATGAATTAGATGATGCTATTGTTGGCATCGCTTTCCCCGATATCATTCTAGTTAGAATTCTTTCTCGAGACACATCGGGTACTTACAGAAAGGAACACATGAAGACACTCCTAAGTGAGAGCGTTTCTGTGAAACGAACTGGATTCGAACTTAGCACACTCAGGTTGGCAGTTCGTGTCGTTAAACACGTAGCCATAGTCAGCTCCCAAGATTAGTCTAAGTCACTCAGTTGTCGAGATTGTGTTAAATATTGAGTAACTGACTCATTTAAAAGGTCATTCGTTTTGCGATTAACACCAACAGAAATTCCAGTAAATGCTTATCAACTCATTAGTCGGAAATATGGTTGTAGATTTTTTAATGTTATTTATCTGAAGACGTATATGATAAGATTGTTATCTGATTACGTATATGATAACATTCCTGAACGAAGGGACACAAGTTTAAGTAGTGATTAACCAATTCTGTAATAATTTTATTATGAAAACAATAACTGCTTAGGAATGACAATTACGCGCCTTACAGACCAAGTGATTAATTTAGATTGACGTTTGTTTTGATCAACAAGCTTGCTCTGACGATTACGTCAAAAGTGTAACACGCGTAAGAAAAAAGATAAGATACTTAGTATATAACCTAGAAGAGGTTCACGTTTGAGAACTGCTTTTATCGCGTTCTCATTCTGCTTTTTTCTCCATCCTATGAGGTAGATAAACTTTACTAAAACGAAATCACAATTTGTAAATTGACATAGTATTTATGATCTAATTACGACCTCTGTCCATGAATGGGGTGCTCTTCCGATATGTGATCTATCAAATAGTTTTAAGTCCAATATGTGATCTACTGAGTTGTTATATTTAAAGTTAGGGTAATTCAGGGTTAGGGTAAGTGTTAGGGTACGTTATGGTATGATTATGGTTCGTTCGTTATATTAGAAGGTAAACAACTCGGTAGATCACATATTAGATTATAAACCATTCAGTAGATTACATCCCTAATCTAACTAACTAACCATAACATTAACCCTTACTCTACCAACTCGATAGATCAGATATTAAAACATTCATATCAATAACTCTGGTTGCTACAAAAACAGAAAAGGAACTAAGTTCTTTCCTCTGCTCTCTAAAACCAAGCGGAATTTTTTGACAATTTCTTTCTAAGAAGTTCCTAGATTTGGAAAAAAAATTGCTACGTGACTGATTCCTTGAACACTACGGCATACATGTTTTCAAGTCTAATATAAATAAATATGTGTCGAGCCATCCTCTTCAGAAATAAAATTCTGCATGTTCCACCCATCGTTTTAATAGCATCTTAAAGACAATCTCGTTAACCAATATTTTTGAGTGGCCTGTGAGCTTGGCTATTAGTGACTCATTACTATATATAAAAAAGTAACAGATACACCCAATATGTATATGTTCTAGTGCATACTCAGTCAACTTAGTATGTATAAAAAAACACACTCTCTCTCTCTTTCTCTCTCTCTATATATATAATAGTTGCATTCAAATGCCCAAATGAACAATCAATACAAAAATCATACCTTTCATCTGTTTTTCCAATTTCTTAATCTTCATATATCACAAGCAAACCTTTTATCTGTTCTTTCAATCTCTTCACTTTCATATATCATCGAATACATGCAATTCCCCTTTTTCTTACAGACAAAACAATTATAAAGAGTATATACTTTAATATGTATATTTTTACAAGAACCCATATATATATATATATATATATGTATATATATATATATGTATATATATATATATATATATATATATATATATATATATATATATGTCGTTGAAGACCACGGGGTTCTCCCTCTTTATGATCTTTCTGGTCAGTTTCTCGACTCTGCGAGCGATTCGTCGGGTTTCTGGTATCAAATGATGGATCTTGGATCCTAATGTTGTGTCTTGGGCCACACCAAACTCCTGAGGACGCTCGAGAAATGGCCCAAGACACAACAATAGGCGCCATGATCCATCAATTGATACCAGAAACCCGACGAATGGCTTGCAGAGTCGAGAAACTGACCAGAAAGATCATATAGAGGGAGAACTCCGTGGTCTTCAACGACATATGTCTAATAAACGACTTGCTGCCGAAATATATATATATATATATATATATATATATATATATATACATGTAAAGGAGTAAGGCTACCAACATTTGTAAAAAGTTTATGTCAACATTTATTTATTATTTTGTTATAAAATGATAAAATAACAAATAATAAATAAATGTTGAGAAAAACATGTTACAAATGTTTGTAGTCTTTTACATATATACTTTTCTCTCGTTGGAACTGCACTAATACTCCACTACCCTCTTCTATATATATATATATATATATATATATATATATATATATATATATATATATATATATATATATATATAGTGATATTAGAGTAAAACCTCCCAGTTAGCGACCGGATATGGCTCTTTAGGCCTGCTAGAATTTAAAAGAGCATACCAAGAGCAGGTGTTGTGATGGTCTGAAAGGATGATATAATTGCAGCCACCTCTTGTACGTTCTTGATTATGAAGCACATGGACTCGTTGCTGATTCAACAGGCCGGCACGTGACATAGTAAGCTAATTGCATGTTTGGTATGTCAGCTGTTCTATATTTCCTCCCGTCTCTTCCTCGCTGCTCTCTTCAGCTGCTGGTGTTTCGTCCTATTCTTTTCAAAAAGCTTGATGTCTACAAAAATCACTTTCCTCCACCTTGACTAATCTACCCCCATCCCCCCATCTTCTAACATTAATCTAAATCACTTCAAATCGTCTTTCAGACAATCTTTGAATCACCTACGCGATTTGCGCTGTGGGTGAGTATTTCGGATTAGTTCCTCATTAATCACTTGATTGGGCAGTCTGTCACCAGTACGACAGAAAATTACGAACAGCTCAATTAAGTGTTTTCTCTTATACGAGACTCAATGCTTAGAACAGCAGCTTTCCAACTTACTAAATGACACACGAACCTGTTGGATTGGTCTACTTAACTCAGTATCCAACGTCTTGTTCCTCGAAATAACCTTACCCATATAAAAAAGCAGATCTACTAGAGACAGTTTATTGCTTTCCATAAATATATCCGACCCCTGATACAGGTCGTCAGGGGCCGGCCAAACATAGCCTTTGTCTTACCCAGGCTTATTGTGAGCCCCATTATTCTACACGCCCATGAAAAACTATCCATGATACTCCGCATATTATTATGCGATTGAGCTACGATGTCAATGTCGTCTGCATGAAGCATGAATATCGAACAAGAGTGGCGAATGTCCTTGGCGAAATCTTAAAACGCTGTAAGTTATACAGCCGACAGTGCGGAATCGAAGATACACACCTCTGTCACAGTTATTGAAAGCCAATGACAGAATTACAGCAAACTTGATTGAAAACAAATTAGATGCAGATATATCACCCGGTTTTACACCATTGTTAACCGCACGAAATTCAAAGAGGTAACCAATAAAGTTGGCACATGCTGTTACAGTCTCGTGCAATTGATGAAGGAGTCTAACTAAGTTAGGAAGACATCCTAACTTACCCAATACCTTCCACAGCGAATCCAGATTAACTGTATCGAATGCTTTCGTCAGATCAACAACGATCTGATATAGGTCCAGACAATGTTCGATATACTTTTCCTGCATTTGGCGCGCCGTCAAGATCATATCAGTGGTATCCCTATCTTCTTGCAAAGTCTCACTAACTCTTAGTAAGCACAGACAGACAGATATAGGCATTCAGGCGATTCAACATGATTCTGGTAAATACTTTTTCTGCTCCATTTAATAAAGAGATACCTCGATAGTTGCTTTAATCTTCTTTCCTCCTTTTTCTTTTGTACAAAGAGACTATAAGAGGGTCCCACCAATCTTGGTAAACATGCCCTTAAAACCATACGTTGTCAATCAACCCCTTAATTTGATCTGCCGTTGGTCTTCCGCCATAGTAGAAGACTAATGCATGTACACCATCTCCACCATGTGTTCCGCATCTTAACTGGCATATAACCTCTTCCACTTCCTTGAGGGCAGGAACAAAATCCACTTCAATAAAACCCATCTGAAACAAACTATCTATCACATCACTACTGACTATAGACGGGCTAGTGAACAATTAAGTATCATGCCCTGTCAATCTATCAAGTAGCTTGCTTGGATCCCTATTCGACTCTGTGTCATCCTTGGAGTTTTATGGGCTTACACTAGAATGTCTATGACAATAGACTGTCAAGATCAAGTCATACATTCATCTACTGGTCTTAACATCAGCAACATACTGAATATCACGAGCCTTCCATCGCCACCGTTCACCCTTCATCTGTCTAAGTTCTCTCTGCAAGTCTGATTAAATAGCAAAAAATGACTTTTTCCGCAGACTTCAGAACCTTAAGTGACAATTCGCTATTAACCCGCCTTTGATGAAGTTCATGCTTTTTCTGTAGCAGTTCTGCGATATGAGCATTATTGTCATTATCCAATCTTGATGATTTTTTCTTTGTTAGCCCAAGAACATTTACTGCTTTTTCATGAACACACTTTCTTAAAGCACTCCCACGTACCATCAAACGCTACCTGCTCAAGTTTATTCTGTAGATCTTGGGCAGTTTTCCTATCTTTCAGCTTTACAACATGTATTCTACGACACAACTTAATGTTACCGAATCGCCTCTTCAACCTAATTACGAACCTTATGTCAGCACACACCAGGCGATGATCTGTTCAGCACTCAGCATTACTTTTGACTCGAACCTTAGAGACATGCTGCGTGTCGCGTCTAGGAGTGATAATGTAATCGATCAAATGTCATTGCCTGGATCGTGGATGCATCTATGTGTGCTTATAGTTTGGTTTCAGGTGGAAACGCATGTCAGTTATCAGAAAATCTAGCTTCTAACAATTTGCAGTAAACGGAACCGACTTTTATTCACACTTCCAACCTCATAACGTCCTAGTGGACGCCATGTTTGGTATTCCCTACCCAGCCTCGCATTAAAATCCCCCAGCAAAACAATTGTATCATTTCGCGGAGCAGTCAGGATAACTCTCTACAGATATTCATAAAAGGAGCCAACTAGCTCAGGTGGGCTGTCCAATGTAGGAGGATGAACAGAAATATGAGTTGCATACCGCTGACCAGCTAAAGGTAAACGTAAATGCTCACAGAACACAATAAATATTCTGGAGTTTGGAAACAACCCATTTCCTCAGAGCAAATCCTACGCCATAGTTGTGTCGTACTCCTTCCAGCTTCTCGATCCATAAAATACATATTCAGAGCCCTCCTCTACACGATAATCCTCCTCCACTAACGTGTATTTGACAAGGCTACAATATCAATTTTTAAACGTAACACTTTTTGTCTAATACGTGCTCTTCGTCACTCCGGCTAGTCAGAATCATAACATATCAAATAAGGTTCTGAAGTTCAAAGAGGCTATTTTCAAATAAAATTTCTCATTACTAATTGCATTCATTCCGCTAAGCTAGACAAATTGAAGGTATCTACATATAAATCACATACGCAAAAAGTACCAGCACAGAAAGAGAATTATAGCGATCAACGCTTGTGCGACATGACGACTACTCTCAAAGTATCGGCGACTATGTACCCAGTGACAGACAAACAGTCAGATGATCAGTAGTCACTTAAGAAGGTAGTAGATCGGAGTTTTTCTTCCTCTTATTCTACCTTAACAAAGGCTAAACAGGTGATCTCTCCTTGTAGTACTGCCATATACACATGGCTGGGACTAAGGTTGTTGGGCACCGGAGCGTGATCTACAGCCTAGTAAACTATGCATGATTCACCTGACACGGCGTAAGCTGCCATGGAGGTTTCTGTAAGAGTTGCCTTACCCTTATCCTTTGTGTCAAAAACCTTAGCCTACATGGGAGTAGGGGTCATGTGTTAAAACACTAAACACTCACTGGTAACGTTGGCGTAGCATTACTCACGACGTGCACGTGCGTTTGGTTTGACTTTAGAGACACTATCGCTAGAACAATTGTGTGATTTTAACAGACGTCCACGCCAGTACTTGGGTATATATTTAGAAAGATACACACACACCCCCACACACACACACACACACATACATATATATATATATATATATATATATATATATATATATATATATATACATGTATATATTATTATATCTATATTGATTGTTTTAGTGATCGAAAAATATGTCCGGGTGAATAACGTCAAATATGTACCTTACAGATGTTCTCAGTGCTAGAAGCTTTAAACAAATGTATCTATCTATCTATCTATCTATCTATCTATCTATCTATCTATCTATCTATCTATATATATATATATATATATATATATATATATATATATATATATATATATATGGGGTAAGGTATACGATAAGTCATGAAAATGAAATGCCGTAGCTCGGTGGGTGCGAAATGGAAAAGAAAAGGAAAATGGATGAAGGTATAAAAAAAGAATGAAAAATGAAGAGGAATATGTCACCTACTTTTCAAATCATATTTCAATGTTGCTAAGGGTCTTCTCATATGGTCAAATCGAATATTTCCTTCTCCCATGCGTGTGCCTTCAAAATAAAATAAAATTGTTTCCAAATCTTCACTTTTCTGAAGACGTTTGATAATACGAACAAAACCAGTCAAATCTCTTGTTTTTTGTTATTCTCCTGCATTCAAACCTGTTTTCCGTTTGTCTTTTTTCAAACATATATATATATATATATATATATATATATATATATATATATATATGATACTTTTTATTTACACAGTCATGTACAAAATCTGCGGCACTGGCATGTCGATGTTATCGATCAACAGTAACTATTAACTGAGATCTCATCAGGGAGAGTTAGAATCCGATCTTAACCTCAGATCATATATGGAGAGAATGAAATGGAGAGAAAAAGAAAGAGAAGAAGGAGAAAAGAAATTTAACATTTCAAAAATTGGGAGGTCACGTGCTTTAGGGCCGTTAAAAATCAAAAATCAAATAAGTTAAAATCTAAAATCTAAAACAAACAGGACAAATAAATAAATAAATAAAATTAAAATAAAATAAAGTCGAAAGAGAGACATATAATGAAGGGAGTAGGGTAAGAAAGATAGGAAGGTACACAAATAGAGGAATGGAAAACGTCTGTTGATTTAGACCGAGAGAGGAGAGATAGGAGGGGGGAGGTAGACATGCACGATTTAAGTGTCAAAAAACGACAGTTATTTTCAAGTCGAGCGGATAAATGTATTTTCAAGTGAACAATGATATTGTGTATATGTGTGTATGCGTGCGTGCGGACTCATCGATCACTTGTAATATATATATATATATATATATATATATATATATATATATATATATATGTGTGTGTGTATGTTTGTGGGTGTGTGTGTGTGTAGATGAAAATATATATATATATTTTGGCAGATTCTCTGCACGGACGGAATTTTCCTCACGTGTTTATTATTTTTGACAAAGAGAAGTTTCTTTTCCCGAAATATGAAATAAATGATTTTTATAATCATCCGGACATCACACAAACAGCTAACACCACACTTGCTGTTATGTAAGATTTTAAGGAAAAAATAAATAGTAAGTCACATTTTGTATTCGATTTATTATTTTTGTTCCTTCCAGCTTACATCTTACCCGGAATTTGCATTGCCCACAGCCTTTTAAAAACATACTACTATATATATACATATATTTATATATATATATATATATATATATATATATATATATATACATATATATATATATGTATATATATATATTTATATATATATATATTTATATATATATATTTGTGTTTATATATATGTATATAAAAATGTATATGTATATATATGTGTATATATATATTTGTATAAATATATTTGTATATATATACATATTTGTTTATATATATATATGTATATATATATATATTTATATATATATATATATTTGTATATTTATATATATTTGTATATATATATGTTTATATATATATATGTTTATATATATATATGTATTTATGTATATATATATATATATATATATATATATATATATATATATATTGCCCTTATTTTACAGGACATGGCAGAATCAACGACCGTGAGTACACCAAGACCTCAGTGGGAGCTGGGACAAAGAATACACTGTGTTAAATTTTACTACAAGGCAGGCTCGTTTAAGAAAACCCAGGAAAGTTTCATGCATCAGTTCGGATAAGAAAAGGCTTCATCCAAAATCAGACTTCAGAACTGGGTGAACCACTTCGAGAAGTATGGGACCGTGGAGAACTTCAACGCTGCCAGTGATAACCGTCCAAGCCATTCGGCACGTCCTAAGAAGCGGACAACCGAGCTGGTTGAAAGTGTGAGAGAGTCTCTCCAGGAGAGTCCGAAACGAAGTCAGTCACTCGGCATCTCCCGTGAGCCTTGCAGGAGAGTGCTGGTGAACGATATCAGGGCTTACCCATACAGAATACAGACGCTGCAGACCCTTACAGCATCAGACAAGAAGCAGAGGAGCGCTATGGCAGTCAAGATGCTCGATAAGATCGAGGAAACACCAGGTTTCCTTAACCTCCTTTGGACCTCAGATGAAGCCCACTTCCATCTTGACGGAGAGGCAAACTCCAAGACAAATGTCTTCCGGGGGTCCTCCAGACCCAATGAAGTAGCCACCAAGTCCTGCACTCTCCAAATTGCACGGTGTGGGCTGCAATCTCGGTCAGAGGCATCATCGGACCAATCTTCATCGAAGAATCTGGCGCCGCAGTGACAGTCACAAAGGAGCGGTATGTGGAGGTCCTCAAAACCTTCAAAGTGAGCTCCAGACCCTCTACCCGTCGCTCATGAGCAAGTTCTGTTTCAAGCAAAACGGAGCAAGTTCTCACACCTCAAACCTGTCCCGTGATTGGCTCAAAGAGAACTTCGGAGGCCGAATGATCAGTCTCAAGACTAATTTTGAGTGGCCACCCCGTAGCCTGGACCTTAGCCCCCCCCCCCAGATTGTTTTCTTAAGGACAGAATGTACGCAGGGAAACCCAGAACCATCACGGAACTCAAGGAAGCAATCAGGGAGGAGATGAGAGCTATTCCCAATTCAGTCTGTAAGAACGTCATGGACAACTTCGTTCTGCGCCTCAAGAAATGCACGGAGCTAAAAGGAGTCCATCTAGAACACATGCTGTAGAACGGAGAAAAAAAGGCCAAAGACCCTAGTGTTTTGATATGATGTTGTGAATATGTTAAACTAGTTATGCCCCAAAATTCATTTCATTCGGACGAAACACTAAGAAACAGGGCCTAATTAGATTTGGGGCCCGTTTTTTGGGGTCAACCTGTATATATTGTGTCTATTTAGTAAGCATTCTGTTATTTAAGCAAACATTGTTAACAGAATTCCTTTGCTTGATTATGCATTTTTTATATTTCAATGTTCGAATTATCTTGTTTTTGAAATAAATCACAATCTATGTTCTATATGTATAACGAACTTTTTCGATTCGTCGTCGAATCAGCTTCAGGGTATAAACAAAAATGTACAAAAAGGTGGAAGAGATAAGAGAATTTCAAAAAAGAAGCTGGGAACGCGCATTTTAAGTCAGTTAAGAACGAACAAATTCAGTTCCAGGCGATACGTAAACAATTTAAATTTCGGAGCTTCAGAATTACATATTAAACCAATAACAACATTTTAAAATGCTTAACGTAATATTATGTATTTTTTGATCAACTGTGACACTTTAAACACGACTTCCTATTGATAAATCTTCATCGAAAATAAACTAAAATAAACTCAACTATTATAATGCAACTTGGGTAAATCTACAATAGTGTGATAGAACAATGGGCAATCGACAATTCCCCCGCTATCAAATCACAACGATGTTGTTCGCACGGCAACTGATAAGGCTGAACTACTTGCCCAGTGTTTGACTTTAAACTCCACTTTGGACTCAGCAAACGTACTTTCCCTAAATTCCCATTACGGACTGAAGCCACACTTGAGAATCTGATCATCACCGCATCTCAGGTCAGAGACATCATAAAACACCTTTACACCCCCACAACCTGTGGGCCTGATCTTATACCAGTAATAGTAATAAAGAAATGCTCTGCTGGGCTGGTCCCTGTCCTCTTCAAACTATACAACAAATGCCTTGTTGAGTCTTGTTTCCCTGATAGTTGGAAAATTGCCTTTGTAATACCAGTCTTCAAGAATTCTCGAGATAGAACTTATCTACTAAACTACAGCCCAATCAGTCTACTCCCGATCTTTGCTAAAATCTTTGAATCATTAATCAATCTAGCGATAATCTGGCACATAGTTAATGCTAAACTTCTTTCTGATCATCAATACGGATTAGACAAGCACGATCTACCGCAGATATCCTAACGGTCATCTCTGAACGCATATATCATACACTGGACACTGCAGGTAAAGATAGGGTAGTAGCGCTTGATATATCCAAGGCATTTGGCAAGGTCTGGCATAAAGGGCTTGTCCTAAAACTGCACTCATATGGTATTACTGGACAAATATTAAATATAGTTAAATCCTTCTTAACAAAAAGAAAAATACAGGTTGTCCTCGATGGCCGTACATCTAAGCAACGTGACATAAATTCTGGTGTACCCCAAGGATCCATCATTGAACTCTACTGTTCCTAATTTTCATTAATGACATCCCTGATGTCATTACGACTGAGATAGGAATAATTGCTTACGACACCACGTTCTACTCTCGTCATGTGGGCAAAATTGACGCGCGCATATCTGAGGCAATGGCTGAATCCTCAGAAAATGACCTCCAGTCTGTAGTGGATTGGGATAAAAAATGGATGGTAACTTTTAATGTCACAAAGACAAAGCTTCTTTCCTTCCATAACTACAAGAAACCTCTTCAACCACCGATTGTCATGGCAAATAACATCCTACCTGAGAGCTCACCATTCAAACTGTTCGGCCTAACTTTCACAGATAACAGGAATTGGAATAAATACATTGAAGACATTGCCAGGGCTGCTGCAAAGAAGGTGGGCTCCCTCTACCTGACATTATCCTATATCTCTACAAAGCCACCATCCGCCCATGCATGGAGTATTGTGGCGACATCTGGACTGGGGCATCATCCATAAGACTCTCCCTCTTAGACAAGGTCCAAAAAGAGTCGCCAACTTAATAGGTCCCTCACTATATACCTAGCTCCAGCCCCTGTCCTATCGCCGCAATGTTGCTTCCTTGTGCCTGTTTTACAAGTACTTCAATTGATTGTGCTCTGATTAACTTGCTGTCCTGGTGGCTCCACGACGTGAATTCACTAGACCAACCCGACAATCTACCAAATCCCATCAATTCACTGTGGAGGTCCCCAGATGCCTAAGAGCTTTCTACTCCAAAAGTGTATTTCCTCGTGCTGCTGGACTCTGGAACTCCTTCCCTGCTCCCTGTTTTCCTGACGGTACTGATGCAGAAATGTAAACAGACATTTCGCTGCGAAGCTCCCAATTTAGTTTGACCCTCTCAAAAAAACCGTCACGTTTTTCCTCAGTAGCCCCTTACGTTTACAATGGTGGCCTGCCTTGTTCAGGGTGAGCTATGTTAAAAAATATACAGTTAATAGTAAGATTAGTTCCATTGCACATGATTTAATTGGTGTAAATATGTGTAGCACTATTTAAATAGATAATTGGACGAACTCTTGTTCTATCATTATTTTAGGCATTAAATGCTAATTATTTTTCACTTTCCTTATTTTTAGTTTGAGAGAAAATATGCATGTTTGCATGAACATGGAATGTATAATTGTGATAAACCCTAGCCGGGTGGGTTTTTCAGTTTATTCTTCCAAATAAAACACAGCCATGGAATGTTTGGGCTGTTTAAATTCTACAGTATGAAATTCTACGAATTCTCAACCACAGCACGACGAGACAGCACTGGGAACTTTTGCTATTAATACAGATAGGTATATAAGTAAATTGACAGAAACGTTTTCTCAAGGGAGATAACTGATACTGCATTAAATGCCAATAACGAGTGTTGTCTATTCAGAAAATAAAGGACAATACTCTAATTATTACTAAAACGTTTCTTCAGTATAATTAACATTTGCAAATTATTTGTATGATATATAGATATTCAATTTAATGAAACAAACCTATGGGAAATAGAATAATTAATAGGGGTTTTGAAATTATCTGGAAATTACGACTAAGACATTCGGGAACTTATTCACTTTTAAAGCTAGAATGAAAGATATACCGATCGATTATAGGTCTTAATTTAAAAGGAACAGATAAAGCAATCTCTTATATGTATTATTTTGATCATACAGGCTATTATTCTCATCGTTGTTGTTATATTTTCAATGTGTCAGCAGATGTAACCTCCGACCTTCTTTAGGTGCATATTTTCGAACTTGAGAATGATTATGTTGACCTTTAGATTTTTGATGGGATTTCGAAATGAAACTTTTTTTTAATCAACGGGGGAAGTTTGTTGGACCATGGACGTGTAATAGTACTGCTATTAATTCTTTATGTTTTGTTTACTGTTGTAAAGTTTGAACATTCAACCCCAAAACAATATTGACACAACTGATTGTTGACTAACGCTATTAGGAGTTATGGCACATGTGTTACATAATCCCAGAAAGGGGCGCGGCAGTTCTCGCCCAAACAACTAGTCACGGTCACCGAAACGGGATTTTGTTACATTACGTCGTTCGGAATGACGACACCTTGTGGCCAACGCAACCCACAAAATCATAATACGAAATCATACGAAAATCCCTCGGAAGCGCCGACCAAGACTCGTCCCACAAAATCGATCCAAAGTTCTTAATATCTGAATGAAATTATCACCACGACATCAATAGTCACT
Source organism: Sepiola atlantica (assembly GCA_963556195.1). Lineage (NCBI taxonomy): Eukaryota > Metazoa > Mollusca > Cephalopoda > Sepiida > Sepiolidae > Sepiola > Sepiola atlantica. Next base: position 107,861,795 of record OY744518.1, read on the forward strand.
TAATCCACGCTTCTCGATATACGAAAACAACACAAAAGTCTCAAACTTTTTAACGCTCATTTCTAAGGCACTTTTAAGCCTTTACACTGTCAGTCCTTTTAAACATTACTTTATAAATGATTGTACTTATTAAAACATTTTCCTTTACATTAAGCATTTTTCTCGTTAAAATATTTTACTTTAAAACATTGTTATCTTTAAACATAGTTCTTTTTAAACACATTTTACTTAGATTAAACATTGTCCGTTAAGCACATTTCTTTTTAAACATATTTCTCGTTAAAATATTGTCACAGTTTATCTTTACCGTACACTTGTTCTTTCCGTTTTAGCTCTCTCATTCTAACAGATTAGGACATGAAAATGTTATGCCCAAAAAGTTACCTTACATTGTTTTCTTTCGTCGTCTGGTCGTGATCATCATTGGTGCCGCCGGTTTCATTGAGTCTCTGGCTGTGATCGATGCTGGTGGTCTTTGATCTGGGGATAAACTTTATAGACAGGTAGGGGACAAAACGCGGAGACAATTTTTCTTCGGAGAGAGATTCAATTCTTTTATTCGACGTCTTTGTTGTGGGTGTTTTTTATCCATACAATTCTGCAATGACTCTCATTCATACCTCTTGTCGGGCGCGACGATGCACGGAGATCTCTGCTGGATCTCTTCGAGATCCAGCCATTACGACGAGCGACTACATCTTTGACGTTAACGGTATTACT
>OY744518.1:107867514-107902514 GCA_963556195.1 Sepiola atlantica
CTTAGAAAACGGAGCTGTTAAACCTGATATAGTTATTTTGGCCCCCAAAAAGAGAATAGCCACCCTAGTTTAAGTCAGTGTCTCTAATGATGCTGGCTTAAACAGAGTTGAGAGGGAGAAAGAAACTAAATACCAAGGTCTTATTTACGACATGAAAAAAGAACTGGAATCTTGGAAGATCTCCAATAATCATAGCAGCTAAAAAAAAAATTCATTTAAAACAACTACCAATCAAGTGCAAGACAGATCCAAATAATTCCTCATATAAGGAAGGGTAGAATCATGAAAAAAAATCTCTCGGTTGAAATCTCTGAAAGAACGTGAGAATCTCTGGCATTCGGTAGGATTCTCCATCCCCAGTAAAATACAAAGATTAATATACATTTTCATTTTTCGTTTAGAATATCAATAAACAAAGTTGTAAAAAATATAAATAGCAATAAGAATTATTTTAATTCATGATTGTTTTTGAAAGAGCCACGTTTATTTGTTTTCTCCCCGTTTATTTATTTATTGTTCTGTTTGGCCGAACATTTGCGAAATTCGATTAAAATAGCCGCCCAGTTGCTTATCAATAACAATCTTCATTTCAGGGCAACGTAATCAACACAAAACGACAAAATAAAATAAAATAAAATAAAATAATAAACGTTCACTTTTAGTCTCCCTGCAATAAAACTGATATCATTAAATAATAGAATAAATAAAAATAATACAAACAACGAAAACAATAATATTAAATATCAAGTAACCCATTGGGGATTCTGTTTCAGTTTCGCCTTTTTTTTGCTATGACGAAACTTATTTTGACGCAGTAAGATGAGGGGTGGCTTAGATTAATTGATAATTTCATCAATTTTATTTATCAAGGGACATATAGAGATAAGGGAAGGAAAAACAATATTGCATTTGAGTAATTAATTATTTTTTAAAGCGGGATACCATGTAAAGTGTGGAGTAAATGTATATATCAGCCTCACTATATTTAATCGGGAGATGCGACGAAATCGAAGTTTTTGCTGATCAAAAGTGGATTGCGATGTCATGTATCTGATAATAGTTCGACTTGCTGATCATCTAAAACGAAAAATAAAACGCATTTTTTCATTAATTTTTTTATCGTCGTTACTTAGTTTATGTATTTGATTGTCTGATTTGTTTTATAATTTATCATTATCAATGTATTATTTAGTCGGTCTAAGAGTCAGCTGCATTACGTAACAAGAACTCGGCAGATTTTACCAAAATTCGGTGCAGGAGATACCTTAGGTACGCAGATTATTATAACGCTATATACTAAGTATCTACCACCCGGATCTCTTGCCTCGAAAATCATATATATATATATATATATATATATATATATATATATATATATGGGGTAAGGTACACGATAATTCATGTAAATGAAATGTTGTGATGGACAAAATGTGTGAAAAAATAACAGACGGAAAACAAGTAAAAGTGCAGGAGAAAAACAAAAACAAGAGATTTTTTGACCGGTTTCGTTCGTGGCGAAAGTCTTCAGAAAATGAAGATATGCAAAAAAAAAATCTTTATTTTCTGAAGACGTTCGCCACGAACGAAACTGGTCAAAAAATCTCTTGTTTTTGTTTTTCTCCTGTACTTAAACTTGTTTTCCGTTTGTCATTTTCACACACACACACACACACACACACACACACACACATATATATATATATATATATATATATATATATATATATATATATATATATATATATATATATATATATATATATATATATATATAAATGATAATTTATTTCATTTTGACTACAAATTTGATTTTGTTTCACGAGAGCAGTTTTTAGGAGCTCCTGATCTTCAGGTCTTGAAATAGCAATGAAATGCTATTTCAAGACCTGAAGATCAGGAGCTCCTAAAAACTGCTCTCGTGAAACAAAATCAAATTTGTAGTCAAAATGAAATAAATTATCATTTATATTTATATCTCCGCTCTATATTCTTTATTGAGCACTCTCATAAACCCGGTTCAATTCCCCTGGATTTATACCCTGTGGATCTATACCATACTCAGATTATATATATATATATATATATATATATATATATATATATATATATATATATATATATATATATATATAGCGTGACGATTCCATACGGAGATGAAACGCAGAAGCCTCTGTGTAGTTTAATTGACATAAATATAGTTTTACAACTTACAACCTAGCTCTACTTATGTATTGAGCACTGTTGAAGTAAATAGTGAAAATTGATACATAAAAAATGATATCTTCTTATAACATGTTATGTGGATACAGGAAAGAAATATATATATATATATATATACATCTCTATTCGTTAACATAACATGTATGTTGTAGCTCAATAGTGATCGACTAGAGCTCTTAGTTTAGCATCATGTAGCACCTTAGTTATTCAGGGAATAGCAATCGATGTATCATTAAAAGAAACACTTTTATTTGCAACCAATTATTTCTGCCCATCGCAAGAACTTACATTTTCAAGATATATAGAATATCATCATTTTCATAAGGAGGCTTACTCAATGCATAACAACTCCCAACTAAGGTTGAAAAATAGAAAATCCATCCAATGTCTATCATCATTCACATATGTTCTTTTTTTCGCACAACTTGGTTATCAAAGGAATAAATTGTTTAACCCAATCGTTGAATATGAATGTCTGTATTGTAATATGTATATGCCATGTACGTACTTTGTTTTACCGTGTTTATCTTCAATCGATAAGAATCGATAAAAACATACATTAAATTATTATGTTTACATCATACTTATTTCTACCAACTGCAACTCTTTGGATTTGAAGGAGAGATACGGAGTAAGATATGTATATATATATATATATATATATATATATATATATATATATATATATATATATATATATATAATAGCCGATCCTGTGCCTCTAATTTTAGTATTGATCGTATTACAAACTATTATTGATTTAAATAAAAGTAATCCATTTTGATAGTAATATAGATATTTTAATGAAAAATAGTTTTTGAATTTATTTATTTGTATATATATATATTAAAATAGTGTTAGAAACTAACTAATATAATAACTGTAAAAAATAAATTGACTTACATGAGTGATTTTCCACTGGAAGACTTGAGACTATAAGTTTTTTAAATTTTTTTTTTATATAGTTTTAATGGTTGAGAAACTTCCGAGACTATATATATATATATATACATACATATCGAAATGAATGAATGCGAACGTCTTATATATGAATAAAAATGGGAATAAAAGGATCCGACGTAATGGAAAATGAAAAAGGAAACCGAAAAGCTATATTATTTATGTATTCATCAACCTTTCGTCTTTATTGAAATACTTCCAAACCATGTAGAAACAATGTAAAAAAATCAACAGATGTTAATTTTTATTTGCCAGGAAACGTTGATGAATACATGAATCATATAGTTTTTTGCTTTCCTTTTTTATTGTCCATATATATATATATATATATATATATATATATATATATATATAAATGACTAAATAGACACATATGTCTCTGTTTCCGTATCTGTCGTTTTTTCCTCAGTTGTGGGTTAAATTGTCGTAGCACTGTGGTGAAAATCCTGATTGTTTAAAATAAACTTTTATTATATTTTTATTATGCCCTTTTTATTACCTGCGACGAGTATTAAATACAGATAGATTTATAGAGAGAATAAAAAGGGAGAGAGAAGGGGCGAGAGAAAAGTCTCAGATATCAATCGTTGATGGGCAGAAGTCTAAAACACATGGTATACTCTTTGGCGTGCCTGTAGGATCCATCTGAGGCGCAACATGTTTTCCTAATGTTCACAATGATTTCCCAAATCACATTCCAAGATAATTAGTCGACATTTATACTGACGACACATACATCTATAGCAATAGAGCAGCAATGACCAAGGGGTTTCTGATTATCTCTGTTTCGATCTTGAACACGTGGTACAATGTGAAAAAAGGTGGCTGGTTACTTTTAATACGTCTAAAACCAAGCTTCGCTCTTTTCCCTCCTAACTCTCTAATCCACACTTGGCCCTAATTGAAGGTAATGTCTCGTCATGAGAAAGCCCTCTGCGCTGACAAGCTTCAGGTAATGACCTTCATTCCATACCTGAAATAGAAGACGTTTATTAAATCCGTCGCCAAGGTCGCTGGAAATATGGTTGTTTCATTCTACCCTAAAAGGTACCTCACTCCTAACGCAATCCTCTACAAAAGCGAAATACGTCCTAAGATAGGATACCGTTACCATATTTGAGGAAATACTGCTCAGGGCACCCTTTCCTGCTTTGACAGAATACAAAAACAACTTTGAAATCTAGTGGGCGATGTCCTTTTCTCCTCTGTACTACCCCTTTCTCACAGAATAAACGTCGTTAGTCTTTCTCTTCTCTATTGTTATTTTCGTTGCAGGTGATCGACTGAGCGTAAATCTATGGTCACCTTGGGAAACATTCACAACAAAAACTTGTCTAGCAACAACTACTGTCAATAATTTATATTTCTTTCTCTAGTAGAAAAAAACTAGACGAAACTTTCATAATCAAAGTTAGTTTCCAAGAACTATATGTATGTGGAACACAGTATCGAGGAGCTGCTTCCAAGCTAACTACAACATGGTCCTTTTTAAGTCTACTATAAAAAAATTCTTGTTACTCATTCACAGCAAATCATGCTCTGTAGTTCGACTATATAGCATCTAATCCAATAGGTCACACACTATTAAATATTAGTATTAGGAGGTGTGTCAAATTCGAATCCTGTCTGTTTCATAGTATCAGTTTTTCTATGGATATTGGCACTTCCACGTGTTTCGTTTTGTAAGTAATTGATTCTAGAAGAAATCAGGGAAACTAACGCCAACAACAGAATCAAATCGTGCCATGCTGGTTCATACGAATCTACGTTACTTAATATAACATAGTCAGTCAAATGAACTTCATTGCAGAGCAGCAGCGGAAGGTAACTTACACTAAATTGATATGATTTAATGCAGTTGTTATTTCCTGAGAAAAGTAAATAATCCCTGTGAGGATCGAACGCCCGGAAATCGCTGCATTGTCTGCGAGACAAGCTTCTCAACCATAACGCCACGGTAAAATATCTGTTCGATACAACTCATTGTACCAATTCTTCTCATTGTAAATGAAAATAATTATAGAACGGTTAGAAGTGCATTTATAATTCCATTCTTCCGACAGTTCTTAAGTGATCTCTCAGTGGGAGGTTACCATTCAATATGAACAAAGAAAGACTGCACAATAGTAAGATATTTAGAAAAATAAAAAAAATAGATAACGTAACAGACTAAGAAATACACAGATAAGCAAAAGAAAACTGACACGAAAGATAAAGATTAAGATAAAAACGATGTGCGTAATTGATATAGAAATATAGAAAAAATAATTGCAGAGGCAAAGAAAGAGAGGACAGGATAACAGATGTGATAGAGATAAGAAAAGACGGACAAAAGATAAAACAAAGCAAAAAGAACACTAAAACTGATGTGATATATGAAGATAAAGAAAACGTAGATGTAATAGATAAATGAAGAAGGAAACAAGGATCTTCATTGACGATCCAAAGAAAAAGAAGAAAAATAAAACAGATATGTTAGATGGAGATAAAGGGAGCAGATGTCTCATATAATTGAAGAAGGAATGAAAGGACACACTCCTTGGAGAGACAAAAAAGATGACAGAACAACAGATCTGACAGATGAAAATAGCGATAACACAGGTGTAACAGATACATGAATTAGGAAAGAAAAGGTGAGCATTGTAGAGACAAATACAAAAAGGACAAGATGCGATGGATGAAGATGAATGGATAAAAAGACCAGAACAACAGATGTGATAGAAAGAAGATAGTGGGAACACTAATGTAACAGATAAATGAAGAAGGAAAAGATGAGCAGTTAAGATGAAAAACAAAAATAGGGGAATACATGATAGATGAAGATAACGGGAACAGATGTGACAGATAATTAAAGAATGAAAACAAAAACAGATAATTATTGAAAAGACAAAAAGGAGGGAATATTAACAGATTTTATACATGAAAATAAAGTAACAAGTAAATGAAACAGGAGCAAACAGATACTCATTGAAAAGGCAAAACAACGGGTATATCAACAGATGTTATAGATGACAATAAAGTAACAGATAAATGAAACAGGGAAAGGGGCAAGGTGTGAGCAAGAAAAGTATGGATGCGAACGAGAGAATAGTGTAAATGATGCATACAGATATCAAGAAGGAACAGGCGAAAAATAGAAAAAAGAATGAAAATAAACAAAACAAAAGGAATAATTTAAAAATAAAATATGTAGGGGGAAAAACTGTTTAAATTCATGAAGAGCCAGATGTTAGTACAATAAATTAAAGGCGTATAGAGAAATAAAACACGATCTTAGCGACAAATGAAAGGGGGCATGTACACAACTGAATGATCAGAAAATAACAGAAAGAAAGAAGAAAAAAAATTAGTGAATAAAAAATATTTAACAACACAAGAACCAATAAAACATAAAAAGTAAGAAACAGAATAAAGAATTATTTACAAGAAAGAAAGAAAACTGCATTACAACAAATAAGAAAAATAGATAGATGAGGTGAGAGAACTAAATAAAAATGCACAACAATGACTATGAAAAATACAGTAATTAATAGAAAAGAAGAAAATGAAGATAATGAAGTAAGAGTAAAAAGAGAAAAAAGGAACAATAAAAAAAAGAAAAGCGATGAAATAGAAAGATATGAGAAGAAACAGAAGAAAATATGTAAGAGAAATAAAGAAAATATATATAAATATTAAGTAAAAACACAGAAAAACAATAAAACAAGAAGAAAAACAAAGATAGAAAGACAGAATACTGTCAGAGAATGAAAGAAAAATACATAACAATCAAGAGGAAGAAAGAAAATAGAAAGAAAGATACAACAACAGAAAAACAAAATAAGGAAATAGAAAAAAAGAAACAAACAAAAACAAAAAAACAGAAGAAAATCGAATAGAGAAAAATGAATATATGACGAAAGAAGAATATAAAATTGTACAAAGAGAAACATAACGAAATAAATGAACAAACCATTTAATAAAAGAACAATGAAAAAAACAATAAATAGAGGAACAGAAGAAAAGTGAAAAAAAGCCTAATAAATAAAAACGAAAAACGAAAAAACATAAGAAAATGAAAGAAATGGACGTAAAGAAAATTGTAAAAGATAAAGAAAAAAAAGACAAAAATAGAAATAAAGAAAAGAACAAATAAAAAAGAATGAATAATATAAATAAAAACACATGGGAAAAACAAAAATAAGAAAGAAACACAGAAATAAGAGGACTAAAGAAAAAGATATTAATTCTATGGAAATAAAAAAGCAAAAGAAAGTATTTGTTTGAAAGAAAAAGAGAATGTCGAAAAATAAAGGAACCACAGAAACGAAAGAAGAACAGAGAGGAAACATAATTAGAAAAATAAGAAATATGTGAGATGAAGAGATAAAGAAAGAAAATAGGAACAGCTAGTATCTATCTATCTATCTATCTATCTATCAATCTATCTATCTATCTATCTATTTATCTTTTCATCTCTCTCTCCTCTCTGTTTCTCTCTATATATATCTCTATATATAAATATATATATATATATATATATATGTATATATATGCGTGTGTGTGTGTGGGTAGTAAGAGAGGAGAGAAAATAATGATAAAACAAAGGTAAAGTTGCATACATTACAAATGTATTATATTCAAACAGTTTATAAAAAAAACCTTGAAAACTAGTTTTCTCATAGAAACAAGTCCTCTTTTCAGAAGGACAAACACAATTATTTAACTAGAATTGGTATATTATAATTTTATAAGTTTTTTAAAATATTAATAATTATTTAGGAATTCTGGAAAACTAAGAAGTGTATGTGAAAAGGAGTAAAAAGTATTTGTACTAATGACTTCTCCAATATATTATGAAGTGTCAAAGTTGACTATCTATTGGAATATTATATTATAATATTAAGAATATATTGTGTTCCAGAAAATAGTAAACACAGTCAATATACAATATATGTAAAGACATACTCATTGTTACAGAGAATAAAGAAAATCAAAACACAGTGTATTCTATCACCTTATAGTATAATACGTGTATACATAAAACATAATACGATTGTTTATATATACATACATACATATGGGAAATGAAAAAGGAAAAACCAAAAAGGATGTTTTTTTATGTGTTCATCAACGTTTCGTCTTTATTTGTAAGAATTCATCAGGATAATAATATTAAGAAAAATGTCATGCAAGTACGGGAACATATTGGGTTGACATGATGGGTTAATGGGAAGACGTAGTAGCCACTACTGGAAACAGTAGGACCGACGTCCGGGCTCATTTTACGCGACTGACATCACCAAGCCGGATATCGGTCCTACTGCTTCCAGTTGTTGCTACTACGTCTTCCCATCGACCCATCATGTCAACCCAATATGTTCACGTACTTGCATGACATTTCTCAAATAAAGACGAAACGTTGACGAACACGTAAAAAACACCCTTTTTGGTTTTTCCTTTTTCATTTCCCATTAAGTCAGATTACCTTCATCTTTCCGTTCCCATATATATATATATATATATATATATATATATATATATATATATATATATATATATATATATATATATATATATAATTTTCAAAATTATCTTTATGTATGCACGTATAACATTATAATATAATGTGTATCGACTTTAAATCTTTACTTCAACAGTGCTCAATTCCTGACCAGAGCTTGGTATAAAGTATGAAATTATAGTTATGGCAATTAAGTTACATTAAGACGTCCGCATTCCATCCTCGGAGAGAATTGTAAGGCTAAGTGCAATTAGCCTGACGATGTCCTGCGGCGATGAAACTCGCACGCCCATGTATAGCTTAATTGCAATAAATATATTTTCATACTTTACTATATATATATATATATATATATATATATATATATATATATATATATATATATATATATATGCAAGGCTTCGATTTAGTTTGTTGGCCTTTTTAGAATATCTAATGTTTACGACGCACTGTGTTGCACAAAGATATAACTTAATTTCTCCCGTATCACGTGATAATTCTCTGTGGCCTTGTAGATAGAGCGAAGAAGTGCGGAGTCTTGACTGACTCTGTGAACCGTGTTCGTCCCTTGTGACCGTCTGAAATTATCGCTTCCTTACATTGGTGAGAGCATAAGCTTTAAACGACGTCATATGTTGGTATAAAAAAGGTCATATATATATATATATATATATATATATATATATATATATATATATAGTCATCCACATACAGACTATTTCGCTGTATCACAGCTTTTACGTACGGCTAGATCAGTTAGTGCCTCAAGCCGAGATTGAAACTCAACCGTCGAGCTGACAGTCGGCGCCTCTATAGTAACTTTTACTCCACATGCTTCCACTCTGTTTTCTAAGCCATAATAAATTATAAGGTGATACGGACAAATTAAGTTATATTAGTGCCGAATGCAGAGAAATATAAACATAAAGACAATCTAAAGGACTCAACGAACTTACTCGGAGTCTTGCTTTTTAGCTAAAGTGAATGTCTCTGTTTTTCTATTTCCTAACAGTGCTCAACTTTAATTTTCTTAAAGGGGCTTTTACAAATATATTCAAAAATAAATATTATATAGCATTTACCTTCAGACGACGCCGTTTCGAGCTTTGTCTATATATATATATATATATATATATATATATAGAGAGAGAGAGAGAGAGAGGGAGAGAGAGAGAGACAGACAGAGAGAGACAGAGCGAGAGACGGGGGATATAAATTAAATACTAATCACTAGATATATAACGAAGTCATAAGTAAAGAACGCAAAGGAAAGAAAGGAGGTAACAAGAATGAAAGGAGGAAAGAGAGGCGAGTAGAGTGGGAAGGTTGGAAGGGAAATATTCAAATCTATAATCGAACTAAACAAATGAGCGTCTGCCAATCGCGAAAGACGAATAAAGTTCCTATAATTTTCTTTTCTGTACTTTTCTTCCCACACATAAGCAAAATCAATTTTCTTACCTAAAGCTATTTTGAAAAAAAAGTGCTTGTCTATTATATTGGAATAACGTAGAAGTAATGTCTTATTTGTTTTCATGCTTAGCTCTGTATTCTCTGGGTTTTCTGACGGGGAAAAGGGTATGGATACGAATCAATTAGACTCCGTTTAAAAGAAGAATAAACAATTCACGATAATTGTGTTATTTTTATTTTTATTATTATTATTAGTAGTAGTAGTAGTAGTTTTAGTTGTAGTAGTATTAGTAGTAAGTTACCAATTCCTATTTCAAAATATAATTGCCTTAGAATCATACAATAATCTGACATTTTTAATTATTGCTGATCTCGCCCTCTAGATAAATGTTTCTCAACGTTGGGACACACGGCTCTCTTAGAAACCAGAAGATATTTACAAAGTCCACAAAGCTGAATTTGTAAAATTTGAGGTGGGAAGTGGAAATTTATTTTATGTGTTCATTCGGTAATACTTGGTGTGTATTCGCCATGAACTGGTCCGTGTTCAACTAAAAGAGGAAGTTTCTAGTGTCTATCGAGTTCAAATGCGGTCCCCAGCCGCATGTATATTCCGATCAAGAGAGATGACACACAGCACCTAGTATTCCCTGATGCTTACCCATCTGATATGTGCCAGGCTTAACGCTTAAATGTCGTTACCTTGGCGATACCGTGGTGGCATAGCGTGGAGCATGTGCTAGTGTGATAGCTAGAATTTGGAGTAGATAGAGTAAGTTCAGGGAATGTTTGCCATTACTAACCAGAAGAGCGTTACTACTGTCGACTAATGAAATAGTCTATCAGGCATGTGCACGCAGTGTGATGATGTATTGAAGTGAAACCTGGCCAGTAAGGGTTGAGAACATCTGTTGCATGGATGGAAATGATATGAAAATGCTACGATAGATGTGTAATACAACTCTTAAAGAGAGTCTCAGATCTTATTAGATCAGAATAAGATTACACCTGGACAGTGGAGGGAGATGTTCGCAGAATATGGGGTTTCGATAGTATGCGCACGTAGGAAGATTTGGGGAAGGTTTCTGGGTTAGTGGATGTAGAACAATTTATGTAGAAGGGTCAGTTCACAGAGGAAAGCCAAGGAAAACATGGGAGGCAGTGATAAATATGGACTTGAGAGAAACAAAGAAAAATAAAGTGCAGAGATAGGTTAGCTTAGAGGTCCAGTTCTAAAAGCCGTCTAACATATGCCAGCATCTAAAACTCATCATGATTAGAATCCGAATATCCGTTTTACATTCGGATATGATTAAAGCAACATGCCGTTCAATAAATATTTTCTTTTGTAATTCATAAATATTCAAGTAATTGCTAGATTTCATTTTATTCTATTGTGTATATCTCTATTTTAATGGCGTAAAGTGTATTAATATGTATGTACAGGAGTATATCTTAAACAAATTAGGCGATCCTTATGAATTTTGGGGCCCAGCTGCTAGGCGTATTGGCGTCCAAATGTAGGCTATAATTACTTTAATTTAGTTTTACCCAAATACGGTAAAAAGAGGGTGGACGCGCCTTGTTAAAATTCATCTACCTACAATGTTTGTTAAATTTTATCACTACTTTTTCGACATCAATCAATAAATGTTCCCAAAATTTCAATTTCTTTTTGAGTATTTAAAAAGATTTTAGTGGGATATAGACACAAACTCACATTTGAAAATATATCCGATTCACAATTAATTTGCTCCATGGTCATTAAACACTACTTAATCAAAACCATCTCAAGTAAAATAATTATTAGACACTAATTAAGCAAGATTACCAAAATTTCAATTCCCTGTTAAGAGTTATACTTAAGCCTTAAATTTGAGACATTTTCTAGAATCTAAATGTTATAATAAAGTTTGATCAAAACTAGAATAAGAATTCAAGACTGAATGTTGCAAAACACTTCTCTTCGGGGAAATACTTTTACTAATCCTGGGACGGGTTTCTTCTAGTTTGATAAATGAATAGAATAATGCAAATAAAATATTCATCAAAATAATAATATTCTTTGATTTATATCTGTTTGTGTTGTGATGCTTTACAACTATCCTAGATGTATTAAGTTCAAGGGCACAGGGATAAGAACCCGAGTTGACGTTAAGGGTTCATAAAAGAACTCAAATTGGATTGAAGTGTATCACGACCAGAAGAGGTTGAGAAACGTAATAGAAAAACATGGCTATTTCTCTACGCTATCTTTGAGTTTATTGAAGGTGCTTGACTGAGTTACAATATCAGGTTCATCCGTGTGAGTCATTCACAGCAAGAACTTGTCTCTCTACTACAACGGAAAACGATTCTCCTTTCTTCTAACATACGCCTAGCGTCAAACGGAATTTAGATGAACAGATTTTCATTGTAAGGGATTCCCGTCGGGGGAACACGTTACTGCAAATAACACCATGGGCGTCTTTGCATAAAACTTCAACTAATGCTTGTCGTAAACCGCCGGTTAAGTAATCAAACATAGTTCATTCCACTAAATGTTCATCTTTCGACTGGAAATCGTCATCTACCCTTATATTTGAGTCGCTCTTATCCTTGGTATGTGGTGACCCTACAGAGAAATACATCAGTCATGCTTAGCAGACCTACTAGCGATGAAAGATTGCTAGAGAAACCTGTTATACGAACAGTTTATGATGTACACATTTTAGGGATAATATACCCTTTCTGTAACCCTCCTAAATCCCATTTGATTTCGAAATTGATTATTGAATGCTTAACTGTGTTGTGCTGGAATGGAAATACTAAAAAATAAATACTTATACCGTAAACTATTCTTACTTAAAGGGCATGTTCTTTTATTGGAAGACTAATGTATGTTACTAGGAGTTATAACACAGGTTATCGTCAGTGATTGCTCACTAACAACAGCCAGTGGTGTTTCCTGGAGTCTGAGTGTAGCCTCCCCAGATTTCCAGTGCTCCCCATCTCTTTTCGATAACCAACTCAAATGACCTTGCGGTATCGAAACAGCCACTTACCATTGATTTCTCACTGATAGTGACCATTGGTTTTCTCTGGGAGTTGGGTGGCAATAAGCCTTCCCGAGGTCCCACTACTTTCCGCACTCTTTCAGTGGAGGTCTAGTTTGTGCTGCCCATATTTTTTTTTCATTATCAGCGTCAGGTTTCATCGGTCTGATTATTATTGTTATGTCACCGTTAATTTATTTTCAATAATTAATAATTTCATTTCAACTTCTAACTAAAACTTTGTTGCAAACATCGTAACGCCGCTTAAAAGAAAAAAAAGGTAAACAGATCAATAAAATAACGTGTATGTTATCACAGCGCGTGATATCCAAACTTTCCAAAACTTTACAACAGTGGCTGGTGATAATCAGCGAAACTGTAACGCATGAAACCGGCGGTATCATGTTTATTTGATTTTTTGTAATATAACAATATATAAATGCATAGTGTGTTTTTCTTTAAAATTGTAATTTCGGAAAATTGTATTTAATAATCGTGCACTTTGCTGTTTTTTCCTCACCAATCTTACTAAAGTATATATATATATATATATATATATATATATATATAGTATGTATGTGAATTCGTTTAAAGCTATCATAAATATACAATTACTTATAAGCTGGGAGCTGGCATTGCTTTGGCTTTCTATACATAGAATGGCTTTTATTAGCTACGCTTAAATACTGCCTCCTTTTTCCATTCCTTTTCAGTTCGGCCTTGGCACTAGCATTTTGGCGAGTGGCCCGCATTCTGTGATATGACCCGGGTTTAAGTGGCGTCAACTTAGGGGCAGTTCGTCTAGATGGAACGTAAAATAATTTTATGAAAAACAGCAATATATGCATATATATGTATATATATATTTATATATATATATATATTTATATATATATATATATATTTATATATATATATACATATAAAGTAAAAACAGTAATACTTAAGATATGTCCATTTAATATACACGTTTACGACGAAAATTCAAATTTCAAACTTCAGCGTGACAGACTGCCTGACCGAGCAATAAGGATGCATTGATCCATCCAAAACTCGTTTGTCATTTTGTCAAACTTTGTCTACATACAGCCGAACATTATATTTGAATATCTTTTCTATTGTAACTGTTATTCCCCATTAGGTGGTATATCTTTTTAAGCTGATTGTTTAAGAATATCTATATATCACCACACTGCATACAGGATTTAGTATTTTTTTATAAATACGTTAGTCTATAGTAAATTACATGGGACAAGAATAAAAAATGGCAATCGGCTAGTAAGTTTGATTTTACATTTTCAATGCTATTTAGCTCTATTTTTTTAAATTCAGGCACTATAAATCAATATATATATATATATATATATATATATATATATATATATATATATATATATATTGATATATTCATCCACCTACGGACTGTTTCGCTGTATAACAGCTCTTCAGTGCGGCTAGATAAGTTAGTTCCTCAAGCCGGGATTGAAACTCAACAGTCGGCGCCTCTTCCCCTGTGTTATCATACGACACTGATTGATTGGAAGTGATATCTCAATGTAAACATTGTCAAGTGCCGGGTGCTCGACTTAGTTTTACCCAATGAGCTATGCCTAAAAGCTAATAGCAGTTGGCGATATCCTTACGAATAAGCTCTACTTAAGAAGGGAGCTTGTTATAGTCATCCACATACAGACTGTTTCGCTGTATCACAACTCTTCAGTGCGGCTAGACCAATTAGTGCCCAAGCCGGAATTGAAACTCAACCGTCGAACTGACAGTCGACGCTATATATTAATATATATATATATATATATATATATATATATATATATATATAATTATTATTTCATGTATATACACATTTTACTAGTATAAGGTGATATAATCTTTTGTGTATAGACTTTCTAGTATTCATTTTCGAGCTTAGTATTTGTAGTATAAATATATCTTCAAGTAAGCTACACAGAGGCGTCCATGTTTTATCCCAGCAAGGAGTAAGCACGCTAAATGAACATATGTTTCTTAGCGATTGTTGTTATACATATAAGTAGTGTTCAGGCTCGCTAACTAACCAATCACGATCGCTGTTATTTATCTCTCCCATGTTAATGTTTCTATTGCTCAATAGCTGAGCTTCTCTCAAACAATATCTAAGTCTTTCAAACATATATATTCTCTCAAATATACTGATTTGTAAAACTTAGACCGACATCACGATAAAAAATATATTTCAAACTTTCGCGTGGCAGACCGACTGAAAGACCCACCGACTGACAGACGAAGCTGATTATACGCACATTTGAACGATCTAAAAAAAAAGAACGTAATAAAAAATTGAGAAAAAGCTAGAACATTTTCCCCAATATGATGTATTATTTAATAATTATTATGTGAAACCTTTTTACATCCCAGAAGAAAAATCTTCAACACAATGGCCCGCTTATAAATAGATAAACATGTAAAATGACAAATGACACGTGCTTACAGGCCAGCGCACCCTTACAAGAAACGGCAGTTCTACCGCCGGTCACCACATCTACGGATTCCGCTGTACAGCAATTGACATATTTTAAATTGGAATCAGAAATAGAGGTTTTCTTTTTCTCATACACAATAATTAATATTTGTTAGCGAAGGCAAGTGTTTTATGAAATAGGAATGTGCATGTGTCGTTTAAAATGACGGCAAAATATTTATATCGATAGGCCGGCGAAAATGGTTGCAACATATATATTGGTGTATCTCTCTACCTTTTTCTGCTTCTTTCTGTTTCTTCTTCTTTTTTCTTTTTCTTCCCTTCTTTCTTCTTCGCTCGCACTCTCTTTCTCCATATATATATATATATATATATATATATATATATATATATATATATATATATATATATAGGCAAACATTATTAAATAACACGGGGTGGTTTTGTTTGATGCGACTTCTTTTTATTTTTTCAATTTTCCAAATTGTCCATCTAATGTTTCGGTCAAATTGAGTTAAATATGATCCATGGGTTTCTTGTTCCATTCTTTTTTTCTTTTTTGCAAGTACTTTCGATTTGAATCGTCAAATCATCTTCAGGCGGTATTAGTTTTAGTGTCTTTACAAATTATGACTTTACTGCTGTGCTCATTTTTTGAATTTTAACGGCAAGTAGTTTATAACTTGAAAAAGCGCCTGTAAAGTTGAAATGTACATGAGAGCGTGATGACGTTCCACACATATGAGAGATTTAAAAGTTTGACTGTTTAAACCGTTAAGCAATTGATTACGTTAAAGAAAGTGCATACAATTCAGACGTATAACTACCTAATGGCTAAGAATTACCTAATGTTAATTATTATGCTAGACACTTTAAAATGTTGCGACTAGTTTCATAATTGACATTATTAATTGTGAGATATTTAATTTTTATGTAGAGGACTTCGAGTATTTTAAATTTTTTGATATTGGTATCGTGGTGTATTATTTTGGCATTGTTAACAAGGATGTTTCTATATTGGGAGGGGGTGCAATTATGTTTTTTAGGTGTTGGCATATAGAGCTAGTGTCGGAGAGATGTAGGGTGAGTCTTCGGGATAGTGTTGTGGAAGTGAAACCTATGTAAGAATTAGTTTTTTTTATTGTTTTCGGAGATACATTCTCCCATAGGGCATTGGAACTGATATATTACATTGGTTCCAGTGCCCTATGGGAGAATGTATATTGTCCTTTAGTTATTTCAATGGCCCCTAATATATCGCAAATTAGAAAATAAACCATATGTATAACTAGTTGATGTATCTAACATTATATCATATATCATATATCCATGTATATATATATATATATATATATATATATATATATATATATATATATTATATGCATGATATATTATATGCATAATATATTATATATTGTATATATAATATATTATAGAAATGCGGCAAAGTTCTGATAGTCTATTTCTATTAGAATATCAACTCTCAACTTCGTCCTACTTAAAAATTAATACAGCGCCATTTTTGTCGTTCCTCTATAACTAGAGCTAGAGTTCTAGAGAAACGACTTATTTATTGACTGGTTTATAATAAGATCGTTTCTCTGTTGGTCTTTTAGATAAACTAGTAAACATACGCTCTTTCTAATAGCATATGTTTTGCTAGTATATATCACTAACAAACATATACTACACCGTCTCGCCCAAAGGGAGGTAATTTTTACGATGATGGTTTCAAAACATCTGAACAGATACTAAACTACACACTTCAGAAAAGGAAGAGGTATTGTCTGGGCGGATAGTGTCATGAAAACAGAACATATACTACGTTAACCACCTCAAAAATGATAAATTATTCCATGGGAGGATCGGATCATGACCACAGTACATATACTATACTAACTCGCTTCATAAAAAAATAGGAGAATCCAATGTACAACACTAACTCTAAAAGACGAGGTAATGCCTGGAAGAATGATATTATGACAACAGAACAAATACTACACTACATTCACTAAATTGAGCGTGGGTGTATAGTATATTAGTTGGAAATAGTATAGTAAAGTTAATTGAGCATTACAATATTGTAATAGCATAGTTTCGGTGTCAAGAAGATAGATACCTTATCTCACTTAGAAATAGATATGAGGAACTTTGAAATTGAAATGGAGCTAAACGAAACAGTAGAAGCCATCGATTCACTGATATATGAAGATCGAGTAAACTAAGCCGAGATCAAAAGCCTACTGTTCGTTTAATTTCTCATCAGTTTCGGTTTTGTCGTCGCTGCCGTGTGGTCTACAAATTTCATCAGAGTGTATCTTTCTTTAGAAGCCAGATAGACAATGAGATTGCATCTTTTTCCTGCAACTTTGAAAATCAAATACACTCGATGTTCAATGGACTATTTCGTTTTACTTCATATTCTCTCTTTCATCCTACGGCTTTTAAATCAAAACAGTGATAGTATTTTCTCTATGGATAGCTTGGCTACATGATTATGAACAGAACTTCCGCACAAGAGTCGGTTGGGTACTTCTTTAGAAACGTGGTCGTAACAAGATATGAAAGGGGGAGATAATTCAAACGACGAAATATAAAAAAGGCACATAATTCAAACTTTTTAGAAGGGGGTATCTAATTTAAAATGCAAGATATAAAACTTCTGAGTATACGTTAAAATTTACTGGATTTATTGAAATAAATCAAAGATCAAATAAATAAACTTGTTTTAATTGAATAGTTAGAGGGTGGGCTTAGAGTTAGATTTGATCTTCTCCTGCCCCCAAATAGTTTGACTTATCTGCCCTTTTAATATTTCGTCATTTGAATTATCTCCCCCTTTCTAATCTCGGTCACGTTTCTAAAGAAGAACCGTCGGTTGTTCCCTTGTGTCAACACATGTGTAGAGGTTATACTGAAGTACTGGCATCTTTAGAGTTGTATTCTTATTTGCAGGAAGGTTTTGCCGTCGTCCCACATACAGCACCCAGTATTGCGAAATGATCACCCATCCGGTACTTGACGGGGTCAATTTCGCTTAACCTCGGCGATTTAACACAAAATAAGATTTTAAAAAGTGTACCTTGGGTATACTTTCGGTGCCTCGTAACTCTCGGTTCCCTTATTTTGTCTTTTAGTTCTGACATTCAATGAGCGATGTTTATGACAAAGGGAAAATAATTGCTGTTTTCTGGGTCGGAATCAATCCATTTAACACTTATCGTTGGTTTGAAGTAGTATTTTTTAGCTCATTACATAAAATGGCTTCATTACTTGTCTGGCGCGATTTCAATAATAAAAAGAAATCAGTTTGCCAACGTGATTATATCGAATATATGCCTGTCGTTTTCCCTCTACAATGCTCTCTCTATCTCTCTTAAATTCCCTTTTCATATCTTCTTAGCATTATTTCTTTTCCACTTTCTTTCCATACCTTTTTCTGTGTGCATTGTTTATATATCTATTTCTTCTCTCTTCTTCTGTCTTTTTTTTTACATTACGATCATTCATTTTCTCTCACTCTTTCTCTACTTCTTTATACCCTTCTCTCTACTTTCTTTCTCTCTTTCCTTCACCGCTTCATTCTTTCATTCATTCCTTACTATTCCTTCTTCTCTGATCTCTCTCTCTCTTAATCACTTTCTTTCTGTATTTCTTTCTTTCTTTCTTTTACCTGCTCTAATTCTTTCTCTCTTCATTTATTTTTTTTTTTTTTTCCTTTTTTACTAGTACCAAAGTATTACCTTCTGAGAGAAAATTAAATTATTTATTCAACAGATACAAATTTACAGTTAAATACATGAATAATAGATTTGTTATATAAGCTTCGATTAACTAAAAAATACCTATGCTCTAAATCTAACTGATTGTAAAAGTAATTCCGAAATAGTAATTGTGTAATAAAACATAATTTCTCATTAATAAACGCATGTTTAACGGTTTGTGTTATGCATAAACCAACGGTAAATAATGATATTAACAATGAAGTGAAATAATACATTAGGTGAAAACAATACTAGCACTACTATATATGATTAGAAAAGTTGGAAACACAATAGCATGTGTATAAATATGTTTTATACGTCTGGCTTTGTTTTTTGATTGATGCAAGTCAGACACAATTGTGATGATATGTGATATCCTTTTCATTCCTGGGATTTACACGGATGATTCTGTTCTTGAGGAAAAGTCAACTCTGACACTTAGTTTTTCATCAAATCTTGAAGTTCATGCGTTAGATTGCTATTCATGCATCTCGTAATGTCGGAACTCTCTATCGCTCCAAACACTTCATCGCACTTGAGGCTATTCTTGATCTCTACAAATCTACTATCAGACCCTGTATGGAGTACGATTATCATATTTGTGCTGGTGAATCTCTGTACTATTTGAGGGTTCTTGATAAGGTAATGCGTTATTTGGTTGGCCGCACTCTTTCTTATTCTCTACACCGTTTCTCTCTATCAGACGTTATGTTACTTGTCTCAGTCTCTTTTTAAAGTAATATCATGCCATGTTTTATTCAGAATTATCTGATTTTTTCACTAGTTTCTTCGTTTCGTTAGACTCGTTCCTCTAGTTGTTTTCATAAATTCACTGTTTAGATACCTCGTTATAATACAGCTTTCTATATCTAGATAGACAGATAGATAGATGTATTGTATTGCATAATTGTCAAGTTACATCATATTTTCTTGAAGATAAAAGATGAAGTGGTTTTACTTCAACAACATGATGTAGGGGATAGTGTGGCATAACAATGCGTACCCCTTTCTAGGGAGCTGGTGCTTCCCGTTACATTTCGCAATCCGCGTGTTAGACTTAACGCTGCAATTTCAAAAAGAGAATTAAAAATCGACAACTCGCAAAATGTCACTAGGTAATTGTGAATAAATTCCATGGGTTGGCAAGTGTAAGCCGGGTTCTGAGTGATCATATCGCTTGTCATCGAGATTTGATGGGTAAACATTCACCAGAGCTTGTTCAAGCCCTGAATAATGTCAGTGTATTATTTCTCCCACTCACTCTCTCTTCCCCTCTCTCTCTCTCTCTCTCTCGCAAAGAGATTGAACACACAATTAACTTTTAGACAAGCATGGTGGCAGTTGTGTGCGCACGACGATCTCATTTTCGAAGTAAAAATGTTAATAATTTTCGAAATATAATAAAAATTATTTTGTTATATTAGAAGCAAAATGTCTTCTTCCATTATTACAAGCCTTCTATTGCAGAACAGCACATCAAGATAACAGATAAAGTTGTTTTACTTAAACAACATGACGTAGGGGTAAACCATTTCTATTGGGTTTTCCAAAGTACGAACGTGTGCAATCGAGAAACCGTTTTCAGATGATATATACAGTTTTGAACGTTAGGTACTTCCTAGTAGGCGTGTGTTCTAGAATTTCAATCATGTTTTACCAGAATAAGACCCACATAGCCTGGCATGTTCGTCATTTCGGTGCTGTATCTGATTTTTTTCTACGTGGATTCGTATTCTGGCATTATAATGTCGTTTATATTATGTCATGGATAAATAGTGAACTAATTGAACAACACTTTTATTTTAATTACATAAACGTTTTGGATTAAATCGAAAAAAATGGAGATGAATGGAACAAGCAGATCGACCAAATACAATGCAATTCAATTTACTCATATGTTGAGAAATGTTATGTTGTATTTATCATTGTTGTGATGGCATAACCTGCCTTCCCCATTAACGAAATAGATGGACACGTCGGACTATAAGTACGAGTACAACGAGCTGTCGAGACATTCGAATTAAGACACATGCTGTCTTAACATTCTGTCTTACGTATTCTCTAGTCGGTCTGCTCTATTACATATTCTGTTATCATATCTTGTATGTACAAGATATATACATTTGAAAATAATACTATTATTTTAAAGACCTTCAACTCGAACTATTTGTCATTATATCTTCAACAAGATATATTAGCTGGCTTCGACGGATTTCAAAAACAAATTCACTCTTCAAAGGAGTTACTACGTAAAACAAACCACCCTTCAAAAAACGAAGTCAAACGCACGTGGTGGATCTTTTCTTACAACTTGAAATACACTGTTAAAAAAGTCGTTCATAGAGGAAACATTTTTTTAAAAAATAAGAAACTTTTACTGTTTATTTGTAAAATTAAAGGCATATTAAACCAAAACTAAAATGCGAATGCGGTCTAGTAACATTACAATCTATTCAAGTTAAAAGTAATAATATGACGGCTGTTATTTTTCCCCTAAAAAAAAAGAAATATGTATTTTAAAAATTATTGTTTGTCGTTGTGTGGGTTAAATAAAAGGAAAATAATGTTGTGTGTCGTATTCCTGAGTATTTTACTATGGAACGATTAGTCGAAAATGACTAAAATTCTGTGTAAGAGTTTGCAACAACAGCAACAGCAGCAATTACAACAGTAACACCATCAACAACAACGACACAACGAGTTGCAACGACAAATTCTACAGGAACAAAAAAGTTTCGAAAAAATCCTGGTGAAAGAAAAAAAGTTTTTTATTCTTCCGAAGGAATTGCAAATCCGTTATCTGAATTTGTATATGAACCTGATTATGGCTTTTCATTTCTAGCATATTTCAGACGTTTTGAAACAATATCTTCTAAAAGGTGCTAACATTGGTCGGATGAAGAATGGGTAATCCTTTTATTACAGAAACTAGGGACTAACGAGAATACTAAATATACGAACTTGATATTGACCAGAAAACCAGAGGAAGTTTCATTTGATGAAACTATAAATATACTGTCAAAGATATTCGATGAAAGAAATAGTATTTTACACACGCGATACAAACATCGTTAACATCGTTAACACGGATAACGAGGATTCTTTTGCATACTCTTTGTTTGAGCAATTTAAAATAGATGAAATCCCCAAAGATTCATTCAAGTGCCTAATTTTTCTTCAAGGACTGACCGCACCTAAGTACAAAGAAATTAGGTCTAAAATCTTTACAATGGTGGAGCAAGACACGAAAATAACGTTACAAAGAGTGACAGAAGAATGTCAGCATCTCATAAATGTTAAAAAGGAAAATACCCAAACTGAGGAAAAAAGTGTTGACAAAGTTCAACACATAAAAACCCAAAAAACCTCTAAATTAAAAAGACAGGAAAACGTAAGACTTGCGGAAATAATCAACATACTAAATACGTATGTTGGTATAAGAACACATAATGTGAATCTTGCGGAAGTAAGGGTCATAAATGGTCTGTTTGCCGCAAGAAAAAGAATTTTGAAAATGTAAGCCTTGTGTTGTCGAAAAAAAACATCAAGAAAAGTAAAAATTGAAGATACGTAGATGCACGTATAAATGGTCATGAAATCACTTTGTTATTGGATTCTGGTTCAGACATAAGCATTATTGACGAACAAACATGGACAAAATTGGAAAACCCAAGTTATCTGAAACCAAGAAAATTGCTAAAAGAAGTTCAGGGGAAAAGCAATTTTAAAGGACAATTAAAGTGCGATATTTCTTTATATGGCAACACTGCAAAAACGAAAGTATGTGATTCCAGGGATTAATTCATGCTTTTTGGAGTAGACTGAATAGTATTCTTTAATTTATTTGAACTTCTGATAATTTTTTTTTGCAACGAAATAAACAGTGCTGAAAAGAAAAAAAATATTAAAAATGAAAAATTCATGACTGAATTGAAAGATGAATATCCCAGAGTTTTTCTGTGGGTTTGGGTTTATGCATAAATACTGAAGTCAAGTTTACACTCAAGGAAAATGTCAATCCAATTTTTAAACCTAAGAGAAACGCTCCTTTTTCCTCCTTAGAATCAATCAACAGAGACTGGAAATATTAGAAAAAATGGGAGCTATATCTAAGGTAGATTGTGCGGACTGGGCATCGCCTACAACGTACGTAAAAAAGAAAAACAGAAAAATAAAATTGTGCGCCGATTTTTCACTGGGTTTAAACGATTGCCTGAAAGATCATAATAATCCACTACCTTAATCAGAAGACATTTTTTCAAAGCTAAATAGAGGTAAAAAATTTTTAAAAATCGATTTGTCTGACGCATACTTGCAGGTTAAAGTGAGCGAGGAATGCTCAAAATATTTGTGCATAAATACACATTAGAGGATTTTCAAGGAAAATAGGCTCCCTTCCGGCTTAAAGGTCTTTCCAGCTTCGTTCCAGCAGTTTATGGACACTATGCTGGCGGGTCTTGAGTTTGGTATTCCCTATTTAGACGATATTCTAGTCAAAAGTAAACATGTTCACGGACATAAAATGCACATTACAGTTACATTAAAACGACTAGAAGAATTTGGTATCAAATTTAGCCCCGAGAAATGTCAATTCTTCATGGAAAGAATTAAATACATCGGACAGGTGATAGACAGTAAAGGCAGAAAACCGGACCCACATATGGCCGATGCAATTAAGAATATGCTTACACCTGACACAGTTGCGAAACTACAATCGTTTCTTGGGTTGGCCCGATATTATGCAATCTACATTCAAAAAATGTACGATTTAAGTCCCCCCTTAACTAATTAATAAGGAAAGACAAAACATGGATTTGGTCGAAAGATTGCGAGCCGACTTTCCAGAAAATAAAAAAGATGTCTTATCTGAGCTCACCTTTGCTCATTATGATCCTGAGAAAGAAATCATCCTTACGACCGATGCTAGTGAATATAGAGTGGGTGTTGCCCTGCTACACAAATATGCATATGATACTACTAAACCGATTGCGCACCCGTTAAGGACTCTTCTACCGGCTGAGAAGAATTATAGTCAGATAGAGAAACAGGTATCATCGATTATGTTCGGGGTTAAAAAATACCATCGCTTTTTACATGGTAGATCATTTATACTTCAAACAGACAATAGACCGTTAGTTACGATATGTGGATAAAAAAGGCATTTCTACCCACACTGCTAACCGTTTACAACGATGGGGTGCACCCTACTGAACTATGATTTTAAGATAGAATACGTCGCATCTAAAAAAAAAACATGGGTATGCAGATGGACTGTCAAGATTCATTCCCAGAAATGAAGAAATTTTAGAAGAGACGGTTATAGCAGCACTAATAGAGGAAAAAAGAAATATAAGGTCTGTTGTTAAACACTATCAGAGAATTACCTGTAACATTTGAACAAATAAAAAAGGAAGCCGGAAAAGATGATTATATATTAAATATAAAGAACCAGACAAGATTGAACAAAAACAAAATAAAAAGGGACCTCAGATTTCACCTTTCTCAATTTGCGACAACACCCTAATGTACGCAGATAGAATTGTAATACCTCAATCTCTACGTACAGTTATGCTGAAAGAATTTCATACTGGTCATCCTGGTATGTCTCGGGTGAAATAACTCATGCGATCTTACGTACACTGGCCAGGAATAGACAAGGAAATAGAAGGTTTTGTAAAACTGTGCAAAGCTTGTCACAGGGCTGCAAGGTCGCCTCCGGTCAAAACGAATCCTTGGCCAAAAACGGGTTTGCCGTGGGAAGGTCTACATATAGACTATGCTGGGCCGAATTATGTATATTACTACTTGATATTGGTGGTCTCTTTATCGAAATAGACTGAGGTATTCAAATGCAAGCATCTTACATCTAAGAACACAATCATTGCATCATATTAAAATTTCAGTCGTTTAGGGGTCCCCCGGACACTGGTAAGCGACAATGGTACGGCGTTCTCAGGAAAGGAATTTAAGGATTTCCGTTCTTCTTTGGACATTGAACACATTACTACACCAGTATATCATCCTAGATCGAACGGTCAAACCGAAAAATTTGTTGACAATATATGGACACGGAAGAAAAAAACTATCATAAATTTGTTAAACGATTTATAGGGTGATTCTAAATGAAAACAACAACTCAAAGTTGTAACCTACAGAACTTATGTTCGCAAGGAAAATACGATCAATTTTCGATAGATGTATACTCTATCCAAAGAAAACAGTTGCTAAAAAGGAAGAAAATGTCAACAGAAGATACTCTCCAGGATATAAAGTATATTTAAAAAAAATTACAAACTGGAAAAAGTTATTGGATGGTGGCATAATTCAGAAAACGATTGGCAAAGTGGTTTACACCATCAAAAGTGAAAAATTTATGTGTAATTGACCCATCAACTAAATTAAACCACGGTATTCTGAAGATAATGAAAAAGGCGAGGATGAAGTTCCAATGGAGATTCTATGTGCTTCTTTTGACATCGTGTACTTGAACCTATACATACATCTCCTGGGCCAGCCTTACGAGCTAAACAAAATTTATCTTCGCCTCAAATTGGAAAGGATCCAATTGTTTGGACTAAAAGAAAGAGCACATGGGATAGAAAACCAGTGGGGCGCTTAAGCCGGGATCCTAAAAAGAAAACATATTAGAAACAGAAGTTTCAACAGATAAATTCAGCTGTGGAGAGAGATGTTGTGATGGGATAACCTGACTTCCACATTCATGAAATAGATGGACGCGTCGGACTATAAGTACGACTACAGCGAGCAGTCAAGACATTCGAGTTAAGACACATGCAGTCTTAACATTCTGTTTTACGTATTCTCTAGTCGGTCTGCCTATTACACATTCTGTATTCTGTTATAATATCTTGTATGTACAAGATATATACATCCAGAAATAAACCTATTATTTCAAATACCTTCAACTCGGGTTGTTTGCATTATATCTTCAACACGATAGATCAAATATAAATACTTATTCGGCAAAAATACCATTATCAAACCCAATAGCTGAGTTGCCGGCCGTGCAGCACGTACCTTAGTTCGCAATTAATACTGATTGTCAAGGTATTAGCGGAGGCCACCACCAAAAAATACTGAGTAAGAAGTAAATATATCATATTTATTTGATGATATATTAAGTTCTCAAGAGTATTCAATTTTAAGGGGAGAAATCTTGCATTATTGCTATACACAATGCTTATCTTTCTGAAGAGTTTGTATGTATTTTGTTATTTAATAAATATGTGTATATCCTCTCTCTCTCGCTCTCTCCCTCTCTCTCTCTATATATATATATATATCTATCTCTCTCTATATATCTACTTCTCTATATATATCTCTATATATATATATCTATATCAATCTATATATATATATATATCTATATATATCTATATATATATATCTATATATCTATATATATCTATATATCTATATATATATATATATATATATATATCTATATATATATCTGTATATATCTATATCTACCTATATCTATATTTATCTCTCTCTCTCTCTCTCTCTATATATATATATATATGTATATTAATATGTATTTATATATATTTATTTATATATATTTATATATATATATATATATATATATATATATATATATATATATATATATATATATATATATATAGTTAAGATAAAAATAACTCAAAACACAACTAGAGTGGGCCTCTATAATGTATTTCGCCCCAAAGCGGGTTCTTCAGAAGACTTACTAACTATAGAAATCAAAGAAAAGGAATTTGAGGAAAATAATTAAAACGATGTGTGTATATTAAATGAGGCTAAACGCTCTTAAACGCATGTTAAGACGCAATATTTATTAATAAAATTAAATTCAAACTAGATGTTTTTTCATTTTGCACTTTGACTATTTGACTAATAATTTCGCGTGACACCTCTCATCTTCAGAGTATGAATAGATGTTGTAATAGTTCCAATAGTTCAGTATACATATATATATATATATATATATATATATATATATATATATATATATATATATATGCTATAACTCATCGAGACGATACATATATATATGTATATATATATACATCGTCTCGATTAGTTATCACATATATATACACATACACACACACCAATATATATATATATATATATATATATATATATATATATATATATATATATATATATATAATTTATTAATATAAATTTCGTTTATAAATCTCGTTCAGGCTTATGTATACGTATTTATCAAAAATTGCAAACCACGAGGAAAAGCTCAGTATTACTTCTGTGATAAAGTAGAGCTTACAATATAACAAGTTATAGAGTTAAATGACATTCAAATCAACTTTTAGAAAGAAAAAATGCTAGAAATATTTATATATACATATCGATATGTTTATTAATTAAATCGAATCAACATTTTTTTGTAAGTTAGCGGATTCTGATATTTGAGTAAAGATTCATTTCATTTTGACAGTGAAATGCCAATGTAGAATACAAAATGCATATTTTATCTATATAAGTGATTTAACTTTAAAGTATAACTACAAAGTTATAATAGTCCCGATCGTTCTAATACATCTTATTTTATATTTAAAAATATTTTGTTTTATTTTGTTGGCAAATCAGAAGGAACATAGTTTAGTGTTTAATTACTTATATTTTGTTGTTGTAGGTTTAATATCATTAACCGGTATATATGTTGCTCTTTCACTCCCCCTTCTCTCTGTCCATGTTTGATAGTTTCAGGTTTTACAATCGGTAATAAAAATTCTCTTGGCTCTTTCTAACAAAAATAATGCATTTTAAAGCAAGAAGGATTTTTAAGAAAACAAAATACAATTTTACACGAAAATCATTTACACAAAAATAACTAAATGCTATTTCGTCTTGTGTCTTTGTTATTTGTGTTTGATAACATGATTTTTGTTGATATATTAAAAGAAAAATAAGTAAATAATAAATTATTCAGATAATGTTGAAAGGAATAGAACTGCACTAAAAAAACTCCAATTTAAATTGAAGAAACGATACATGTTTTTCAGCAACAAAGATA
This sequence comes from Sepiola atlantica, assembly GCA_963556195.1. NCBI lineage: Eukaryota > Metazoa > Mollusca > Cephalopoda > Sepiida > Sepiolidae > Sepiola > Sepiola atlantica. The sequence continues at coordinate 107,895,938 of OY744518.1, forward strand.
GTATACACACCCACAAACTTATATATATATATATATATATATATATATATATATATATATATATATATATATATATATATATGAACAAGTACTTATAAACAACGAATTCCCTAATTATATCGTCGATGAACAAAAGAATAATGATTCGAAACTTAACGAACACGAGTACAAATAACAATCATATTCAACACAACAACGCTAACAATTTTAACATAAAGCCATGAATATTATTATACATAGATACACATCTGCGATTGACAATGACAAAAAAAAAGACTCATTAATTACTATGAGAAATTAAAAACAAAAATGTTGTTGTAAACAACAAATCCCCCCCAACTCCAAAACCATAAGTTATTTGCTTAACGTAATGCGATTTTGTTCTGTGATGGCATCAAGCATTGCTGAATTTAAATCGTCAACAACTTCCTGGAACAATACGAAAACGTGCTCTGCGCGTTTCTCCGCTGTCTTTTTTAAAATGCCCTTCTTTCTCCAGCTATTTTTTCATTTGCTTGAGGATGATTCGACGAAGAATCTAAAACTTCGTGAAACCAGTGTAACCTATGGAGCATTTATTAATGTTTTTGATTTTAATAATTAGAAGCCATCAGAAAAATTGAAAATATAAAACAGGTATAATTAAACAGACCAAATCTGTTATTTTTAACAGTATACATGTATATATATATATATATATATATATATATATATATACATACGTTTTGTTATATTTTAACGACAAAAAAATCAATCCATTACCGTAATACCTATTTACTTTTTATTAATTTATTTTTCTTAACCTATTTATTTTTCGACTGCGAGTGTATAAAATATATATATATATATATATATATATATATATATATATATATATATATATATATATAAGGGGAGGTAATATGCCTGAAACATTGTGTGTAATACGTATATTGAAGAGTATTAGAAGGCTATCACAATGATGCAAGAAATAAAAATATGTCAGCGTTCAGATGTAAGACAAAAACAAACAGTTATATATATACATATACATATATATATATATATATATGTTTTACTTTTATTTCTATAGCAAATCTTACTTGATTAGGCAAGACCTCAACACAGTAATGTATTGTGTGTGACCGTGTTCCATAGTATATTTCGAGGAATAACTCTTTACAAATTTTTAAACAGTAAATGCATATAAAATATATGAGAAAAACAAATAAACAAATACTGTTTAAATAAAATAAAATAATAATATTATATAATTCGGAAAATGAACATTGAATAGATAATATTAAAAAAATATGTAATATCTCTCTTTATTATTACCTTCCCCTACAAAAACTATATATTTAAATAGTTAATTTTATTTAAATAAATATAACACTTATTCATTTAAGTCACTTATGAAATTTTGCAAAAAACAAAAAAGACTACAAAAAATATTTAGTTATAATTTTATTCCATTAGCTACGGATATTGATATGTACGGCATTATAAGCATATAATAATATTACCATTTCGTACGTGTTTTAGAGATTTGAAAAATCTACCATTTGATAAAAAAGTATCCTCGAAATATATTATGGAACACGGTCACACACATTACATCACTGTGTTGAAGTCTTGCCTAATCGAGTAAGATTTGCTATGAAAAATAGTTATATATATATATATATATATATATATATATATATATATATATGTATATCACTTGTTTTCGTCTTACTTCTCAACATATTTCCATTGCTTGCATTATGATAGCATTCTAATACTCCTTCTCTCTCTCTCTCTCTCTCTCTCTCTATATATATATATATATATATATATATATATATATATATGTATATATATATATATATATATGTATATATATATATGTATATATATATATATATATATATATATTTTTGGGCCTATATATGTATATGTTTTACATACACACTTTATGTCTGTGGGTATGTGTGTGTTGGGTAGATGTTTTTGTATACTCTATAAAAATAAAGTTTAGAGAATCTACATCTCTTATATAAAAGGCAATGATCTGTGTGTATATATATGTGTGTGTGTATTTCAAGCTAAAAGTAAATACAACTACACAATAACACACCACAAAGTGTGTATTCTCTTGATCGGTGTGACCCGAAATGAATAATATATCAAATTTAGAAAATAATATTTATTCTTTGACATTAAACTGGCGCAGATTTCGTTAATGGTGTCTGTTTTCTAGTCACTTACGAAAGAGAAGTAACTCTGCTATTTTCACATAGTTAATTCCCTGTATTGTGTGTGTATGTGTATGTGTGTGTCCAGAGAGAGAGAGGAATGTGCTGGGCAGAGAAGAAATAAGGGGTAGTCGTGCTAGTAAAATCTAAAAGATTATTCTTTCGTAAAATTTACCGGGGAATAAAATACTTAGAAAAAATACTATATTTGCAGATACTATTAGTTTATATCTCCCCTCAAAATGTTTAAACACAAACATCATCTTACTCGTCGCATGTTCGTGCGAGAATGTTAATTTTTAGATATGAAAAAAAACACGAATTGTTACATGTTTATTTGTGAATTGGGTTTCCACTTCATTTACATTTAAATGTAATTTATATCTTACTTTGTCAAGTGCCCGATTTTACAGAAAATATTCGCTAATTCTTCAAACGTAAGGCCGATCATCTTACAAATAATATTTAGTATGAAATAATTTTATATACACGTAATCGTATAAAATGTACTTTACTTCGAGTGTTAGTGTATAGACATTATAATTTAACACACAAAATAAAAAATTTTAAACACCAAAAATTCCTCGGCTCTATAAACATACACTACTGCTAAGAACGTTTAAATGCGCGTCATTTTTTGAACATTAAATATAAAAAAACACGATTACTAATATCTATAGACAGTTAAAATTCGATAAAAATATTTGTATTGGGTTCAGTGGTGGGTGAAGCAATTCTTTATGTTCTTCGTATAGGGCATTATTTGAAACTTCCATGGTTAGGTTCTGACGGCCTTGACATTGTTAAAAGGATTCCTTCTTCTACTCAACTTTGTTTTCCAGCAACCATACTGAGAGTAGTTTACACGACTCGAACCTTTTTCTCTTGTTTTCGTAAGGATGTTTTGCCAGCCATTCAAAATAATTCTGTTGTTTATAAATTCATGTGTCAGTGTGGGCTGACTACGTTAGCAAGACATCCCAAAGATTAGAATTAAGAATACCCCAACACATACCACGTGATATTCGCTTACACAAAGTTTCGAGATCATCCGGGAACTTTGAGGCACAGGAATCAGTCATCGGTAATCACCTCGTAAGTACAAATAGTTGTTCTGACAACTATTCCGATAGGTAGTTTTCTGTTTTACACAGTGTCAGGTCGAACTACCATCTCAATATAATTGATGCGTTAGTTATTAACAATTCTCGACCTAGCCTGTGTAGACAAAAGATTTTGAAGCATCAGTTGGAGATCTTTAATGAATCAAAGCCGCCATAACGTTGAGAGTTTTAATTCTTTTTTTTCTCTCTCAATCGTTTTCTTCAACTGAAACAATGTTTCCTTTCATATCTCATTCGATTTTCTTAGTTTTTAATTTATCATTCTGACGTTTCCTCTTAGAGGGTAAAACGATAAGGAATATTTCAGCAATTTTCTTTTTTTTTCCACCCGCCAGTTTCATTTATTAAAAAAAATGTTTCCTCTTAAATTTATCCTACGATTTCGTTGTACGCGAAATCTACTTACACACACACACACATATATATATATATATATATATATATATATATATATATATATATATAAATTCCTGAAACAGTTTTTCATGGTAAACAACTGATGATCCGTTAAAATAGTGTTATAAACAAACTAATATAATAACTGTAAAAAATAATATGACTTACATGAGTGATTTTCCACTAAAAGGACTATAAGTTTTTTTTTGTTTTTTTTTAATATAGTTTTAATGGTTGAGAAACTTCAAGACTATATATATATATATATATATATATATATATATATATATATATATATATATATATATATATATATCCACAGAATAAGAATCAGAAGAATCTAAACTGGGCTTATAAAAACTTCTCAATGTTAAATAGAGCTTTCATATATATATATATATATATATATATATATATATATATATATATATATATATATATATATATATATATATATATATCATAATATCGACACGCCCGTGTCGAAGATTTTGTACTTTTTTGTATGAATAAAAATAATTATATATATATATATATATATATATATATATATATAATTATTTTTATTCATACAAAAAGGTACATAATCTTCGACACGGGCGTGTCGATATTATGATCAAAAGTTGTTAAAAGCTGAGATCTCATCAGGGGAAGTATCAATCCGATCTTTACCTCAGATCATATTTGGGAAGAATTAAATTTGAGAGTAAGGAAAATAAATTTCGGAAGATCACATGGTTAGATTTAAGAACGTTGAGGATCAAATATAAAATGAAATAATATAAAATGAAATCAAAATAAAATAAAGTAAAATAAAATTAATAAAACAGAACTATTAATAACAATAAGCTAAAATAAAAAAAGTAAACCTTACAATTAAAAAAACAGACAAAAACATAGACAAATAAATAAGAAAAACACAAGATTAGAGCCTTATGTATAAGCATCTCACCACCATTACCGACCCCAATTGAAACCAGATGAGAAAACGTGTCTCGCTACACATCGAAACATCAAGCTGATATTGACGCGTCTTTGACAGCCATCACAATTTAGACATTAGCTCTGTGTTTTTTTACTTCCTTTCTCCTTCTTTTTTTTATTTTATCTCTCACTTACTCCCACCAATTTCCCCATTTCTTTTATATTTCTATATTATTAATGAATTTATAATTCATATTTTTTTATTTCATTTCAATTTTTTTAATTTATTTTATTTAATTTTATATTTGATTCTCAACGGTCTGAAATCTAACAACGTGATTTTTCTAAATTTCAAATTTTCTTTTCTTTTCTGCCCCATTTCATTCTTCCCAAATATGATCTGAGATAAAGATCGGAGTTAAGCTCTGCCTGATGAGATCTCAGTTTTTAACAGCTGTTGATCAGTAACATCGACATGCCAGTGTCGCAGACCTTGTACATGTCTGTATGAATACATATATACATATATACATATATACATATATATATATATATATATATATATATATATATATATATATATATATTATTGTGTGTTCTTTATTCGACATTGAGTTAGGAAATAGAGTGGGTACAGGTGGCTGTACATAATTTAAATTACACAGGCAAACGAGTGTTTCCTAGCTGCACTAGATTTAACCCCGCTATAAAGATCTGAAGAAGTAAATAGATACAAGAAAGGCGGATTTATTCTAATCCAAGTCGGAAGTACTTTAGAAAAATGGAATAATAAGGACTTGCCTTATTCCTCTAAAGAGAAGATGAGACGAAAATCCATGTTCCTTGCAGGCACAACCACCATTAGCACATTAATATGCCTACTAGTTGCTTCGTACTACAAGCATATTTAACAATCCAAATTCTATGTTGAAAGAAGATGAAGTACGTACGAAAATGCGTAAGAATTTGAAGTAGTGCATTGTTTACACGGTCGGATGAGGGCGTAGTCTCTCATGTATGAGTTCAGATGAGTCCTTATATACGTGCCTCCCTATGAAGAACATATAAAACACAAGGTCAGTTTTATATAAAAGTGATATAACGCACCTAAAAAGTGGCAATCTGAATCGTACTAAAATAAAAATTGCGCGTTAAGAAAGACAACACAGATATTAGACTTTGAATTATATATTTGCTATAAGGTAAAGAATTGTCAGTGTAACAAATAAGGCACAAGGCAATCAAAAGTGTGGCGATTTGGGGTCATTAGTCATGTATATATATATATATATATATATATATATATATATATATATACGTATAAATCGGTCTCTCTTCGTTCCTCCAAAGCTCTAGAGGAAATAGTTTGATAGTCTGGAATAGCTTAAAATAAAAACAAATTCGGTATCACATTTGACGCCAGTTAGTTATTTGGCAACTCCTACAACTTGAATTAGTTACCTGATGGAAAGAGTGGAGTATATTTTTTACAATACACGGCTTGGTCAAAAGCACCACGGAAGTCGTTCGATTGTAAATCTCGGTTTACTTTGTAGGATTTCTACGAATTGTGTAATTCAAACTACTGTTCTCATTTTGGATGATATTCACGCAACGTTTTTGCAGATGTAAACTCCGAACTCCAAAACCTTTCTGTGGAACTCGGGAATCTGTTCGAGATTTCAAACGGAACCCTTTACTTAATTCACTGGAGTAACTTACTCTCGTTCTGTTAGCTATGACCGGGTAGAAGTCTCTTGTTAATTCGTAATATCTATTTCTCTCTCTCTCTCTCTCTCTCTTTCTCTCTTTCTCTCTCTCTTTCTCTTCTTTTTGCACGGAGTATTTTCTCATCAACACATTAATAGTTCAAATGACAAACGCTACAAACGGTACGTTTTAAATTGCGAAACTCTC
>OY744518.1:107907514-107920014 GCA_963556195.1 Sepiola atlantica
CCTGCGGTGAAAAAGAAAGTAAATATATCCAATCACACCAGTAGATACTGGAAGTCAATAGAGACGTACAACAACTCTTGTTCTTTTTTGTATTATATTTTTTCAATGAACTTGTTTCTCTAAATTCCGAGTTGATGTTTTCCTTCCAGACCCTTTACAGGCCCACAACACATGTATATATATATATATATATATATATATATATATATATATATATATATATATATATATATATATATATATATATAGTACGGTATGAAAACATATCTATGGCAATTAAGCTACACAGAGGTTCGCACGTTTCATCCCCGGGAGAATCTTCAGGCTAACATTTTAGCTTGAAGATTCCACCCGGGGATGAAACGCAGGAGCTTCTGTATAGATTAATTGCCATTAATATATTTTCATAGCTTACTCCTTAGCTCTACTTACGTATCGAGCACTGTTGAAGTAAATACTGAAAATTGATACATAAAAATTGTATCTCCTTATACAATTTTATGTGGATACATGTAATATATATATATATATATATATATATATATATATATATATAATACAAATACATATATATATATATATATATATGTACATATATATATTTACATTCATACATATATATATATGTATATATATATATATATACATACACACATATATATATATATATATATATATATTATATACACACATATATTATATATATATATATATATATATATATAAGGTTGAGAGAGAGATAGATACATATGCAGATATAGTAATCAGCAGAAGATTATTTCGCGGTATCACGGTATCACAACTCTCATAGACCTTTTTTTATATAGAGTTGGAAAATATTTTTGTATACTCATCGTTCTCCGAATAATCATCAAATATTTCCGGATAAAATTTCATTACGAAAACGTAAAACTGCAAAAATTATCCAAAACCCAAAAGAAATTATGTAAATAATAAAAAAAAACACTTTTTAAATATATCAAAATAAAAATTTAAAAACCTTTACTCTTAAACAGTGGTTTAATCTGAAATCCAATCTCTCGATTTTGGCCGCCGGTCGAATAGAGAATATATTATTATATTATTCACCTTAGATAATTAATTCTTTTTTAGAAATTGTAGAAAATAGAAGTAAATGCCTTTATAAAAAAGAGAGGATATTATTTAGCTACGTCCATTCAATCTGCGCGTTTTCAAACCTAAGCTTTGAAAAAGTTAACGTACGTGTGCCCGGCCGAATTCGCGGTATAAAGACGAGAGGGTGGGAGGAAGGGACCGAATAGGTAAGTGAAAAAAGGTAGTAGGCAGAGTAACGGTGACTTTTGCTTCTTCATTCAAAGCTTGGTACCGGTGCAAAAATTAGAATTGAGTGTTTAAGAGATCGGCTTCGGCTGTTGCTTCTTCAAATACTCAATTTCGACTAATAATAATCTTTTTAATGTTTCATGGAGTTGTACGTAAAATATGTATGTAAGTGAATGAGAGAGAGAGAGAGAGGGGGGGGCGAGGAACCAATGCAATGGTTATGTTATACTATCATTAGATGAGGAACCGGTCACATTTGGTGTCTTTAACTCAATAGGTGGGTTTTCCAGTGTTTCTGGAAAACCGAAAGTACTCATCGATGATCAAAATTATATATAGTGTCCATTGAATACATATATAGTAAGCTATTAAAATATATTTCTGGCAATTAAGCTACACAGAGGTTCGCGCGTTTCATCCCCGGGAGGGGGGGGGGGATATTCAGGCTGAAGATTACCTCCGGGTATGAAACGCGGGAGCCTCTGTGTAGCTTAATTACCATAAATATATATGCATAGCTTACTACCTAGCTCTACTTACGTATCGAGCACTGTTAATGTAAATACTGAAAATTGATACATAAAAAAATTATATCCCTTATAAAATGTTATGTGGATACATGAAATACTGATATATATATATATATATATATATATTATCTGCATCTTTCCTCGTATAAGCCAGTGGGTAACGATTCCGAGTAAATCTTATTCGGGCTTTGAATACTATGTTGTTTTAAATATTTTACCAGGTTTTACTTGTAGGGGGAAGTATCCTCATGTAAGTTGTCAGGAATTATTCAAATATTTTGAACCTTAATAATAATTTGATGTGTGGCCGATACTCTAAACACAATTTGTAATGTCACTTCGTTACCTACTGTAAAATAGAAAAATAATATGCACGACATATCACGTAGGTACAGAGTAAAACGCTTTTGGTTACATATATGCATACATATTTCAGCTATATCTTCTTCAGTATAAGCTTATTCAGGCCGATTTGTCAAAATAAAAACCAAAAAAAATGTGATATTGACAATTAACTTCATGTTAAATACAACGAGCAAGTGACGATTGTGATGATTTGCAATTTTCTTTAGTTTTGTTTTTTTAATTGATTTTTTATATCGTCTTTTAATTGCTTTTTATTTCTTTAGAACTAAAAATTCAAATACTAGTAACAGATTTCGTCTTTGTAAACAAATTGCCGTTCATGCGGTGGCTAAGTCGTAAATAACGCGGACCGAGGACCTGGGTGTGCCGGGTTCAAATCCAATTCGTTCCACATAAACACTTTCATCAAAACTCACACCAAACCTTGTGTCTAACTTTCTAGAGAGGATGTAAATAAAATACTAAGAGAGATAAAGAGAGAGAGAGAGATGGAAAGCGAGAGGGGGGGGAGAGATTCCATTAATTTTCTTGTTTTGTTTTCAATACTTTTGACTGGAAAACACTTTACGTAAATCTGAGTTGAGTTGAGAATAACTTTCCCTTCCCAAGATGGGAGCGACATATTTATTTTTAAAATGTAATTATACACGGGCACGTGCTTCACCGTTATACGACTCATAAGCGTGGCTGAACCAAGGAAGATTTGAAACTAAAGCATGCATCCTGACGCTCTACCACGTCGATAGTTCCTAAAATATTGATTTTTTTAATAGATGCAATTTATTTGTTTATATTGCTTGCGTTATTTTTTTAACGAAAAGCGCCTAATCTAAATGCTAGTTTTGAATAGTTAGGTGAGGTACATGTATCTATTTATATACTTTGTGCACAGGATGATATCCAAAGTTAATGAACCAATCATTATGAATTTCACAATAGATATTATCGGCAACGCAGTGAGTAACATTGACACAGTATTTTTTTGTAAACTTCAACATTTAGGGTGTGCATGTATATATAATTAGGTTTGTGTATATGTTTATATATATATATAAATATTTTGTTGTACATTATAAGATTCTGAACTAAATAACCGATCATTATACATTTTGGAATGTATAGTTTTCGGACAAATGGCCAGTAACATTGATACATTATTTTTTTAGAATACTAACATTTAGAGGATGCATGTATATGTAGTTAAGATGTGTATATTGTTATATATCTGTATGTACTGGAGTTTCTCCTGACGTAATAACCGATCATGATATAAAGTTTAGAACACAGCTGTTATATGTAAGGGTTCGTTTAATTTATTCAATTTAAAAATGTATATACCCTTGATTTCTGTTAAATATTTACAATAGATAAAAGACATCAATGTATATCTACATATACATACATATATATATATATATATATATATATATATATATATATATATGTATATATATGTGTGTGTGTGTGCGCAAAGATTTATAATAATATTTAAAGAAAGTCTAAAAATGAACGCTTAAATCAAGTTTCAAACGTAAACGCTTTCAGAAAATGTGATTTTCTTTACATTTTTTTAAAGGGAAATATTTATTTAATATATTGACAACAAGCATGGGAAGTCATGCGTTTATCTCTCTCCCTTCACCTTCACTATTTGTCTCTGTTTGTCTCTCTTTCTGTTTGTCTCTCTTTCCGTCTCTCTCCCGCTCCCCTTCTCTCTCTCTTTCTCTCTCTCTTTCTCTCTCTCTCTCTCTCTCTATATATATATATATATATTTATATGTATACATATATGTATATATATGCATATATATATATGTATACATATATGTGCATATATATATATATATATATATATATATATACATATATATATATATGCATATATATGTATACATATATGTGCATATATATATATATATATATATATATATATATATGTCTATATATGTATGTACATATGTAGTAATCCAGCTAAAGTTTTTATCTACAGCGTGAAAACTGGATAATCTTTATCGTATTTATATAATAGTGCTATTTATTGATAGTGAAAAAAGTATTTATAATAATATAGCATGAACACATATTACGGAATATTTTTTACGTCGTAACTATAAGTTCGACATCCCCAGGCCAGAATATGTATAATTGTAGAGTGAAAACAAATTATTATCTGTAAGGGTCACGTTTCTTAATTAGAAACATATTTATGTTTGTGAACATACCGTAAAACTTTCATCGATTTGAATTTCCAACGTCGTCAAATAAAGGTTACAATAAGTTTCTACTGTGTGTTATGTCAGAAGTATTGATTACGATAACACGCGATTGACACCATGACTGAATGTGTTTGTCTGAGGTGGGGGGAGGGGGAGAATCATATCGTTGTCCAATAAATTTTTGAATAACAGATACGCATATATATAGCATTTACATAGGGATACGCAATTTTCGAGTCGAAAAAATGTAATATTATTTATATGAAGCTAAATCTAAAAGTATGATATTTTGAGTAAAATTTCTCAGCTACGAACAATACCTTCATAACAAATGTTGCATGAAAACATGTCATCCTTACTCCGAAAATAAACAAAATGTGATAAATCACTTTCCTTTAAAAAAAAAGTACATAATTTGAAAAAAAAAAATCCGTAACTTGATTGTCTATGAAGTAAGAGACCATCTTTCTGATTGAAAATTGATTGTTATCATAACATAATTTTTTTCTCTTTTTTCTATAAATAATACTGAAGTACTGGTATTACTTTTAAACTAAACAAAACCGATTTTTACTGACGGCGAAATACGTAAACAGCCAACAAAAAATTAATAAAATGAACGGCTTCAAAATGAAAACAGGCTGATGTTCAATATGAAAAAAATAATGAAAGTAAAAAGACCCAACGTATGTTGTTTAATGACAATTTATTTATTTTCTTACGAAGATAATTTACGAAATTAAAAAAATATTTTACGAGAAAGTGAAAAGTTAAATTTACTAAGTGTTTCTTTCGATAAATTGTGTTTTTTAAAACATAATATGCAACATTGATTTTTATATGTTTTAGCGTTTTATTTTCATGTACTTGTAAAGCTTTTGAAACGGACAAACACCCAACTAGGTTATGGTTAGATTATAATTAATTTTGTGTCATGTAAGGTTTAGTTTAAAGTTAGTTTATGGTTAAGTTAAAACAAACACCAGTTCGCTTCTTGTCCGGTTCATTATGCAGATTTCTGCGTGCCAGGAATGTTAAAAGTTACTCAATTTGGTGTCTTTTCCTCGAGCTTTCTGGTTGGCTACGCGCTTCGGTATCTTCCGGCTGTTCACGTAAACGGTCGGAAGATGCTTGAGTAAATATCGGTTTTGTATGGTTCAAAAACTGTACACGTACTGCTATAAATACTCTTCAGGATAAGAAGATTCATAATTAGTATTCGGTTTCGGGTCGTATGGTATGGAGAAAACGGAGTAAGGAAAAAGACAGGCAGCAGATTTAAGGCTTTTATATATAGAAAATAACATTGAACGAAAATGCGTTTTTCTATTATTAAAAAATTGAATCGAAGAATAATCACGCGTATATAATAAGCTCTTTAATAAGTAAAATAAAAAAAAAATGTATGAATTTATTTTGTAAAAGCGCAGTGTAAATGGTGGGGCCAACAGAAAGGGGTTGCGTTTCGTGATGATAATAGCGGTGGTTTAAGGTTCGTTAAGAGATGTTCTGCAAAAAGAATGATGAATTAATCGCTGTTGCTTTGGGAGAGAAGAAGTCGAAAAAAAAATAATGAGCCGAGATTAGAATTTGATTGGCAAAGGCACACGAGACACATGGAAATGCTGCGAATAAACAAATAAAATTTCAAAAGGAGAAGGAAAAAAAGTAATCTTTGTTTTATTTTAACATGCGTCCTCGTGTCTCCATTAGATGCTTTGTCCATTGAGAGGCATTTCTATCACACGTCAAGTTTTTCTGTCACGTTTCAGCTTTAAATATCATTTACATAGCTCAGTTTGTAGATTAAATGAAGTCGCTCTCACCGTAGATTGGTCCGTCGCACTTAAGTTTGAAAAAAATGTTGTTTCGTCTACACAGACTTAAGTTTGTAAATAACATGTTACTTGGTCTGTCACACTTAAGTTTGAAACATCATGTTAAGCTGTGGTCACGCAGCTTTATAAGAGGCTGTCCATCATTCGCTCCGTCACATTCAAGTTCGACAACGAATTTTTTTGGTCTGTCTGACTTAGTTTGGAATAGCATATTATTTAGTCTGTCGCACTTCAGTGTGAAACATAATGTGTTTCTTGGTCTACGCAGGTCTATGGACGTAACTTACGTAGATTAGTTCGTATTTTTTATCAATATATATTAATTACAACCACAAGCCAACTATTTTTAAGTTACGTCCATAAAATCTGCGCACTTAGCGATAAAAATGTTGTTTCACACCTGGGTGTGACGGAATAACGTACTTTGTTCTTATAAAACGGCATGGCCTCATCTATGCAGAATGTATCGAACGTAGAATTTCAAAAACAAAAAACGTTCCACAAAAAGAAGAAATAATTTTAAAAAATGAGAAGAAACAAATATTTTCTTGAGGCTTGAATTCTTTATTCTTTCAGAGCTAACGATAATAAAACGATAAATGATTGTGTAATTATTGTTTGAGTTCGAATTAAAGAGCAGTATTTAACAAGGAATAATCCACAAATTGGAACGAGTTTTAAAAACATGGACGCTTTAAGATTGAAATTATCAAGAAATTACTCAAAGCCATCAACGATAATCGGAAATCAAATATGATTTGAACAAATGGTGTATATATATATATATATATATATATATATATTTATACGAATGAAATAAAAGAAATAAAAGGTCTGAAAATACAAAATATTTTACATCTTTAGTTGTTCAAAAGGTATATACAATTAAATAATATTTATTTTTCCTTCTTTAAGCTCTGGATTTTCAAAGAATGGATTCATAAGAATCCATTCCATCAGAGATATACAAATATATACGTTGGTAAAAGAAATACAAAAAAGTGATAATTTTAAAAGATGTAATTATAAGTATGATGAAGAAATTTGAGGAAAAAAGTGTAGAAAATGTCCAAAGAAAAACAAATGAAAATATAGACAAAAGTTCACCGTTCAATTCGTCACGAAGAATGCAGCAGATGTTTCCAAAGGTAGCAGATCAAAGAAGAAGTAATCAATGAAATGTACAAGTAATCCGGTTTCAAGAGATTTGTTTAGGGTGCAAGCTGTAGATAAGAGGCTATTTTTGAATACTTCCATGGGCTCTCTCTTACAGTTTTTAAGGATTTCAGTTCAAAAAGATATAGTAAAGAGTAGTTTTCAAAATCAAGCTATTCTGTTGGTAAATACATGGTCGCCCCACGGAGGTAAAGAAAATAGACTATAGCCGTTAAATGGGGACAAAGTCAAAGTTAACGTGGTTTAAAGTTTTTTTTAAAATAGGGGAATTCGGACTGGGAGAGTTATGAGAGGGTTTATCCGGGGATGCGAAAGCAGATGAATATATATGTTTAAAATCCAAGGTTGTATAAAGTGGATACAGATTAAATGACTGATTCATAATAAGTGAACGAAAACCAGAATATGTTGTGCCAACAGGGTTTAGGGATGGGTGTGTAAAGTTGATATTAAAGAATAATGTTAAGATTGGAGAAAAGTTAAAGCACGGGAAAATTGTTACGGAAATAAAACTGAAAACAAAAAGCAAAAGATCTCAGAACAAATGAAAGAATAATTAAATTAAATACAGTGTAAAAGATTTAAGTTAAAAATAAAAATTAAATATACTTTTATTATTTAATTTTTGATAATAATTTAATATTCAATAAAAAAAAGTAAGAAGATAGAAATTATAAACATATAAAGTTCAAATTAAATATTTACAGGTCTAAAAATGTAAATGCACTATTAGAACATTCTTTTAAAATTCAAAAAGTTTATAATTCATAATTAATTAAATAAATTAAACTACTGTCGAATGTTGGATGTCTAATCATTTTCGAATGTTTAAATAAATGGATAAAAAATTAATTTAGTATTATCGAGATTACGAGAGATGTTATGAAAGTTAAAAGAAAACGCCAAGTTACAGTATTTAGTATTTTACTAATGATTAGCGTATTATTCAGTCCAACGATGTTTAGAGGATCAATATCCAGGGGTTTAGACAATTTTGATGATATGAATCCATTCTTTAGAAAGCCATAGCTTAAGGATAGAAAATAAATATTCTTTAATTTAATATACTTTGTCTTGTAGAACTGCAGACGTAATATATTTTAATATTTGTATTGCTCTTCTTTTATTTGTTTATATAATTGCTCTATCTCGTATATCGAACATTCATTCTTTCATGATAGGTTCAATATAAATGGAAACATTATACTTATATTTCCATATATTTGTTTATATATATATATATATATATATATATATATATATGTATATATAAATATAAATATATATATATATGTATATATAAATATAAATATATATATATGTATATATATAAATATAAATATACATATATATATATAAATATAAATATACATATATATATATATATATATATATATATATATATATATATATATATATATATATAAATAAGCATATTTCTATTGGATTTACTTAATTTTTCAACATTTGCAACGCTGCCTTCACGAAACCATTTTTCCATCTTTAAATCTTCTTTTCACCGGACACTTCATCTACGGACATTCACCAACTGGACCGACTCCATATGTTTTACACGCACACTTTTGCTCTTCATTACTTTAAATTTTTTAAAATTTTGAATTTTGGCTTTTCCACTGCCAACTTATCAATCTATGTAATTCCTCTTAGGATAATATTTTAATCTTTGAAAAGCCTTGGCTTAATGGCAGAAAAATAAACATGTTTTAGCGAGTACACTTTGCATTGAACAATCGAAGTTGAAATAGATTTGTCATTCGTACATATTTGTCTCTCTTCTCTCATATATATATATATATATATATATATATATATATATATATATATATATATACATATATATATTATAATTTAAAATGAAGTAATAAAATAGGGTGTCAATCAAATTTCATTAGAATTCAAAGTTCAAGCAAAGTATATTAAAGTCCTTAGCTCATGAGTTTTCACAGATAATTCTTCTCTTCAGAGGACCATTACCGCAGTTATACTACTACAGGTAATAAAATTAAACTTTGAAAATATATAAAAATATATACAAAAATACATAAACATATATAACATCAAATATATCAACCCAAATAATACTTTTTTATTAAATCTATATAATCTATCCAAGTCCAATTTGAAAAACATTATCATGAAAGACATCCAGAGGGTTGACTGAAGTTTAATCCAGGTGATGAAGTACCAGTCCAAATAAGAGAAACTGAAAGAGCTAACAAAGTTATTCAGTCGCGAAATGCGTCAACAATAGATGAAGTGAAAAGTATCTAATGTTTATGTTAATTATTACAACGATCAATAAATCAAATCAAATAATATAAAACGTTCAATAAACTCACTTACAATTCCAAAGTCTTGATCTGGGCAACCCAAATCAAATCAAAGTTCTAATATTAATCAAATCAAAGTTTTAATATTAATGTTAATATCAATGCTCTATCCAGTATATTGAGCTTCAGTTTTTATCCGGATGTTTTAACTAATTGTAAGATATTAGTTGACGCTTACATCTTTTGTTGGATTGCTTCATATATATATATATATATATATATATATATATATATATATATATATATATATATATATATATAGTCCAGATGAATATGTATTCTCAGGATGAAACATCCAAAACATTTCAACCGAGATATCACAATAGTGCTTAATAATAGATATAGCTATTTATATTAATATTTTCATTCATACAAATATACATCAAAACGATACCGACATTGCGATATTTCGATCTGTAATTATTAGAAACTAAGATCTCCTAAGGCAATGAAGAAAATATAGCATGAAAAAGCGTAGTTTTTAATGATGACAGATCGAAAGATCGCCATGCTAATGTCGCTATTGTACATTTGTGTATGAATAAAAAAGTTTATGAATATATATATATATATACCGGTCTCAGGACTGGTAGAATTAATTTCTTGAAAACTTTTAGACCAGTGTGATGTACCTTAAGAAGATTAAAATTACACTATAATGACACTAAACCTTTGGTCTACAATTCTTATTCTAATTTTGATTTTATAAAATGTCTTTAATTAAAGGCTTAAGTTTAAGGAGTCTACCGAAATAATTACAGAGATCTTGTTTAATTGATGTATATGGATATAATTTAATGCTATCTGAAATATCAACATTTTAAAGTACAGGTTCTGCTTATATTATGCCGGCTTGTCGAATGCTGTAAAGAAACAGATATTTGAGGAATATTATGAATTTATATTGAATAATTATTGTCAAAATATAACAACAATCGGAGGTATGTATATTTTCACAAACGAACTTCCATCTCGTTCTTACCCCCCTTTCTATGAGACTAAATTAACGTAAATATAGCCCACCTTACGAATCGTTACGTCTTGTACTCTATTGCAAAATGCATAATAATCAGCTAACAACTTCAAAAGTGAATCTTGTATATAACAATGTATACCCATATCAAAATACGTGAATTCCATATCTATCGCTAACGTTTACGATTCTTCGTCGAATAATATCATGGTAAAAAAGCAAATGAACAACACGCTACAGAAAAGAAGATACCTTCAAAAAGCAGCCGAGAACATGCAGCGTAAGTCGGTTCGACGACAAAAAAACGACAAAAGACCGAATCACTACAGTTCCAGGAGAAACGTTGCCAATTTAAATTCCAGGAGGCCAGAATCAACGTCATAGACTGAATTGTATTACGTTAGGCATTTGTATAACGAAGTTCTTAGTTTAACACGTAATGTTATTTATTGTAAGATTCTGGGTTTTAATAAATAGAGTGTTTTTATTTTTGGTCAGTGGTTTCAAAATGCATTACTTTCGTGTTATTAACTGACATTTATCTTAAATCAGGCGGTGCAGTTATGTTTGTGTAAATGTTGGTAAATTAAGCAACAGTTTACAGGGTACATAATGAGTCAGCGAGGGAGGGTAGTGGTAGTAAATCCAATGTCGCTGTATTATTATTATGAGAGTTGAATTTTCTCAAAGAGCATGTACATTTATAAATAATAACATTTATTATTTCTAATTGGTTGACGAAGAGTGTTTTTTACTAGAAGATTTTGAGTTGTGAATTTCTTCTAGTAAATAATGAGTTAAATGTTATTTGTATTGTCAATTGGAGATGTGTATTTGTGTACAATATTTTTCATGGCCTTTTCTTCTAATCTGAAGTTTGGTTTCAGTTGAAATATATATATATATATATATATATATATATATATATATATATATATATATATATATATATATATAATAATTATATTTGAAAACTCATGAGTTAAGGACCTTTGGATACTTTGCTTGAACTTTGAATTATAATAAAATTTGAATGGCAGCTTATTTTATTATTTAATTTCATATATGATATATATATATATATATATATATATATATATATATATATATATATATATATATAGAGGAGAGAGAGAGAGAGAGAGAGAGAGAGAGATAGATAGATAGATAGATAGATAGATAGATAGATAGATAGATAGATAGATAGATAGATAGATAGATAGATAGATAGATAGATAGATAGATAGGGCAGGTAAAATAAATTCACCAAACAGTTTTGCAACAATTGTACGTCCCCTTACAAAGATCGAAATCCATAATGGCACTAAACTTTATACTTATAATCCTTATTCAAATGTTGATTTAAATCAATTACATGATTTAGATTCGGGAAAATGTCCAAAATAAAAGGTTACAGCTTAAGGAGTCCTAAGAATAAATTCAAATGAAAGAACCTATGCTTAATTTGTGTCTAATGACCATGAATAAAATCCAATGCAAATCTGATATGTAATGTTCAAATGTGAGGTTGCACCAGTATTATGCTCCTTAAAACCCTTTAAAATACCTAGAAACAACTGAAATTTCCATAATCTTTTAGGTTATGAGTGCTTGCTTCTTTTATTTAACAAGAATCAGAGAAATGTTCACGTATGCTTCACCCATTTTTCCCTGCTTTGGATGAAATCAAATTAAACTAAATTACCGACGCTTACGACTATCAGCTTTGTTCCAAAATGACTGTT
>OY744518.1:107925014-107982514 GCA_963556195.1 Sepiola atlantica
GAAAATAATAATAAATGAAGTATAATAAAAATACTAAAAAATACTAAAAAATATTTAAAAATATTAAAAAATATATAACTAAAAGAATAACTGGAAAATGCTGGCGTTATTAATTATTATTAATAATAATAATAATAATAATAATAATAATAATAATAATAATAATAATAATAATAATAATAATAATAATAATAATAATAATAATAATGATAATAATAATAATAATAATAATAATAATAATAATAATGATGATAATAATAATGGTAATAATAATAATAAAAATAATAATAGTGGTCAATAATATTTTAGAGTTTATAAAAATAATAGTTTAGGAAAGAAATAGAATAATTAAGGAATATTAGGAATGCTAGGGGGTAGTGATTATCATAATAATATTAAATAATGATAAGATAATTTTGCCGATATTATGATATGAGTTAATGGTTGCAATAATGCTGATCATATAAAAATAGTGGTTTAACAGACAACAGTAATCAGAGTGGTAATCCCAGTAATCTTAACAATAGTAATGATGGTAGTGAAAAATTATAGAAGTAGTCATAATGGTGGCAATAATAATAATAATAATAATAATAATAATAATAATAATAATAATAATAATAATAATAATAAAAATGGCAGTGGAGGCAAAAGTAAGGTAACGGTAAAACATGGCAATATCAATATTATTAATAATAATAGTGATACTGTTAATTTCATTGCTGCAAATAACAATAACTATGATAGTAACGTCAGACATGGTGTCACCACTGATAACAATAATTATCTTGATAAAAAGTACAGAAATGAAAAAATGAAAAAAATGAAGAAAATAATTCAATGTCAAATAGTTAAGTTTAAGATATTAATAATAGTAGTAATAAATAATTGATAATGATAATCTAAAAATAATCTAAAAAATATAATCTAAAAAATAATCTAAGAAATATAGAAATATTAATCAATAAATGGATAAGCATAAAAGGGGGGTATTTAAGAGTAAAGAAAAATACAGAAGATGACCATTAGTGTTAATCGTTGTGGGTATGATAATAATAATAATAATAATAATAATAATAATAATAATAATAATAATAATAGTGATAATAATAATAATAATAATAATAACAACAATAATAATACCAACCAATACTACCGCTTACAGTACTACTACAAATAATACTACAAACAAAAATGCTACTACTAATAAAAATAAAAATAATAATAATTAATAAAAGGTATAAGATGATAGTGTTGTTGACAAAATTTTCAGTTGGTGGGGAGGTGTTTTTTTTTTTTTTTTATATTTAGTAACAGGCTAAGGGGTTATGAGTTATGACTAAGAAGGTGTAATCTATTATGCCTACAGTTAATTGATGTTTCTTGTTTTTTGTTTAGAAGTTTGCCCCCATCACTAAATTTAAAGACAATATAAACCCAGAATCGCGACACATTTGATCACCGCCCCACCACCATAACAATCAGCCCAGTTTGCACGCACGCATACACACATATACACAATATTACAGTTCACTTGGAAAAATACATTTATAAACTCGACGGTTTTTTGACACCTGATTCGTGCATGTCTACCACCCCCTCCTTCCCTCCCGATCTGAATCAACAGACGCCCTCTCTCTCTCCTTCTTTTTCCTCTATGTGTTTCTCCCCTCATCATTATTTGTTCCTCTTTCCACCCTATATTTTTATTTATTTATTTATTTATTTGCCCTGTCTGTTTCAGATTCTAGATTTTAGATTTTTGTTTTTTGTTTTTTGTTTCTTAGATTTTTAGATTTTTTGATTTTTTAATTTTTAATTTTAATTTTTTAACGGCTTTAATTTTTGAAATGTTAAATTTCTTTCCTTCTTCTTCTCTTTCTCTATCCCTCCACTTCATTCTCTCCAAATATGATCTGCGGTTAAGATCGGATTCTAACTCTGCCTGATGAGATCTCAGTTTATAGTAACTGTTGATCGATAACATCGACATGCCAGTGTCGCAGATTTTGTACATGTCTGTGTAAATAAAATTATCATATATATATATATATATATATATATATATATATATATATATATATATATATATATATATATATATATATATATACAGCTGCTAACAATATGTAATCTAACATTATCTTATATATACATAACTTAAGTTAAACAGTGTTCAGCCTGTCCAATAGTTAATGTGTGAGAATTTCGGAATACCCAGCGTTGAAATGAAACCTCCTTGCATCAGAAAATCAGCGTTGCATATGTCGTTGGCAAGTAGTTCAGTATAAACTGCTAATTTACTCATGTATTGACACAATACAACAACCCCTCCCTCTGAATGTAATATCTTCTATAAAGAGTATGCAATTCGTTTTTTTTACATATACATTTTCAAGGGTATTATTTAAAGTTGATTGTACGGCTTCGACGGAAATTGAACAAGGCATTCTGATTCCACAGTCCCCGCTCACATCCATCATACGAGTTTCACTTCGTTCTATGAACCCTCAAAGCTGCACTCAATACCCCTTTTAAAATATTTCTCCTCTGAAATATGCATAAGATATTAATGGCTGGCCTCTCTTTTATCTGCCAGAACCAGGATTCGTTTGATGCCAACGGTCAGGACTTCTCTTTCTCTATCCCTCCACTTCATTCTCTCCAAATATGATCTGAGGTTAAGATCGGATTCTAACTCTGCCTGATGAGATCTCAGTTTATAGTAACTGTTGATCGATAACATCGACATGCCAGTGTCGCAGATTTTGTACATGTCTGTGTAAATAAAATTATCATATATAAAGCTCTATTTTGATATTGAGCACTTTTTATAAACCCGGTTAAAATTCTCTGGATTACCACCCTGTGGATATTTTTCACCTGGATTATTACCATTATATATATATATATATATATATATATATATATATATATATATATATATATATATATATATATATATATATTCAATATGTATATATATATATATATTCAATTTATATATTTTCAATTTACAATTTATATATTTTCAATTTACGACACTTTGACATAACATTAAATAATAGAAAATCTAAATATGAAAATTATAAAGTTAATCTGAATTTAATTTTTCTAGGTAAACGCAATGCATGATATATTTATTGTATTTTAATTTTATATTTTATTCTCCCTTTCATATTTGTCTGTGAGCTTCTCTTTTCCTCTGCGAACCTTCTCATTTCCTCTGCGAACCTCATGTCTTGAATAGCGTCGTCTATCTTGGTTTTCTTCAACAGATAGATCGGTCCAACTTCTGTCAATTTTTGAAAAGGAGAAGTTTTTACTCTCGAAATTATCAAAGTGTTTACTATTGCGGACCTTGAATATTTAGCAGTAAGTCCCCCAATTTACTGTCTTTATATTAAAAGTTTATTTGAAATATGCAAAAAAAGATTTGTGATGTGAACACATATACATATACCGTCTCCTGACATTTATTTTTGGTCACCCCTTCTTCCACCTTCCGGTTTTCAATTTTGCATTGCTCCTGCTTCGGAATACTCACGTTCATACGTACTTATTTACCAGTAATGCTTCAAGCAATGTACACTTCTCTTATATATATATGTATATATAATATTATAAATAATTATTAAATTATGTATGTCTACAGACGCTAGGGTTTCAAGCTTATTACTCTCACCATTAAGGAAAGTAACTATTTAAGACAGTGGGGAGGCGCGAACCCGGTTCACAGTGTCAGCCTAGAATCTGCAAGCAGTCGCCATATCTACTCGGGCGCTGGAAACTGCCATGTAATTATAAGAAAATTAAGATCTATATGTACCTAGCAGCGAGCACAGATAGAATACTAGTCGAGAGTGTTCATATATATATATATATATAAATATATATATATATATATAAATATATATATATATATATATATATATATAAAGAACAAGAAAAATCAAGATATGATGCATACTTTTAAAGTAGAATATATCATGAAAATACTCAATATACGAGATAGAGCAATTATATAAACAAGTAAAAGATGAGAATAAAAAGTGTAGAAATACAATATTTATTACTTTTTTGTTCGAAACAAAAAATGTTCAAATAAAATAAATATCAATATCCATTCTTGAAGCCATGGCTTTTCAAAGAATAATAATTTATTTTATTCAAAATTTAAAACCCCTTGCTTTGAACAAATGATGACTTAATTCATATCGTATTTTATACAATCTTTATACTCATAGTTTACTTGTCTATATATATATATATATATATATATATATATATATATATATATATATATATATATATATATATATATATATACTAGAGATGAAGGATGTAAATAAAAATTATAAAAATACAATATTTATTAAAAGATCAGAGGTTCAAAGCAAGGAGTTTTATATCTTTAATCCATAGATTTTACGAGACAAACCATTTTGATCAAAGGATAAAAACCGACAATGTAATTGTAAATATTATCAGCAACATTTAACTTTCAAAAATTTATACAAAAATTTAAAACAAATAAAACACCAAAAGATAACGAATTTTTTTGTTGAGATGAAAACGTAAAGTTAGGGTGGTCACCGTCAAAAAACACGTCAAAAACAAAACAGCTGTATTGGAAATTAATGTTTGAAAAACAATAATCAAAATGTTTAGGAGTCCAAATGCTGATGTTATGAAGCTGATCATTCGACAGTGGTTAGTAGTGTGCAATTCATCCTGTGTACGCAGTAGTCCGAGAGTCGAATTATCCGTTTCACAAAATTCAGAATGAAATTTTATATATATATATATATATATATATATATATATATATATATATATATATATATATAATGTATATGTATATATATATATATATGTATATGTATATATATATATATCTATATATATGTGTGTATATATATGTATATATATATGTGTGTATATATATATATACATATATATATATATATATATATATATATATATATATATATATATATATATATATATATACACGATCGTACGCCTAATGAGTCCTGCTCTTGAATTCTTAGAACTGAAATAAATAATATTCAAAATGTATTTGTCTCAACATACTCTTATGTATATATATATATATATATATATATATATATATATATATATATATATATATATATACATATATATATATATATACATATATATATATGTCTGTATATATATATATATATATATATGTGTGTGTGTGTGTGTGTGTGTGTGTGTGTGTGTGTGTGTGTGTGTGTGTATTTGTGCAGCATTCCTTCTTTTTAACATATTTCATTAAATGCGATAGACAACCACTGTGTACATATTTTTGTCCGGATCCGTTCCAATTTCCTAATTCATTTCCCTGTTTCTAGCGGGAACTCGCCGATGTATCCGCCATGATAGTCTTTAACCCATGTACATTCTGATCTTTCAGGTTGCACTATCAGGGGTGGTTACCAGTAAAGCTCATTGTGCTTAGATATTTATATAGGTGATATTTTTTTTACTATATATATATATATATATATATATATATATATATATGAACATGGAACATGGGAAATTTATAAAGAGTATATATAAAAAACGATTACCATTTTTTATTATTATTGACAAACAAAAGTATTTTTCAAAATTGAACATCGGTGATTGTAAGTAGCCATACATAAGTGAAATATGCCAGTTAAAAATAAATAAACAAGAAAATTCTTTCATATACTAACGTTCCAGTCTAAATTTTGAATCTACACCAGAAATTACGGAAAATTATCGAGTAAAATTTGAATTAAAAATATAAATCAGTTTTTATCGTAAATTTACAATTCTTCTTTGATTTTTAATTGGCAGAAACGCATTTTACCTTTTCAATTATAAGAGTTACTTAAAAGGGAGTATTAAGAATATATTAAAACATTATTTTTCCTTTCCTTAACTCATGGATTTTCAAAAAAACTGATATCTCTATTAGCATTGATTTGAAAATATAAAAAACATATAAGAATACAAAAATACATAAAATGTTTGAGTATTTTTTTTAGTTTACGGAAATATTCTTTGTTTAATATAGTTGATGATTCAATAAATAGTGTTCTTTTTCCAATTTTTATTTTCATCACTGATTTCATTTTTGTTATTGCTCCATCTCGTATATTCAGCATTGCCTTCTTATGCTAGGATTATTTTGATCCCTCAAAAATGCATGCTTAAATATTCGTCTTTATTAATAATAATTTATAGCTGCAAAAATTCAGTGTAATTGTTCTAATTAGACGTGATTTACTATTGATAAACCAAGTCAGCCATATCTTATCAAATTTCACACTATTATTCTCGGTCTTTCTCACAGTGTGTTTTTTAGGCCGGAATCGCTCTTATTTAATGCAGTATTTTTCACTCTCGTTTCTGTAACTCTTTCTGCTCTCGCGTCTTTCACTATTCTTCGTCTCTCCACCATCTCTCTCTGTATTAACAGGAGTAGGTAATAAACGAATGAATTCAAGAAAGCTTTAAATAGTCTAAATAGGGAACATCATCATAGTATTAATACTATATAACCTATAACATGAGGTACAAAAAGAGATACATAAAGAGAGAGGAAGAGAAGATATAACGAACAGAAAAGTTTTTATTTTTTTGGTTCCCTGATTTATAAAATCGGGGAACTTATGTTTTGAGGCGTGTCCGTCCGTCCGTCCGTCCGTCCGTCCGTCCGTCCGTCCGTCCGTCCGGATTTTTCTCCGCAACCATCCATTGAATTTCTCTGAAATTTTGCATGAAGTTGTAACTTTGGTCAGGTTAGAAAGTGACATTCTTCGATTTTTGCAAAAAAATCTGGTTAGCCCCCCAGGGGGTCAAAAGTCCCCAAAATGGAAAAAAATGATATTTTTGGCCCCATAACTTTTCATCTATCCATTCAATTTCTTTGAAACTTGGCCAAAATGTAGAGGCAATTGTTCCTAATAGAAAATAAGTATCGCTCACATTGGGCAAAATCTGGTTCGCGCCCCCAGGGGGTCAAAAGCACCCAAAATGGCAAAAAATGACCCTTTTCTCCCATAACGTTTGATCCATCCATTCAATTTTTCTGAAACTTGGCCGAAATGTAGAGGCAATTGTTCTAGATATAAAATGAGAATCCTAGACATCAGAAAAATTCTGGTTCGCGCCCCCAGGGGGTCAAAAATGCACCAAATTGCCCAAATTTGTTGCATTTTACACTCGCCACATCGAGTCATATACATAGGGGGACCATGCACGCGCGGCTTGTATTAAATTTACTTCGGAACCGCACATTTTCCTGATTCTAATCGTTAGCCCAGGCTCAATGGGTGACTCAACGAATGTCATCTACTCTAGTGTATATATATATATATATATATATATATATATATATATATATATATATATATATATATATACCCACATCTCTCTTTCTCTCTCTCTCTCTCTCTCTCTCTCTCTCTCTCTATATATATATATATATATATATATATAAATTAATGTCTGTGAATGGATGTAATATAATCGAAACGTTTGTTAATTAACGTTGACTGTACCAGTTATATATATATATATATATATATATATATATATACATATATATATATATATATATATATATATATATATATATATATATATATATATATATATATATATATATATATATAATTAAAATAATGGGTATTGTTTAAAGTAATAAAATAAAGGAAAACCGGAAATGAGATCACTAAGATTATCTCATTTCCGGGTTTTTCTTTTCTTTTTTTTTTCTCTGAATATATCCGATGAAAAGCGCAGGCCGTTTTAAATATTGAATACTAGAATATTATTAAAAGAACATCATCGTGTTATGCTTACAACATAAGCTATCATTTTCAAAATACGTGAGGGCATACGTGGAATATCGAACAAATCTCTCTCTCTCTCTCTCTCTCTCTCTCTCTCTCGCTGTATATGTATTATATATATATATATACAGAGAGAATATTCCGTAGAATTTTTTTTAATATTCCGTTATGAACTAAGTGCGTTCCGTTTGTGAATAGCTAATGTTCAACAACCCTGACGGATATTCCACATGCCACGAATAACATTTGTTTCTCATAAACCTGTCTTCAGCATGACGATTTTCCCTAAAACACAAGAAGTATTTTAACGCCCTCCTAGTCAAATTCGCTGAGCCTCATAATAAATCTGAATCAAGGCATATTGCACGAGTTTTTCAGCCATCATAAAGACCATGTAACTGCATCTATTATATAATAATAATAACATGATCTATATCACATCTCTCTCCCTTATTCTCATCTCTCATATATATATATATATATATATATATATATATATATATATATATATATATATGTATTGTTTTCAAATTTGTTGTTATTAGATAATATTATACTAATTTATACCCAAAACAACCTAACGGATTTACAATTATTCAGGAAAAACTGCACGGTAAATAAAATAGTTAACTATAAAATACAGATTCTCTTTTTTTTGCAGAATCCTTAATTCAAAACTTAATCAGGAAAATTGGGATTGGTCGCATGAAGAAAATGAGAGAAAAAAACCAACAGGGTTAATGCTATGTTCATCAGTCACTCCAAAAGAATATAGAGTTACGACCGTGATGAATGTTCAAAGAATCACAAATTGAGGCTGTTATTTTTAAACATAGAATGAATCCATCTCCTTCTCTCTGTCTCTGTATTTGTCTCTGTCTGTCTCTGTCTGTCTCTGTCTTTGTATATATACATATATAACATTTCATTTTCATATTTATCTAATATGCATGTACACTCTTCTTCAATAATGACGGGAAGATATGATTCACATGTGTTTGCGCTAGATATACTACAAAACTATTCATGTAGAATTATCGAATTACATTAATAATTAATTTTTCATATACGAAGTATAATTATCATTTCTGATGACCTAAAATATCTACACACCGTTGACTTTTTTATAGGGTGGGATTTCTTTCAGAATTAATTTCAGGAAGCGGCGTAAAGGAAGTGAGTTGCTATTTACACTTTCGCTTCCCATCACGACTAGAAATGCTTTCTATTGAGAACTAGTAAAAAAGCACCAAACAAATATGGAAACTCATACAATCATTATGTTTCGGAATCCTGTTCTCACCTTAGGTGTTATTTTCACAATTCTTCAGATTCGTCCTGTCGAACTCATGGATCTTTAAGTGAAACTCGAGAATCAGTACATAAATTATGGTCGAGTAGAACTTTTAACAATTATGTTTCATTCTTAGTATGGTATGTAGTGAGGATTGAACCTTCAACCTCCAGAGAACTGTCACTTAGAACTAATTATTACTTAAAACTTCGTTCGTTTCGCCACGTGATTCGATGTAAGAAAGAACCAACCTTTGACAAAGATGTATCAGATAAATTATGAGCCATTTTTTTATAATGAAATAACATTCAGAATCAAATTCTTTGGTGCATCGCTCATCAATCGTTAAGTGTTTTAATAATTAAGAATGTTATCCACTAACAAATGTTTACACGTTTGAAGAATTATCGACCCGTCCCGCTTATATAACAACCCTTATAGTAAGCGCACATAAATATATACTCATCTGCAGCAAGTTTTGCGTCTCTCTCTCTCTCTCTCTCTCTCTCTCTCTCTCTCTTTCTCTCTCTCTCTCTATCACTCTTCAAAATTAGAGGCAAAATATCCCATTATTTACTTATAAATATAATCAATAATAAGGTATAATCCATACGATTTGTTTGGCAGTAGTTTCCATCAGAGTCCGGCCATACTCTCTATACAAATAAAAGTAATGTTTAGGGTAAGGCGGGTAGTGCTTCAAGATATCCTGGTCGTAGCAATAACATTATTATGCGCGACAGGAGAAATTATATGATAATACGTCATTTTTCTTTCATGACAATATGATGTAGTCCTTCAAGCATCAGGTGAAGGTTCAAATTCGATTTGATAGTAAACATTGCATTCGATGTAATTAAAAGAAAATGTTGGTGTAAAGTACATACTTACTTGCACGAAAAAAGCTAAGATGGAGAATGCGTTTTCGATCCAGGATGACACATGTGTTTCTGAGCCATCTGGCACCCCAGAACAATTTAGACTAGATACTTACTTAAGTCAGGAAATGTTCCATGTCACTTCTATTACATAAAATGTTAGTCCATGGCAACTAAAATGATTTTATCTTGGACGGACATTATATATGTCCAATCCCATCCATATTCCAACTATTTTCCCTTAAGAACACCAATCCCACTTATATATCGACATGGTTATTTTCAATGTGAACACCGCGGACGCTTTAAACCTAGAGCCCGTTAGTAGTGTCTTCTTTAACCTTTAATACATGTGAGGCGTTAAATACATGCAAATGCTGAAATGTATATTGAATTATTAAATAAATGGAAGTTATATTAATTATCTGTGTTTCTAGCTAACACACAGTAGCTACCAAAGTTACAGTTAAAACATTACATAAGCGGATACAGTATGACCCCAAACTGGTTATGGTAAAAAGATTAGTGGTAATATTCATACGATTAGGGTAACTAGGAATCAGATTAGTAAATGGAGAACGTCAAAAATGTTAATTCGAGAAAAATATATTTTTCATTATTACTGTTAACTGCTCAATATGAAAGACAGAAAACAAGTAGTGAAACTAGGTCAAATAATACTTTGTTATTTAGTTTAGGGGTGAAACATGTATATTAATATCTACACATAGCTAACTTTCTATGAATAGATATTAGCTATAAAACATAAAATATGTTAGGGGAAACCTTTGTAAACACGTGACAAACACAGAGTTGTAGAAAACAATAATAATATTACTGTTGTAGACCCGTGCTAGGGGTCACAAAGATAACAACCACAAATTGGTACAGGTTAAAATATACAATGTATTTATTCATAGCAATACAGTAACGCCACTAAATGTGGTAGGAGATGACCGGATTCCTACCATGCGGTAAAACATGAATAGGAATGTCCTCTATTTGAGTCTTTGCAACCATGGTATTTATTATAGATGGTTGCTTCCATTAGTTCTTCAATAGGGGTTATTTGTACCCCACAACACCCCCCTCCCGAGCGTTTCATTCCCCTGGAATGATCGTATAGCTTTTTTTTCTGGGAGTGATCTCTATGGGATTGATCCTTTTTCTTTCTCTGGAAAATCGGCGTTGTCCGGCTGCTTGTGGTGTTACCAGGTCGAACGTGTCATATATATGGTCCATTACTTCTTCTTGTTCAACAGGAGGTTGTCTGTCATCATCAGTGACACGTTTCCGAATTTGGTTCAAATGCTTCTTGTGAGTGAATTTTGGACCTTCGATTATGTAAACCATCCGCCCGATCCTCTGCTTGACCTATCCTAGTTCCCACATCATACTATTATTTTTATGTACCTGGAAAAATACTTTTTCCCCAGGTAAATACTTCTTTTTAGGAACTGTAGTATTCGGCGGTTTTTTGAATATTGGTTTTGCTTTATCCAGCAATTCGGATCTCGCTTTTATTTTCGTGCAGCATCCAAGCTTTTCAGAAAAAACACTTGGAAAATATTTTTTTAGATCTTTTTTTAGTTTGACGGCTTCGGCCGTTAAATTTTCGACTTTTTGACAAAAATCACTCATTGGCGAGTCCCATAATTCAAATTCTTGGATCCAGTCAGATCCAAATAAATTTGATGTGTTCCTAAGAACGAATACTTTTAACTTTTTTGTCATGCGGTAAAACATGAATAGGAATGTCCTCTATTTGAGTCTTTGCAACCATGGTATTTATTATAGATGGTTGCTTCTATTAGTTCTTCAATAGGGGTGATTTGTACCCCACAACAATTACTTATGTAAAATAAACAATATACTAACTATGTATACATCTGATATAAATGTGACGATATTGAACTTAGGATGTGTTAGTTTGTTAACCAGTGTTCGACTGAACCGCAGAAGTTCGGATGAGCCAGTTCCAGGAAAGTAATATTTTGTGTTTAAACTGTGTGTGCACCAAACTGCTAGGAAATGTGTTTCTCTTTTCTACGTACAGTAGTATGCTACATAACTTAATTACATGAGTTCGTTTTTAATTAGAATACATTCTATCTCCCCAATGAGGGGCAATCTGATTAGGAACAAAACTCCACGAATACGGAAGGCTTATACTTCGTTCCATCTTCTACTTTCTAATCTTTTAATTGTGTTTTTTTTTACGGATTTAACTCTATTTTTACTTTCTAAGCTGATACGCCTATTGTCACTACAGGCAGTGCTTGTGTAGAGATGAGCTGGTTGATGTTTTATAACTTCTATTTTCCCGCTACTCACTTCAGCACTGTTAAACATGAAATAAGTTTAACGCGTAAAATAGCAAGTACTCACTTCTAGCATTGCCTCAGCGTGTCACGACAGAACAAGAACAAGGCCTAGAAAATGTTCCACATTATTTAAGGCCAAATACCTTTTGCCGAAAATTATGTGTTTTCTAATTTTTACTAAACAGTTTTAATTAATTATTAGTTAATAATTGTTTTTTTTTGCTTTGGAATATAATTATATTTAATTATTTAAACTATTTTAAAATATATTGTTAAAATTATAAAAGACATTTAAATTATTTAAAAAAATGTGATTTAATTTATTTGGGATTTGCATTGGTTCGCAGTTTCCGATTTCGGATGCGGCGGTCAATAATGAAGTGGATATCTTCTATTTTACCGCTTAATGCGAGAGTTAAACCCAGTTCTCCGGAGGTAGGGAACACCAACAGGGCACAGCATTTTCCGAGAACTAACAGGTTGCTATTCACCGGTAGGGCCGCCTAAGGCGACAGGCAATAAACCAACACCATCCAGAAAGAAGAAATTATGTTTGAGAGGCTGGCTTCCGAAAAGCGCAGCGAACCATGTCATATTCCAACGAAGGGTTATCATTAAGACAAGACAATCCTTAAGCAAGTACAATTTATCGAAGACTCCCCCTGCTATGCATGAAAAAGAAGCTGCTAATAGCTTATATTGACCATAAGTAAATATTAAATATAACGTGTATGATTAAATGCTCGCAGGTTTAAAATATAGGCACATATTTCTAAACGGGCATATTAACTGGACACTGAATAAAGACAATGTTTCACGTTATTTCCCTGGACACAGACATTATGTACACGAACGCAAACCATAAAAAACATATGAATAATATAAACATTTTTGAATAAAAATAATTATACCTAGAATATCCTTGATTTTTTTTCCTCACTAGGAAGTTTTACAATCGAAATATCATAAATGTGGTTTATAGAAGAAACGCAGAAAATGGAGAGAATGGCACTTGCGAAACCCTAGATTATTTTTCTCTGTAGTCAGTGATTCTGTTTTTAGGGGAAAGCGCCGTTTTCTGAATTAAATAGTCTTCAGTTGCGAACACTAGAGAAGTTTATATATATATATACATATATATATATATGTGTATGTGTGTCTCTGTGTGTGTGTGTACAAGAGAGAGGGGGAGGAGGAAGTTTATGTTTGTCTACGAATATGCCAGGCGGTGGGGTAAAAAGCGGATCGGATCAATATATGAGTCAGCATTTTGTAAGCACGCCGGCCATCCTCTCCCGGCTTTCTTGAACATAAAATGTAACACCCAGAAAGAAATAGGAATATATTTGATGGTATAACAGGCGCCGGGTCTATCATAAGAATAGCCATTTTACATAGCAATTCATATATATATATATATATATATATATATATATATATATATATAAATATATATATATATATATACTACTATTATATTGCAATTTTTCATTTGGAATCTTTTATTGTAAATGAAAGACAAAAGACAACCAGCTAATGTAAAGAACATTTTTATACAAAAGAAGCATATATATATATATATATATATATATATATATATATATATATATATATATATATATATATATATATATATGTGTGTGTATATATATGTATATATATATGTATATATATATATATGTGTGTATATATATGTATATATATGTATATATATATACAAATAATTATCTAATTTTGTTTATTTACAATTTATATATATATATATATATATATATATATATATATTTAATGCAGTCATCATTTTGTTTTGAGTAAGAATGGATACTTTCTGAAAAATAATCTGTTCGATGAATAATTTATAGTCAAGCAAAGGTTGCGCAATAACTAGTTGGGATTTCATTTTAGCCGTTACTGTTTACATATTGTGTCAAGGAGGAATGTAAGACTAGTGTTAAAATTCAGAGATGAAAATAATTAGCAGATGATTTTAAAAATTTGTAATTGTTCACCACTTACCAAGGTCAAAAGCTACTCGAAAATAGGTGTTAGTCAAGTGTTCAATTAGATGATATAACTGCTTTTGAAATTGTATCGGAACTATAATTCATTCACAGGACGACATGAAATTTATATCGGACTTTTAAACGACCATGTAGTAGTCTGTAAATTTGGTGACATTTTAAAGTTTTCATTCTTCTAGGTATATTTTGAATTTTCTCAGAATATATAGAGAATGGTGCAAATGTCTGAACCTATAAGCAATTTATTATATAATTATTCACATTTTTTACTAATTCTTCGGATTGTTATCCATCTTTTTTCAAGTCATTTCGTCTTCGGGAAAACATGATCTTTACACATTTACGAGAATGGGTATTTCCTCTAATAGTCTTAGTTACGTTTGTTTGCAATGTTCTTGGTTTGCGAACAAAAAAAGCTCATTTTAAATGGCACATAAGAAATCTCTAAAAAACTCACATCCTAAAATTTGGTGAAGATTAAACCGGCCTTCGACGTCTATTCTATTTCCCTGAAAATGTGTTATCCGAATATATACACATGATATAATGGAGCACCACACCCGTTGAAAACCCATATTTATCAGAATTTCTAACGGTATGCTATCTAGGCGAGATAATATAAACAAAATTATAAATGATACTTAGAAGATCAAACTTACCTTCAAAAAGAATACGCTCGATAGTAGCGTATGTATGCATTAGCTTATATATATATATATATATATATATATATATATATATATATATATATATATATATGTATACATATATATATATATATACAGTATATATATATATATACAGTATATATATATATATATATATATATATAGTATATATATATATATATATATATATATACAGTATATATATATGTATATATATATACAGTATATATATGTTTCGATGTTTACTTGCTTACAAATATTCTTTTAATTTACACTAACTCCAATCCAATAATCTACATTCCTGAGGATTAATAGTTTACCTTTATTGTCCAATTAATAAGAAAAATATCATCACTGCTAATTAATTCACATTTGTAGCCGAAATAAATGTCAGGAGTAAAAGAGTTTAAAATAAAACGCTAGACCATATTACAGCCAACATCATATATATATATATATATATATATATATATATATATATATATATATATATATATATATATATATAAGCAAACATTATAAAAAATCACATAATTATTCTGTTTAATTCATCTGGTAAACAATAAAATAAATAAAAAGCTGAAGAAAAGTAGAGAATTTAAAAATGTAGGCAAGTAACGGGCAAAAGAGTTTGAGAGTCGGGAACAGATTAGATTATCTGGTGGTCTCGTCTTAAATCGAATTCAAACTAACAACGTTCAGAAGAAAATGGAAAGCAAATCAAGGTAACTGTTTTTTTAGTAGAAAGCGAATGAATCCGTACTGCTTCAGAATAACCTATTAAAGATATTGAACAACACCAAGTGAGTTAAAATGTAGACCAAAACAGCAGATGAAATTTGATAAATAAGTCAGCATTCTACGCTACTAGAAAGTACAACGTAGTGTGTCTTAAACACGTGTTCAGCTCGATCCTGCTATGATCGCTTAGGGTTTAGAAGGTGGCAATAACCACGACGGATAACAACATCGAGACTGTGACTGAAACTGAACGAAGAAAAGTGTTCTGATTTTCACTGGGATTCCAGAAAAATCACCATCCTGGGAGAGAAAGTTCTGGTAAGGGCTAGTGAGATAATACTAAGTAAGATACAACGAAGAGTGCTGGAAATATGGGGATATTTCTTTCGCTCTGACTCCAGGCAAATCCAGATGGTTTTCTCGCTCAGAGATCACTTGTAAGGAGGTGTGTCATGACTCTAAGTGTATAATAATAATAATTATTATTAGAAGGAGAAGAAGAAGAAGAAGAAGAAGAAGAAGAAGAAGAAGAAGAAGAAGAAGAAGAATGGCTAAAGAAAGGACCAACCAACATTTATAGGCATGGCTAAGAAAAAGACGCCAGAACAGAGAAACAGAATCGTTACTGACAGCTGCACAGAACAATACTATTAGGACTACATACATTAACGTTAAAATGAGTAAAACCTATGAAACAGGAAATGTAGACTGTATGGACAAAGAAACGTAGCAGTAAATCACATAAGTGAATGCAGCAGAATAGCCCCAATAGACTACAAAAACAGACACGACTGTGTGGAATAAGCAGTACACTGGGAACTATGCAAACGACTGCATTTCGAACACGTGGACAATGGTCCAAACATAAACCAGATACAGTACTGGAACACCAAAATCACAACATCCTCTGGGACATGGAAGTGCGAACAGATAAAGTTATACAAACAATTAGACCGGATGTCATAACAGTAAAGAAAAAAGGAAATATCCTACCAAATCATAGAGTGTGTCGTTTTAGCAGACCACAGAAAGTAGATGATGGAAACGGAAAAACGAAGAAAATACACGAAACTAGCGAGAGAATTATTGAACAGGATATGGAGCACGAAGCAAGTCAATTGTATGCTTATAATCGTAGGAGCACTAAGAACAATCCCCCCAAAAATTGTACAAAAAACTGGTAAAACGTGTAATCAAAATGATCACTGAGACCATACAAAAGACGGTAATGATGAAAACAGCTACAATCTTAAGTAAAATCCTCGAATGCAGAAAACAACCCGCATAAGCTACTAACCAGTATTAGCTACGAACCGTAACCAGTCACATGGAAGTTTCAATAGGAAGAACACAAAACCTAACGAAACAGAAACTTCAAGGAATTTTCATAAATTGACTCCCTCATCGATAATAAAGTGATGGCACTATACTAGGCTGATACCACATAAAATTGTCGTGAACGGTCCAACAGTATTGGTAGATCGCGGAGGAAAAGCACAGACCAGACATCCGCTGGAAGAGTGCGGAAAATACAGGCACCTGAGGGAAGCTTATTGGCGCCTAAATCCCAGAAAAGACCAATAGTTGTTACCACCGCGAAATCAATGGTTAGCAGCCGTTACGATACCGCAAAGCTATTAGCAATAGTTATCAAAAGAGTTAGCGAGTACTGGAAATCTGGGGCGGCGTGTTGTTACTCAGAATCCAGGAAACATCACCGGTTATTATGAGTGGCCAATCACTTATGCTGACTTGTATGAGAACTTCCAGTGAGTACCAATAATAATAATAATAATAGTAATAATAATAATAATAATAATAATAATAATACTCGTTTTGGAAGTACACATACTAAAATTGGGACGATACAAAGAAGATTAACATGGCTATTGTAAGTAATTTCAAAAATGCCTCTAAAATAAGAATGTTATGGCACTAGTCTCGACTGATACCACTCACAATGATAGTAAAGGGTCAAGGAAGAGTGAAAAGACCGAGGATAGAAAGCACTAGCCGTATCTCAACTGAATGGGTGCGAGAGAGTAATATGACCTTAGAAAAGCTTACCGCCGCTTAAAACCCTAGAGAAAGCCAATGAGCATTGTAAGTTAGAAATCAGTGCTAAGCTAGTTTTGGGATAACGCAACATAATTTGCAACGGTTATACAAAATACTTGGAGAGTACTTGAAATCTGAAGAGACTTGTTGTCATTCAGATTTCCAGGAAAAACCACCAGTTATTGTTTATGAGAAATCACTAATGATGCCCAATGTGAACATTTCCAGTCTGTAAATAATAATAATAATAATAATAATAATAATAATAATAATAATAATAATAATAATAATAATAATAATAATAATAATAATAATAATAATAATAATAATTCGCTGTTTCAACAGATCACAGAGTGACGATCAAGGTAAAAAAAAGCAGACGTCTGAAAATTACCAGAAACCTGAAAGGAACAGGGAACATAAAGAAAGTTACTGTAATAGCAATACTTACCGCGTGTTACAAAAGTTCTGAAGAATAAAGACTAGCTGAGGGCTTGACACCATACAAGGCACAGCATTGATAAAAACAGCTTGAATATTAAGGAAAATCATCAAGTGCGGAAACTAACCAGCATAACGAGGTGACGTCACGCTGACCAGGCACAAATAAGTTTAAATCAGAATCGAATAATAACATATCGAAAGAATATTGAACCGAATATAATGGAACTGCCAGAGATCTCATAATCTTATATACCCTCTACTCTAAAATTACACACAGATATACATGTGCTAAAACCAGCTTCACTTGTTGCCACATAAAATAGGCATGAACAGTCAAGGAGTATGGAAAGGTTGAGAAGAGAGGTCATCAAAGTGTGTAGAAATTACCGGAATCTTGAGTAGGCTCAAAATTGCAGAGAAGGCCCACCGTCGTTGTAAACAAAAAATCTATACCAAATGGCTGTTACCATAAGACAAACAGATTTGCACCGGTGGTCGAAGGAGGCGGAGAGTGATGTAAATCTGAGGAGACTTATTGTAACTCATACGTCAGGGAACACGAATTGTTATTACAATCACTGATAATAACTCATGTGAGAACTCCTAGTTACTAATAGAAATAAAAATTAATAAAATATAACGTTAACCCCAAACGCATATTTTGTTTTAATTTTATACAGAAAATTGACCACATTTTATCATGTCCGACATTTGTATCCACCAACTCTTTATCCCGAAAAAGTTTGGTCAATATTTGCATTAGAAACTTTGCCATTTTTATTGGAGGGGAACTGTAAGCAAATCGTATGAACATCACCGAGATCAGATTACATCCATAGAACTTGTAACCATTTTATTGGACATAATAATGCAGAGGAACACGACACTCAAAGCTAATCTCCAAAACAATGTAAAAGAACAATAAAAATGGAAAGTGGTTTCTTATATATATATATGACAGTTACTGCAGACGGCAATGTTGTTTATGGATGAAAAACATATCATGACATAAAAATATTGAAATAATAATAGCAAGAATGTAGCACAAGAAAGATTTGATACGTTAATTAATAGTTGGGGCATTGCGTTTAAATAAGAAAGGTTCCAATAAAGCTAAGTGAAAATATTCATGTGGGTCCATGAGTAAAATACAAACATTATTCCCACAAAAACAGAAGATAAATATATAGCAGAAAAGGAGAAACGACTGGGAGAAATTAATATGAAAGGGACCACTGGGACTATACAAAGGACGGCAATGATCAAAACAGCTACAATCTTAAGGAACATCCTCGAATGCGGAAACCAACCGTATAAGCTACGAAAGGTTACCGTTCACATGGAATTTACAACAGGAATAAAACAAAACCACATGAAGAACACGACTGCACGAACCAAGGAACATAAACTGTAAGAAACATCACATCATAAGCCCCCCTCAATAAATTTCACCGGCCTCAGCTATCACTACACAAAAATGAACCACTGAACAAAACTTGCAAAAGAAACACCATGAGCCCCCCCCCCAAAAAAAAAAAACTGGTGCCGGCCTATGCTTACATCACACAAAATAGTTGTACAGTGTCAAGGAGCATGAGAAGACCGAGGAGGGACAGCACAAATCAGATATTCACCGGAAGAGTGCGGAGAATGCTGTGACCGTGGGGAGGCTTATTGACACCCAAATCCCAGAGAAGATCAATGGTCCTTAACAGGAAGCAATTAATGGTAATCGACTGTTGCGACACTTCAAGTTTATTTGCGGTGATTATCGAATAGAGGTGGAGGATACTGTAAATCTATAGAGGCTTGTTGTCACTCAGACTTCAGTGAACACAACTGGTTGTTGTCGGTGAGAAGTCACTGACGATGATAACTCCTAGTGAATAATAATAACAATTAAAAAAATAATTAATAAAAAACAAAACGATGATGATGATGGAACTTCAGATAATTAGAGCAAATACGTGGGACTTGCAAAAGAACCGAAGGAAAAATAGAACTTGTCAAATAACTGAAACTAATACATTAAACTTGCAAGAAAACCGAAGTAAATACATGGACATTTTAATAGAACTGAAACACATGATATATAAATGAGCAAATACATCGAACTTTTAAGAGAACTGAAACAAATAGATAGAATTTTCCAGATAATCGAACAACTACATGGAACTTGCAAGAAAGCTAAAAGGAATATGAAGCATGAATCACTATAATACCAATAATTGTTGAGCACTAAGAAACGTGCCCCCAAAAAGTGGAAAAAAGTCAAGGTAAAATTTGAATAAAAGTAAGGATCAACACCCTAGTATAAACAGCAATGATGATCACAGCTAAAACCTTTTCAAACATGCCTTGAATGGGGAAAGCAACCAACATAACCAATGAGCGCTAACCAGACACAGATAATTTTAAATAGAAAAATAACAAAACATGTAGAAATAAAATTTCAAAGGAAACTGAAAACTGCTAAAAAATTAAAAAACTAACCCCTCCCCCCTCACACACACAAATTCACAGACATAAACATATGTATGAGGTAACACTATCCCCGGTTAGTACCACACAACATTGTCGTAAAGGTTCACGAAGGATGGAAAGATCGAGGAGGAAGAGTAGCGACCAGATCTCCACTGGAAAGGTAAGGTGAGTACCTGGGGAGGCGTATTCTCACTCAAATGCCAAAGAACACAAACGGGCATTGCTAGCGAGAAATCAAAGGTAAACGGATGTTCCTATGATGCAAAGTATTTGCAATGGATATCAAAAGAGATAAGCATAAGGACTTCCGAAAATAATCCTAGTAAGTTTATAATAATAATAATAATAATAATAATAATAATAATAATAATAACAACAACAACTCAGGAAAACAGTAAATGTAGACTCTGTAGACAAAGAAACGAAACGGCAAACTGAATAATAAGTGAATGTGTCAAATTAGTCCTAAAACATACAAGAACAGACACGACCTCGGGAGGAAATCAGTACACTGAGAACTATGCAAGTGACTGTAGTTTGTACATGCAGACAAATGATGCAGACACAAACCAAAGACAGTACGTATAGAATAAAGGAAGAAATATTTCTATGTACGTTCAATAGAATATGTCTGTTTTGTTCGTGTTAACAAATAGACCAATGCAATGTTTCGTTACTGTGAGACAGTCTAGTAAGTTTCTTCTTGTTTAGGCGTGTCAGCAAAAGTCGCAAAGTTATCAGAAAGGCCTGCGACAGTAATTTATATATACATATATATATATATATACAAAATTGCAATTGGTTGAAAGTTATTTCATTTGAGTAAATGTTTGTTCGAAATATTGAGTTCTGAGGTTATTGAAAGTTAAGAGTGAGAAAAGTGTTATAAGGGAATGTGTACATACGTTTTTTGTGTACTTGAATATTGCAGTGTGAGAGAATAAGGCATTGTGTGGGTTTCGGCTTTTTTCAGTGTGCGTATGCGTGTCATAGTATATGCGTCAGTTAAGATTTGTGATTTGCTCACCCTCGTCCCTAAAAGAGCAACGGAGGCTGGACGTAATATTGTGTTAGAAACGTCTTGGTTCTTGGCTCAACTGGTTAAATTCTGATAATAAATTAGTCATCGGCTCGAAAACACAAGTTATTTCGCGCACACGAAGTGATTTTGATCTGTGGCGGACATAGTTGAAAACATGGTCACGTGACAACTATTTTTGCTTTCTTGGAAATGTTTCTGTTTTTTCGCACACGCCGTTGGTCAATAAATTGTTATAGTATTGGTATACATGTAAATCCAGACTAGAAGAGCAAAGAGTTTATTGGATTGTGAGAAAGATTATTTCCACTAAGGTAACAGAGGAAACCAATGGCTTGTGTCAGTGAAAAAGCAATGCTAAACGGTTGCTGCGAGAACGTAACGTAATTTTAAATGGTTAGCGAATGTTGCGGAGATCTCTTGAACTCTGGGAAGAATGTTGCTAAATCAGCCTCCTGGTATACCAACTTTTCTTGGTGGCTAGTTATTGGTGATAATAAATAGTGTGAACACTCTTAAAATAATACTGAACAAACCATATTTTATAGAAGTTGCTCCAGACATAGTAGGAAGCCACACATGTAATAGGTTAATCATAATAAAAAAGAAGAGGAAAGTAAAATAACTGCAAAACAAAGAAGTTTAAAAGGGACCTTACCGCAAGCGTTAAATACCCCGGACTCAAAAAAGGTTAGCCAAAAAGAAAGCCTTTCAAAAGCTCAATAGGAAAATGAGGGGTTGCTAGTCTGGCTGGCAAAATAATTTACCCCTAAAACTTTAGTTTTAGTTTGACTTCAATTCACCCCTGACACTGAGGACTACTGGGAATTAGGCGCCAGATTTGTAGGGGTATCCTATTTGGGGAGTTGTGAAGCAAGATGCTTGTTCACATTGCATTTACATTTTTCTTATATATATATATATATATATATATATATATATATATATATATATATATAATACTAAAACCTTATTGATCTTGTATGTTTGCAATCAGCTTTCAGCTTTCCGG
The DNA here is from genome assembly GCA_963556195.1 of Sepiola atlantica. Lineage (NCBI taxonomy): Eukaryota > Metazoa > Mollusca > Cephalopoda > Sepiida > Sepiolidae > Sepiola > Sepiola atlantica. The sequence goes on from OY744518.1 coordinate 107,947,840, forward strand.
TTTTCAACATCCGGTTGCGCATGCGTAAATAGCATCGTCTTCAATCTGTTATTCCAATTCCGTTAATCTCTTATGATTAACGAACGCATGAAATTTTTCATTCTGGAAATGTTTATATCGCTTTTAATATAAAACAATTACATTTAATTTCATCAAATAGTTTTTTTGTTTTCTCCACGGCTAAAAACATTCAACGGCAGGACTTCGTAAAGTCTGTCGCAGTTTCAAAAAACCTCCTCCCTTTTAAAAAACAAAAACAAACAAAACAACAACAATCATTATTAATATCAGCTATAATAGCGGCGGTGAACGAAACCACCTCCCACTTTCCCTCTCATAGATTTCACCACTCCTACTCCCTCTGTTTTCGTTACGTACGCGAGACAGCTTGCTGTACCCCCTTCCTTTCTCAAATCGCCCTTTTATTTTTCTGTACTTTCAACTAACAATTTCATTTAAAAGATGATATATAAAAATTTGAATTTAACTATAATAAGTATTATGGTACCTGTTCAGTGCATATTTACCTATAAGTATGGCCAACCACTTATAATTCAGTAACTGTAATTTAAAAAAAAAACAATTATAATAAACAGAACGACGCATAGAAATCTATCTATATTCTTATTTCAACAATTTCATTTAATTTCATCAAATAGTTTTTTTGTTTTCTCCACGGCTAAAAACATTCAACGGCAGGACTTCGTAAAGTCTGTCGCAGTTTCAAAAAACCTCCTCCCTTTTAAAAAACAAAAACAAACAAACAAAACAACAACAATCATTATTAATATCAGCTATAATAGCGGCGGTGAACGAAACCACCTCCCACTTTTCCTCTCATAGATTTCACCACTCCTACTCCCTCTGTTTTCGTTACGTACGCGAGACAGCTTGCTGTACCCCCTTCCTTTCTCAAATCGCCCTTTTATTTTTCTGTACTTTCAACTAACAATTTCATTTAAAAGATGATATATAAAAATTTGAATTTAACTATAATAAGTATTATGGTACCTGTTCAGTGCATATTTACCTATAAGTATGGCCAACCACTTATAATTCAGTAACTGTAATTTAAAAAAAAAAACAATTATAATTAACAAAACGACGCATAGAAATCTATCTATATTCTTCTTCCATTTTAATATACTTACATAGAAATGCTTATGTTATGTAAAAAAAACCTATTTTCTTTATGCCACAAGTGTCACGCACATACATGAATTCCATAGCTAATATAACAAACTGACCCAACGGGTCACGGGTGGTCTAGTATATATATATAAATGAATCAATTTCAAATCTATTGAACAAATCAACTCAATGAACCCAATAGTTTGTTAAAGTGTTTAATACAATGTATAGCTCTATAAATATACACTATTAAACATTTTAAATAGCCTACGCAAATGTAATTACGTTTCAACAAACCATATGCTTCTCCAAGGCCAAAAAATAATAATGAAAATAAAAATGTCGCAATGGGCACAAAAGACAGATAATAGACATCGAAGATAATCATTCTCTCCCAAATGAATTAACATAATCAGCAGCTACAGGGACGATATATCAATCAACGCACAAAGACAGTCACTTTCACAGTGTTAAATCGTGATGAGAGGGAGAGGATGCGCTAAAATGTGATAGATCTTCTAAACTTTCTAATCACCTCCTAACTCTTCTTCTCCATATAATAATTCTAACTAAAACCACCCTTCCGCTGTGATGAAATATAGTTAAATATCAATCATGGATAGAAAAAAACCCTTTAATAACGTGAGTAACATTTATGATAATGCTTTGCAAAACAGTGGCGATATGAACACGAAAATTTAATATAACTACATAAATAATAGGAGTATTAGCAGTAAAAAACTGAAACCGAAGAATTTGTTGGTGTACACCCCCATTTAACTTTAAGAGGAAATGCTAAATTTACCATATGTCCCTTAATCTTTTAAATTCACATGTATTTGCTAATAATCCGCTACATAACATGTTCAATAAAAAATACCATACAACTTAGATATATGTATAAAAAATACCTGCAAAATATAAGTAATGTTAAACTAGGATAATAGACATAATAATGACAACAATAAGAACGACAACAGAAATAAGTAGTGTAATTGCAAATCCAAAATAACTGTCCGCTACAGAAAAAAATGTCTAACCAAGAGTATAATCTACATAGGAACGGTGTAGGAACATAGTTTCAAATCATTTTACATGGGAGGGACTGGCATAGATTGTAAGACCAGGTACACGTATCATGAAGTTTCATACGACAATCTACAAAAGAAGGGCGACACTTCATAATTTTGTATACATATAGTATCTTAAAATGAACCGTTTAATAAGAAAGCATTTTAAAGAAATCTTAAATATTAGTGCTAATCAAGCGTACACATTCGCTCTGTCTTAATAAAAAATAAACGATCATTAGCTCCCATAAAAATATAAATTGTTAAATCAAAAATATGAAATAAGGATTAGTTATAGACATGTCAAACAACTCTTGTTCTGATTTTATTTTGAATATGATAGTAACCAAGAGAATATATTATAATTTAATTATAATACAACCTGTAAAAAACACCATTAAGTACTACAAATAAAAAAAATATCTTATTTAACATGACAATAATAATTTAATTAGATAAGTAATAAATAACCCTTACCCTAACCTCTTACATAATACAGTGAATAAAAAATGAATGAATAGATAGATAAATATCTATCTATCGCAGTTAATATCTCCCAATAGTTAATAGAATATGATTGTAATGACAATTAAATTCGAGTTACTTTCATTATGTGTACAAGAAAAAGCTAATTAAAAACAAAGAATTTGTGTTTTTAATGCTGTAATATTTATCATGCGGTTTTATTTTATGTGAATCTCTCTCCCCCCCCTCTCCCTCTCTCTCTCTCTCTCTCTCTCTCTCTCTCTCTCTATATATATATATATATATATATATATATATATATGTGTGTGTGTGTGGGTGTGTTTGTATGTGTGTGTATGTGTATATATATATATATATATATATATATGTTTTATATAGTTATGGATATATCTGTGTGGTTGCATAAGTTGTATAGATTATTAGTTGGGCCCATGTCGTTATTCGGATGCATGTATATATATATATATATATATATATATATATATATATATATATATATATATATATCATTGGAGTTGTTTTAATTTAACAGGTATAGTTGTAAATCCCTGTGTCGTTAAAATATGAACTAATTAATGAAATAAAGAGGGCAATAACGGTTTAATTTGTTTAATAAATATTAACCCAAATTCCTTAGTAAATGTACTTAATATAAACGGAATAAATAAAAACTTGCAATTAATAGCAAACAATACATTAATAGAATATAATAGTAATATAAATTAAGTTCATTGTCTCTACATCATATTATACACAAGAAAAGCTGAGTAAAGGAGCTAAGATTTGTGGATTTTGTAATACTGTAATATTATATGTGGTTTTATCTTTGTGATTATGTTTTTAAATGTATATATGTGTAAGTATGGTTATAGATATATTTATGTATGGGTCTGTTATTTTTATACGTGTGGGTACTCGTATGTATGTGTGTATATGTATACATATTCGATTCTTTGTAATTTTATGATGTGAACTTTTAGTTAACCGTGTTGTAAAAAGACATAATTTTATAAAACATATCTAAAAGAGTAAGGAGTTGATGACAATGTTTAGGAAGTATGACACATTTTAGCGCATCTAGATAAAACAGCGCAAAATTGACATCTGACGGAATTGACCGATTTATCGTTCGAGTTACTGCTGATGTTATTAATTCGTCTGGGAGAAGAATGATTATTACCGATATGATTTTTATGTCATCTTTTGTGAACATTGCAACATTTTCATTTTCATTATCATTTTTCGACCCTGACGGAGTATATGTCTTGCTGAAACATAATTGCATTTGCGTAGGCCGTTCTAAATGTGTTCATAAAGTTATAAACCTATATTATTATTTTTACTAATATCATTTTAATATCTACGAATTTATATTTTCATCTTCACCAAGAATACTCAGTGTGGCTATATATATAAAACTCTTCTATCGGACCCCTGTCGCCATTTACTCTCAAGATTCAAACACTCCAATCGATGTGGCCGCCGGAACAAGTATATGAAAGCAGGGTAAATTATATACTATATATATATAAAAATGGTAGCAATATAATTGTTGCCTTTTACCACACCCTTGTGTCTACTTCTATTAGTACAACATACAAAACTGTTGTAATGTGTACAATCACAATAGAAGATGAATAAATATATTAATGAGATATACAACGCGCTTTCTAACACAGATACAGGAATATACTTTTATATATACATTTATTTACATGCATGAATACTAAATGTACTAGTTTTTATTAGACATATATCTACTTATATCTACGTATGATTAGTTCGACGTATCTTAGCTGCAATATTAATATGGAAACTTATATTTGAAGAAAGTATTAGTTTGAGCAACTTTTAGATAACTATATACGTACATTTATTCATGAGAGAGAGGAAAAGAGAAAGACATCCATGTAATTTCGGTATGTTCATAATCTTTTCACCAGCCTCCATATATCCACCTCTTTAAATATTTATATACATCTCTAATTATGATCTTCATATCTACATTTTTCTCGCTATCTCATTATTAATATCTTATATATATATATATATATATATATATATATATATATATATATATATATATATATATATAATATACATATATATATACATATACAATATACATATATATATATATATATAAGCGCATGTGTATGTAGTAACAGACAATGGAGATCGTTGTATAAATGGAGCAAAAAGGTTTTGTACACATCAGCTTAAATATTTTATACATTTATCTTATCAAGACTAGGTAAGGTTTCTGTTTTTTTTGTCTCTCTTTACTTCTCTATCTTATTTACTCTCTCTTTCTCTATCTATCTCTATTTGTCGTTCTCTTTATCACATCATCTTTTTTCTCTCTCTCTATTTTTCTTTTTTGTTTTCTCTCTCTCTCTCATTCTCTCTGTATATATATATATATACATATATATATATATATATATATATATAATTAATTAGTTTCAAGGACAGCTTTAGAAACCATATACGCTCTTTCAAAGAACCTAATACAAATTCAAAGAAGGTCCTTACAACTTTAACTAAACATGTAAGAGAACTAAGTAGTAAAAATATACAATACAACTTTAAATGGTTTATATTAGGTAGATCAAGGAAATACAAACCCAACAAATCTCAGAGATGTAACTTCTGTATTATGACATCCTGCAATATAGTTATGTCGAAAGAAAGTGTATTAAATAAAAGACGGAAAGTAGTTCAGAACGGTCTATATACAACCGCATATGTCCTATCCCCTTACAGACACATATACACACCATTGTCATTAACTCTTTCATCAACATAAATATTAAATTATCTAAAGTATAGGAATAGTATAAGAATATGTAGCCCATAGAAACTGTAAACATAATAGGAGATGCCGGAATAGTAACACTCCACTATAAAACATGTAAATATAGAATACATCACATACAACAAAACTAACTGAAGCGATATATCTTGAACCTAGCCTATAGATAAGGAAATAGTAAGAGAGCCAGATCATGAGAACATCAGCACACAACTTTTTAGAAATAAACTGTACTAATTAGTGAAGTAATCGTAACTAGAAAATAAGATAATTTAAGGAAGGAGTAAAAACCAATAAAACAATTATCATTCAAAATATAATCCCAAATAAATGCTAAATATAGTGAAAACATTAAATTAAGAAAAAAAAAATATTAATAAAAAATGCACCAACTCCAATATAAATATAGTACCAATACCCATATTACCTCCCTACATTAATGTAGGGAGGTAATATGGGTATTGGTAGCGTTGTTTCCCTCACAACACGAGTTTAGTATAAAACGTAATCACAATTAACTTTACGTATAAGTATCCTTAAAATTACATTGGAATTCTAATCATATTTTATAATGATGTAATTAGCATCATTAAATAGAAAAAATAAATATATAATCCCCCGATAGGATCTAATATAATATTTGATTTTGGTATCATCTATTTATATACATATATAGGTATATATATATTTATATTTATATATATAAAACAGGCGAACTGTCGTATATTATATAAAGAGAGATGATCGGCCCTGAAAACATGCCAAAACCCAGACTCATCATCTGATAAAATCTTTGTTGGGAGCAATGCTGCTTTATAAGCAACAGTTATTGTATAAACATTTGATATATTAAAACGCTGTAGATCTGTGTGTTTGATTGTCTTCGTTAATGTACAATTGATGACGTCACAAATTTGTGACTGTATATGTGTCATAGAGCAACCGTTCGACTGTAGTGTAGTACTCTATTCACCTTGCCTGTAATCTCGCTTTTATATGCTGGATGACGACACAAAGTGATGACTTCTGAAACAGATGACCACATCCACTAAAAAAGCTGGAAGACACATCATGAGATAGCAAATGGATAACGTCACAAATGGATGAGATCATCGACTAAACAGGCATTGGGAAGATCTTTTATGGGCCTATAAATGATGAAGTACCAAAAGTATGACGTCACCCAAAAAATAATACATAGATTTTTGCGGAACTTTTTTTTTTATATTTCAACAAAACCTGTCCAACATTCTTGTGACATAATTCCCGGGCGCGTTCGACTCCGTGGGCCATCTTCATGTGTCATACAAAGTTGGTAGATGGTATTTAAAAAGGGACGAAATTTCATTGGTTAATGCCACGTGATGATTTACAACATTTCAAAATCTCACAACTACATGTTTTCGTTATTTTTTGTATTAAGTCGGTAAACGAGGTCTGTCTAAAAATTATCCAACCTTTATTTTTTCCGTACGAAATAGAGACAATAGGGCGGTGTAACTCTACACAGTGAGGGAATACACCCTCATGCGCATGTGTGAATGTTATCACCGTCTTCCTGCGCGTTAGTCGCTGCCTGGCGGTCGCTGAGTGAAGTGCTACATAACGTGTTCGTCGGATTACCGATTCTCTCAAGATGACTGAACGTGTTGAGCAAAGGTACTGCATCAACTTTTGTCAAAAGATTGGTTATTCTCAAAGCAAAAAAAAATTCGTAACATTCAGCAGGTTTTTGGGAAATTGCGATCGATGTAACACAAATAAAGGAGTGGTTCAACCGATTCAAAAATGGCCGCATATTAGCGGAGAGTGACCAGTGTTCTTAGGCCCGAAACATCTCAGAGTGCATCTGTTGTTTAGAGTGTGCGGAATTTGGTGATGGAAGATCGCCGTCTAACCGCGCGAGAGATCGCCTAAGAGGTCAAAGTGAGTAAATGATCCGCAACTAGAATTTTGCGTGATGATTTGAACATGCACAGCGTGGCTGCGACATTTGTTACGAAGTTGTTGTTGCAAGAACAAAAGAACCTCCGTTTTCAAGTTGGACAGGAATTTCTAGAAAACGCCAACACTGATCCTGGGTTTCTGAACACTGTGATCACTAGAGATGACTCATGGGTGTACGGGTACGACCCAGAAACAAAAAAAGCAGTCGTCGCAATAGAAGCATATCGAGTCTCTAAGGCCCGAAAAAGCGTGGCAGGTGTGAAGCTAAATCAAGGTGACGCTGACTGTCTTCTTTGTGCATCACGAATACGCACCGAAAGGACAAACAGTGACAAAAGAGTACTATCAAGATGTTCTCCAGCGTCTCCGTGACGCAGTTCGACGCAAAATACCGAACATGTTGACGGCGATAAACTCTCAACTGCACAACGACTACGCCCCCGCACATTAATCACAATTGATCCAACATTTCTTACCCAAACATGGAATTATAGTCGTTCGCCAACCTCCTTACTCCCCAGACCTGGCTCCTTGCAACTTCTGGTAGTTTTGAAAATTGAAGACGCCACCGAGAAGTTCCCGTTTTGAGACTAGAGAAGAGATAATGAGGAACGCGACGGCGGAGATGAAGACTATTCCATATAAAGACTTCTAGAGGTGTTTCCGGCAATAGAAGGGTCGGTGGGCAAAGTGTGTGCAAGCACAAGGGGCCTACTTTAAGGGGATCAGGATCCAAACCCTGTGAGGTATTTGAAGTATTTTTCTGGCCTACGGTCGGATACTTTTAGAAAGGATTCGTATATCTTCATCGAAAGTGCACAATACGAATGTGGTCGTTAGTAGACCTGCTACAAGTTAGTCAGTTGTTCGGCGTATAACGACAAGCCTGGCGATCGAATGTATAACATCGCCGACTGTTACTACGGCGATCTATTTTCTTTCCCGGCTTGAAGTCATTGCCTGTCTAACCACATTCAAGAGCTGTGGTGCAGCGGGACGTTCTGCCTGTGGATGGACCACTCTTCGGCGGTTGTCAATATTTATGTAAGCTTTGCAATTTCGCTTAATAGTGGCTCGTGCTTAACAAATATTAGAATCATGGACCGTCATCAAAATGAAGATGTCCCCCAAAGATTGATCCTTTGACTCTTATCGGTCCTGATTTTCATAAACGACCTCCCTGATGACATTGTGTTGTAGATTGGTTTATTTGCTGACCACATTACGCTTTACTCTCGTCATGTCGGTAAAACAGACGCGCACATATCCGAGGCAATTGCTGAATCCTTTGAAAGTGACCTCAAGTCTGTCGTGGAATGGAATCATAAATGGATGGTAACAGTTAATGCTGCTAAGACAAAGCTTTTTTTCTTCAAAATTTACAAGAAACCTCTTCAACCACTAGAGTCCAACGTTCAAACTCTTTGGCCTAACATTCACAATTAACACAAATTGGAACAAATACATAGAAGACATTGCCAAGGCTGCTGCAAAGAAACTGGGCTCCCTCAAACGAGCTAGAAAACTTCTCACACTTTGCAGTATCCTATATCTCTACAAAGCCACCATCCGCCCAGGCATGGAATATTATCGTCACATATAGGCTGGTGCACCATGCACTAGTCCATCCTTCTTAGACAAGGGACAAAAGAGTATCTAATCTAATAGGCTCCTCACTATTCACCAAGCTCTAGCCCTTGTCCTATCGCCTCAATCTTGCACCATTGTGCTTGTTATACAAGTACTTCAATGGAATGTGCTACGATGAACTTGCTGCTCTGTTGCCTTTTCGATGTAAATACACTCGACTACTCCAACAATCAACTAAATTTCAGTCATTCACTGTGGATGTCGTACGATGCGGGAGAGCCTTCTACTCCAATAGCTTCTTTCCTCAAGCTGCCGGCCTATGGAACTCCTCCCTGGTCCCTGTTTCCCCGACTGTACCGACATGCAGAAATTTCAAACTAATGTGAACAAGCATCTCGCTGCACATCTCCCAATTTAGGATGACCTCCAATACTTTTACTCTCATTCTCAGTAGCCTCTTTATGTTACAGTATCAGCTTGCGTTGTTGGGGTGAACTAAGTTTTTTTAAGTTCTGTTCTCGATGCGTGATGGAGAACTCCTGTAAACAAATCCTTGTAGACTGAGGCAATGTTTCTTTTGTGTTATGATAAATGCATCATTGTTTGTATGAAACGCATCTGTTAAACGTTTCTAGTGAAAGATAGTAGTAACTTAAATTTGTGTTTAATTCGCCTAACATGAAATCCTTGTAGACTGAAGCAGCGTACATGAAAGTACGCCCTATTGAAAGAAGATAATGATTCGTTTAAGTTATGCTACAGTCTAAAATCTTAAATTTCTTTTCTTGTTTTTTTTAAACTTTTTTTTTGTTTGGTTATTTTTTCTAATTGTTGTGATATATTTGCGTGAAGACGTCATCTGTTCCGTTCTCGGGCAATCTGTTCTACAATAGCGAAACTTCACATGTTGATGATGAGACTTATATTGTTTCTATTTTTATGAAATGAAGTTAAAACTTACTTGATAATGCTGTGTATATCGAATGGTAAATCATTCTTTAATCGCTCGCAGCATTGTGTTGTTGATTTACTTTTTGAAAAAAGTCATTCAAATGTTAAATTGTGCTAGTGAAAAGAAAGGTCGTACTAACCACATGCGAGAAATAATTAGGGCAATTCTAAGTAAATTTAAATAAAGTAAAGCATGAAAAACAAGCCGAGGAAGCAGTGTTAGCTTAAGGAAAATAAAACAAATCTTCGCACAAATTTAAAAGGTTATTGAAGCTAAAAATGTTTATTGGCTTGTTTGTTTTGAAATACCATCAGTAAATTATAATTAAGTAAATGAATGGTTTTATCTCTTGAAGAAATGCAAAACAAATTAATCTTTTCTTCAACACAAACGTTTGATGTATTTTCGTAAATAAGAAAATATCTTCGAACGGAAGTGTGACATACAATGCGATATTCGTTTATTCTTCGAATACAGTCAGAACAACTGGAAGAACGAATGTGAAATTTAGGGAGCGTTCGGGCTGTATAGCAATAGTTGAACATGGTTTATATTGGAAGAAATAAAGTATTTGTTTACACTAATACTTTTGGAAAAAGATAATTTATGAAGAAATTATTTTTTTGTAAATGAAGGCGTTTTACTGCATAGAAGAATACGAACCGCTCTGTTCTAATTTATATTGTGTTTTGTTAAGTGTTCAGCAATTATATTCGATTATTCTAGAATAATATTATTGTAGCCAGCCAATCAAAGCGCGGCAAAAGTAGGAAGAATAAGCTCCGGGTAGCGATAAGTAATTAATTAGTGTAGGTATAATTGTTGAGAAACATTAGCACGGAATTATGGAATGAAACAATCAAAATCGTAGCTGAAAAAATATAATCTATAAAGAAGTCCCGGTGTATAATTGTAGCAAGGTAGTATATTTTTGACTGTGACTAAAAGTTACTCCGATTTCCTGTATGTATTACTTGTTTGAGAGAGTCATGTATGTCGGAATTAATGTAGGAAATATGAAATCGAATGAAACTGACTAATATTTTACGAAAACAAGTTTGCATCTTGGATATAAAGCGTGGAATTATTCATAATGTTTGTTTTTAAATAAATATAATTAATGTAGTTGCAGGGGAACATTTGAGCTTACTCTATTATATAGATGAGAAAATGTAATAGTTGATTAATAAAATGCCTTTTTTCAAAACTAATATGACAATATCAGAATATTTAGCAAGCTGAAAGCGGGCTAACAGAATTTCATCGAATAGTGGCAATTGACAGACACTCGTCAAGCAAAGTAAATTCATGATTGTCTCAGTTTAGGCGCGTGATTAATAAACTAAGGCCGTGGAGGAAGTCCCGCGTGAGAGAGCCAATCGCTCAACTCGTCTCCACTGCGATGAGTGGGAACACGAATCCGTTGCGAAGAACGGCGGATTTTTATTCCTGCGGTACTCAGCTGACGCTACTACATGACCAGAGTTTGTCACTGTTTCAGTTATTGACGAGGGCGCAAAAGTGTCGACATAAGTCGCATCCTATATTAGCCACTTTCGGTTTGCAAAGGGGAATACCGCGAGACCATGAAGCCGTTTTCCATAATCGATAATTAAAAAATTCGCCAATTCCCAATCGACAACTTTTATTATAGGGTTAATATAGCAAGAGGCACATAACGTTGAAAGATCCGAAATCCCCGTTGACTCAAGCAGAATAAAAACTGAAGACTCTCCCTGGCGCCCAAGTTAAGAACGTATATTAGTACCCTGTTTCAATCTACCTACACATCTATGTACATGCATAGATTTATTCAGAACTAGCAGGGCTACCCGGCGTTGCCCGGGACGATAAAAAACAAAGTAGTTGAATTTAAAGAGTCTGTGTGACATCTTTGGATAAAAACTTCAATCTCTCTTCTTTCTTTAGCCGTCTTTCTTTCCCTGGTCTTCATTATTTCCCTCCTTCATCCCTCTATTTCCATTTTTCCCCATATTATTCTTATGTTGTTTAAATGTGTTAAAAACTTAAAAGTTCGGCCCGACCCCTAACATTTTCCCCGACCCCTCAATCTCTCCATCCCCCAAACTTTTTTTTCACTCTCCCCCTACCCTGAGAAATATTTTAAGTTAAAAAAAAAAGAAAAAGAAAAAATTTGGCCCGACCTCTAATATTTACCCCGAATACTCAATCTTTCCAGCGTCCTCCTTAACTTGTTTTCACTCTCTCGCAACCCTGAGCAATATTATAAGTTCAAAAAAAAAAAAAAAAAATTAGCCCGACCCCTAAAAAGTTCGGCCCGACCCCTAAAATTTTCGCCGACCCCTCAATTTCTCCAGCCCCCTCCCCCAACTCGTTCTTCACTCTCCCCCAACCCTGAGAAACATGTTAAGTTCTAAAATAAAATAAAATAAAATTTGGCCAGACCCCTAAAAAGTTTAGCCCGACCCCATAAATTTTTCCCAGCCCCTCAATTACTTAAGCCCCGCCAACTTGTTTTTCACTCCCCCAACCTTGAGAAATATTTAAAGATAAAAAAGAAAAACATGTGGCCCGACCCCTTAAAAGTTCGGTCCGACCCCTAAAATGTTCCCCGACCCCTAAATCTCTCCAGGCCCCCACCAAACTCGTTTTTAACATTCCCCCAACCCTGAGAAATATTGTAAGTTCAAAAAAAAAAAATTGGCCCGACTCCTAAAAGGTTTGGCCCGACCCATCAATCTCTCCAGCCCCCAACTCATTTTTCACTCTCCCCCAAACCCTGAGAAATATTTTAAGTTAAAAAAAAAGAATTTTGGCCCGACCCCTAAAAAGTTCGGTTCGACCCCTAAAATTTTCTCCGACACCCCAATCTCTCCAGGCCCCTCCCCCTACTTGTTTTCCACTCTCCCCCAACCCTGAGAACTATTTTAAGTTCCAAAAAAAAAAAGAAAAAAATGTGGCCCTACCCCTAAAAAGTTTGGCCCGACCCCTAAAATTTTCCCCGACCCATCAATCTCTCCAGCCCTCCCCCAACTCGTTCTTCACTCTCCCCCAACCCTGAGAAATATTTTACGTTAAAAAAATAATAAAAATAAAATTTGGCCCGACCCCTAAAATGTTCGGCCCGACCCCTAAAATTTCCCCCAACCCCTCAATCTCTCCAGTTCCCCCCCACTTGTTCTTCACTCTCCCCCAACCCTGAGAAATATTTTTAGTTAAAAAAAAAAACGAAAAAATTTGGCCCGACCCCTAAAAAGTTCGGCCCGACCCCTAAAATTTTCCCCTCCCAACTTTATTTTCACTCCCCCAACTCGTTTTTCTCTCTTCCCCAACCCGGAGAAATATTTTAAATTCAAAAAAAAAAAAATTTGGCCCGACTGCAAAAGGTTCGGCCCGACCCCATAAATTTTCCCCGACCATTCAATTACTTCAGCTCCCCCCCATCCAACTTGTTTTTCACTCCCCCAACCCTGAGAAATATTTTAAGTTAAAAAAAAAGAAAAACATGTGGCCCGACCCCTAAAAAGTTCGGCCCGACCCCTAAAATTTTCCCCGACTACTCAATCTCTCCAACCCCCCCCCCCCCCACCGAACTCGTTTTTCACTCTCCCCAACCCTGAGAAATATTGTAAGTTAAAACAAAAAGAAAAAATTTGGCCCGACTCATAAAAAGTTTGGCTTGACCCCTAAAATTTTCCCCGACCGCGTCCCCCCTATCTCTCCAACCACACTTAATTTTTTTTACTATCCCCCAACCCTGAGAAATATTTTAAGTTAAAAAAACTGCTGTTGAAATATTATCCAAACCTATCACTGCAGTATTTCTATCTAGGACATTGAGCAATGTTCTCCCGGACAACGCTGATTATTTAGAAAATCAAAAAGGCCTCCTGAGCACTACTGAAATCACTTTTACCGGTTGTCAGGTGCAGACGTGATTGAGCAACCCTTGTTTCACTACACAGTTTTTACGTAGCCTTCCTATGATGTTATTGATGCATCCGGACAGAAGTTATGAGATGACCTGATACAATCGGACAGAATTTAGGACAAGAACGGGTACATCCGGCAAGGGATTATGGGACATGTTGAGTGAGTCAGCACTTTTATAATTTTATTACATAAATACATTAGATAAGTTCCAAATTAGTACTAATTAACATTGAAAAATAACTGAAAAGGACCCCCCTGATGAAATCTGCCCCATGGACCCCTAAGGCGTGGGTTTATAAATTTAGGAATACGCCCATCAACTTACTCTGTGAATTTTACATAAGAATACACTTTTATATTGTATCTATATTCTCTATCATTTTTTTCTATAGGGCACACACACACACACATAACAACCCCACAAACATACAGACATTCAATGTTATATAGAAGATTATATAAGCTTTGCTATCTTCTGTACTAGATTTTATATACGAACGTTATAGAGACTTTTGTCGATCTTTTATTTTCAGAAAACTGGCTGATCTCAATCAGAAATACAACCACTGACTTAGCTAAAAACCGGGCAACAAAGAAAATCGATAAAAATAAATTGTTGAAAATTCAGTATTTTTCTTTGCAGACAAAATATTTTCTGTTTTGTTCTGTTTTACAATTTAGCTTTAATAATTTAGCTTTTTTATATATAGGACCATTATATATATATATATATATATATATATATATATATATATATATATATATATATATATATAGTGTGTGTGTGCAGTATTAAATGGTGTCGATGGGAATCCGAGTGATATGGCTCAATGTACTTATTAAAAGAGCAGGAATAAATTTAAAGGAAAAAACTAAACACACATTAGGGGTGTCCGCTTAATAAATTAGTTCGACGTAGATCGATGTCCTCAGACGCTACACAGCAACATTTCGGAACTGAATTTTATACAATTTATTTTTATCGATCATTCAGTTTCGAAATGTGGCTGTGTACGCGGCTGAGGAGACACATCTAGGTCGAAATAATTCATAAGGCAGACAGCCCTTATGTATGTTTAGTTTATTTCCTTTAAATATATATATATATATATATGTGTGTGTGTGTGTGTATGAATATACATATACATATATATATAGATATATACATATATATATATATATATATATATATATATATATATATATATATATATATACACACAAAGCTATAGCACTGTTGAATTAAATACTGAAATCCATACATAATATATTATATCACTTTATACTATCACACGTGTATACGTGACCTCATAAATTATATATATATATATATATATATATATATATATATATATATATATATATATATATGCATATATATTAATAATTCAAATTGAAATATATGGATATAATGAACACCAAACCAATTTTTTTTCAAAAGTGCTCAATACAAAGTGGAGATTTTATGAAATAAAATGAAATAAACATAGGTGGGATCACCAACACTAATTTGTGTTTTAACTCACATGAGGAATGGTGCCAACTTCAGAAATGGAATCACCATAAAATAACACACTCGGAACCCGAATAAGCTCCTCAAACGATAACTTCACATAAAATTTCATAAAAAATCGGTGGTATCTGCATTTTGAAGAAGAGCTTTTGACGATGTTTGTAAAGTCAACACTGCATCCTTCTAAATGCTGAATCTTCTCTGCCACGTTGCAAGTGCATGATCAGTGTGTTTATCATTCTATCAACACCATGTAACGAACATCTAATTCTCGGCTCTTACTTCTTAGCCAAACGTCTAGCAAAGATCGCACTCAAACAATGCAACATACCTCGCCACTGCATAACGAACACCGATCCCGGTTAAAGTACTATTTATTTTGACTTAATTTCTATCAATGTTTCCATTTCTTTTTTACTTTTCTTCTTTTTCCCCCATTCCTTAATAAATGTATTCTTCGTACGAACCACATATGTTTTCATAAAGTCACCCACGTGCTAACAACATCCCGTTTATCGTTTACTTTTTTGTGCTTTGTTCTTTTTCTATACATTTAAAATCTTCAATTTTTCTGAAGAAGTTTGTTGATCCGAACGAAATTGGTCAATCTTTCGTTTGTGTTCAATTGATTTTGTTTTCAGCCCTTCCATACAGCCTGCCTCCCCGGATTTCCATTTTTTCATATATCATGGATTTTATCTTAATATGTGTATATAGAGTAGAGTCGCTCCCATGTCGCGTCCTTCTGCCGAACGCGACTAAAATATCTTGTCTCTCGCCATTTATAAATGGGCAACGGGTTGCAAAGGCTTACGTAGCTGGTGAACCGCTCCCTTGTCCCAGATTGAAGCGACAACCAATCTTGTTTTGAAATGTAGGGTGAAAGAGTACAATAGGTTCAAATGTCAAAACTGTACGAACTGGCAACTGTAAGTCGAACATACGGGTGAAGGGTTAAGGGTGGATATTGGGCATCGTGATTGAGGCAGTGTGCTTTGATTATCTCTTTATTTCTGGCGTTGAACCATTCCTTCCTTTCTTTCTTTCATTTTATTCTTCTTCTTTTTTTGCTGTATGAATATTTCTTTTTTCATATTGTTTCGATTTTTCCAGAGAAACAAGCGTGTTTTCTAACGCATGTTCCCAACGACAATGAAGGTCATGGCAATTACCCATCGAGTTGATTTGTGATTTCCAGTGAAGAAATACATTCTATCTTTTTAAATAGATACACGTATGTATTGTAAATTCATTATCAAGCATCCCATTAATGAGCAGAAGTATCTGGACATTTATTCTAACCCTGTAGAAAATTAATGATAACAGAAGGTAAACTTATCTCTTCGTCGGGACAGCGTTTCCAAGACAGATGCATTGAGGATCGTACACACAGCGTGGTTTCAAGACAATGGACAAGCGCTGTTCTCAGCGTAAACGTGATATATCGTACTCGCCGTGCGAGGACGATAATATTACACATTACACATGGTATATATCTAGGGCACAGCCACATCAAAATGCACCCCTGCCAGCTACTAAAGAAACCGGGCAATTAAAACAGTTTGATTAAATAAGAACATCTATTTATATTTAAGTATAGTATTAACTTACATTAAAAAGGCATTAAGTCATCGGTTTCTTCTGGGTCTATTAATATTAGACAGGCTGGCTGTTATCCTATATTAATACTCATATTTAGAAACCAACCTATTAGACATGAGGGTTGAGTATGGTCGATAATTAGCCCGGAGACTGGGGTGGAATTTTTGGTCGAGTCATACCAAAAACTAAAAGTAATAGTACTTGATGCTTCCTTGTTAAATACAACGACTTTATAACTGAAGCAATCAAAGAAAAATGTTACGCTCTCTTTTCCATTTCGATGGTTTTCAGGTCGCCCTCGTCTACGATCGATCCATTTATGTTGTTTTTAATTTTTAATACCGATACTTTGGAATCTAATTTGCGAAGTTATAATGTATTTGTTCTTTAAATAAAAAAAAAGATGCATTTATTCTTCTGAATCAAACCCGAACTTATTTTTATCTTGATTCAAATGTTCATTCGCAAGACAATTTGAAGAAATAAATATCCACTCATACATTTCGCTAAAATAATAATGCAAATATTATTTTCTGTTTCCAATTAGAAAACACTTGACATTTCTCCAACCTTTTTTAAATAAAGAAAAAACAATTATAGCTTCATTTTAAAATAAAATATACACCCTGCAATTAATATATAGAATTGAGTAGGCATCGCAGTTCTCAGATAAATCCCCTTTCTCTGCGCAAAGTCCCTTTGACATAGAAGGTGAGTTATAAGCGCTTGCTGAAGTGACGAGAAGGTGAAACAAAAGAAAGCGAACGAACTTTGTAATCTCATGAGGAACATCAAGAGAAACATGAGAGCTGTATCCTATTTGTTTGTCATATTTCCATTTGAAGATAATAGTATTTTAAATACATTTAATTTATTGGAAATTTTCCGTGGCCTCTGACGTGTTTAGAAGCTTTCCATACCGAAGCCATTCTTTATTGGCTGGCTCTTTTGTCTTTTGATGAATAAACTTCAAATACGATCTTAAAAGCGCCGGTAATTTCACATGCAGCTTGTCAACAGACGAAATTAGAATGGGATATGCATAGGTTTCTATGAAGAACAAATGGTGTAGAAGATACTGGAAGCTCTGATTGGTTGAAATAGGCCCTATTTTGGAAGTGGGTGCTTGTTTGGAATTGATTTATGTAACAGTCGGTGTCAGGCAGTGGTTTTTACGGAGGTTATTTATGGGTCTGTCATCAACTGAGATAAGAAAGTGTTAGTAAGAAGATCCTAGTAGTTTATTTCCGGTAAATTATTGTTTTTACTTTAAGGTGTTAACTTATCAAGGTAAAAGACCACTCGAGGATAAAAGTTAAACCTATGTAAAGATTGTCAGTCGAAGGATGAGGAAGAAGTAATGATATAAAAACAGTTTGATTATTTATAGGATAGATTATGACAAGTATTTGTTGACATTAGGTTTAAAGATGATATGTTTTAAACTGCAGGTAATCAGCTCTGGGATATTGTGTTCTACAAGCGGGAATCACTTGCAAAGAAGCGCTGTCTATTGAAATTCAGCCTGACGCAAGGCACACGAATGAAACTTGATTACTCGTATCTAATACATGGTTTCCTTGAAGGCATTTTGCCTCTATATTTATATTAACATTCAAAAGATGCTTTATTAAATTAACTTTCCTAATTTATAACTACCAGCGACCATGCGCAATCAAGTTCTATTTAAAACAGACATTTTCACCATTAGTCCACAACATCGGACGAGACACTTCTACAAGAGCAAGAAGGATATTATGGAAAAAAAGGTTATACCTTAAATTGTCTAAGCTCTGTCGAAGCTTGTTTTATAAAGCGAAATATTAGCTAAAAAAATCAAGATGAAAAAAAAAAACGGAAGGTATTTTGAAATATTTTGAGAGATGTTTTAAAATATTTTTCTTTTTTCTTTTGATTTAATTACTTTCATCTAATACATGGTTTGCCTCTCTCTCTCTCTCTCTCTCTCTCTCTCTCTCTATATATATATATATATATATATATATATATATATATATATATAAAGAGAGAGAGATTTAGTATAACTTTCATAAGCTTTCATTATCACCCCAAAACAAAAACAAAAGTAACTAAAAATTTATAAGCGATAAAAACGACACATATTTAAAGCAAGACTTAGTAGCTAATCGGTAAAAGCACCGACTACAGTTCATGTGGTTGTGGTTCAAATCTTGCAATACTCAACTACGCGTATGAGCATGAGATACAGCGAAGCATGTGTACGTGGATAACTATATTTTATTTACAAATAAATATAAATACATAATGTATGTAAGGGAGGTAACTCTTTCTCAAGTATTAAGGAACTTCCATCGTCAAACAACATCAGAAATAACAACACATGTATTTCTATGTACAGAATAATCTCCTAAAATAATGAAACGAATCGTTATGAATTTTCAATAGATATTTTTGGAAACACCGTGAATAACATTGGCAAATTATTATTTTTGTAAACGTATGTATTTAGTTTAGAGGGGCTCCTTATCCGAACTCGCACCCTTCATTGCCTAAATTTATGCACGGGTCATTATTAACCTATTAATAGAGATTCAAGGCATTTTATTTATTTTGTTAACCTTACTAATTAGGCGTTACACCCACAGAACTCGCCTCGCCCCCCCCCGCACCCGATACCCCCCCCCCCCAAAAAAAGAATGTAAGATGGGCCTATACATATATTAAAAATGTAATACAAAAAAAAAACTGTACTACATTACATTTTGAGTTATATTAAATAATACATTAAAAAAAAGAACTGGTGTGCACGCGTGTGCGTCAATATTATATATATATATATATATATATATATATATATATATATATATATATATATATATATATATATATTAACGAAGCAATATCGATTGGTTTGAATAGTACGTATTTGTCTTAGTCTTTGGCTGGTTTTCAGTTTGGATAATTACATGTTTTGAGGTTATTAGATTAGCGTGCGTGTGTCGGTCTTTGTCTCATCCCTTCTCGGA
The DNA here is from genome assembly GCA_963556195.1 of Sepiola atlantica. NCBI lineage: Eukaryota > Metazoa > Mollusca > Cephalopoda > Sepiida > Sepiolidae > Sepiola > Sepiola atlantica. The sequence goes on from OY744518.1 coordinate 107,967,869, forward strand.
CGGGGTAACCACCACGTGTCTCTATATCAAATCTTTAATAACAGGCCAACTTGCACTTTTCACCAGCGGTAGACTCGTCCACCACTCAACTCCTTTGACAGACCTCTGCTTAACTCTGTCTACAAAGGTATATATTTCAGTATTATTTCAGTCTCTGATTATTTTCTCTTGCTGTTTCCAATAAGAGTGTCAAGTTTTCTTTTCTTCGTTACTCTTTATCGAATGTTTTTTTGTCTACCTAACCACAACACCTAAACTGGGTGTATTTGGCTAGTTTCAGACATCACACGAACAGTCGATCACCTTTGATAGCGAAAGTAAATAGTCATAGAAGTTTTAAGAAATTGAAGCCATTTTCCTTTTAGGAAAAGGGATGTTAAATTGCAATAATATCTATCGGTGCTGATATACACGCATATACATATATATATATATATATATATATATATATATATATATATATATATATATATATATATATATATATATATATATATATATATATATACATGATTGGAAGTTGAGATGAATGAAATTAGAATATTATTTATATCAATTCCTAGAATTAAAAGACATACGAATATTTTACGTACGATCCTTTCTAAGACAATTTGAAATATTCTATTTTGTATTATATTATAGATGATTCCAAAAGTGTATTTAAACCAGCGCCCCCTTCATAATAGAATCACATACAAAATTCAAGAGAGAACAACATCCTAGTTTAGCAATACCTGAAAATACACATATCATGTTAATGTAGGAAAACCAGAACTTCTTATGCCATTTCATAGTACTAAACATGTAAATTCGATAATAATAATACCAATAATAGTATTTAAACTATATAGGATACAGCAAATTACATATATTTAAATCTGGAAAGAACAAAATATAGATAAAAATAAAAACAATTGTAAAATTATAGATTATTAATAAAAAACAGTAACTTAAAAAATAGTAATATTACAAAACTGACTGTAAAATAAAATAAAATATAATGATAAAAAACTGTATATAATAAATCATAAAAGCTATTAAGTGGAGGTTAGAACTAGGTAATGTTCAAGTAATTTTAAGATAAAAAATATATAATAGTGAACATACAAACATACAACAAACATAATTTTGAAATTATAAGTATACGAAAAAAATAATATGTTATAATAAGTAAAATATAAGAATCATGAAAAATTAGAAAAATAATTAGAAGAAAAATTAGACAAAATTAGAAAATGAAAACAGTTTTATTAAAATAATACATAATAGCAATGAAAGTAAACAAAGAAAAAATACAGAAATTAGAAAAATATGAAAATAATTAGAAAAATCGAAAAAATATTGATAATTAGAAAAATAGAAAAATAAGAAAAAAGATAATATCATTAGAAAAAATGATAAGAACAAATGTAGAACAATAGAAAAGTTATTAAAAGCAATAATAGATACGTTATATATCTATGCTATATAAGCCATATATATATATATATATATATATATATATATATATACGTATACGTATGTAAAATATATTAATAATATATATAGAAAAATATATAAATAAAATAAAATGAAATAAAAAACAAATAAAAATCGCTCTGATGTCAAAACAAAAAAATAATGAAAACCATTAAAAAGTATTTTTGCAACACATCATAGCACATATTAATTAACAACAATAAAAGAAACTAAGAGAGATAAACTAAGAGGCCAATTATTATTACGTTAAATCGTGTAGCCAATATATGGGCGACAATGAAAAAGTATGTATAGAATTAACCCACCCAGATAGACAACGTTATGGGTTTTTCGTGAAGTAAAGTCAAATATTTTCATTAAAAGGAAGTAAAACCATAAATAAAGTTTAATGTTCTGTATCCAGGAAAAGTTATCCTAAAAAATGGACAAAATAGACTAAAGCTCAAGCAGCGCATGGTAGAAACACACTGCCATACAACCCATCTGGAGAAATATCTAAATAAATAAATCCCAAAGTTGTTTTTCATTTATCAACCCTATATTACAATCAAAACGGGTTACTGTAATTTAAATGCATAACAAAACATATACATTTGAAATAGTGTATATATAATATTGATTTACTCCTCTCCAGAAGTTAGGCACAAGGCCAGTTTTTATCTTACTCGCACAAGTAAGATGCGACTTAAGGCTGGGTCGGGAAAGTGGGGTTTAAAAATTGCCTGGGCAGCCCCGTCGGCATTCCCCGGTAGGGGCGCCTCAGGCAGTAAGCAATAAACTTACTCCTCCCCAAAGAGGGGAGGCGAAGTCTGGGAGTGTGGACCTCCTAGAACTGCACAGGACAGACCCATAGACCGGCGTAAATCAAGCCCCAAAAGCCAAGACAATACCAGTTTATGGGGTGCAGTATCCATCGGAACAGATACTACACTTTGATCTTAGCCAAAAGGCCAAGAACGTCGCTAATAGTGTATATATAGTAGAGACAACAGATTGAAAGACATTTATTAGAGAGTATGATAAGCATATCTATGTTTAAGACTTTATAATTAATTAATATTTGATGTTATTTATTTCTAAGTTTATTGCACTGTCTTATCTACATTTGTGCAATAGTTTCGTCACTATTAATAGTAACCAATTAAAATGATTTCGTAATAAAAATGGATAATTTAAAGAAAAAACTATTCTTCCCAAGAATTTTTACCGACCCGGCAGAAGCAAGAAAGGAAAAAAATAGAATGTTGGTTAGCTTGCTACTGACTGGTTGTCTCTATCTGTTTTTGACCTGTTAATGTGTTTGCCAGCTTCCCCCTCTAACCCTCTTCCCCTTCCTCTATCTAGTTAACGTCGCTGTATTGTTGTTATTATTGTTATTATTGTTATTATTGTTGTTATTATTATCATAATTATTATTATTATTACTATTATTATTATTATATTTAAATTAACGTATGATGTCGCTGCGATGCTAAGAACAGATATTACACTTTGATCTTAGCCAATAAACCATAATGCTATAAAAATAATGTTATAATGACTAAGCATTTTTAAATGAATTGAAAAAAAACTGATTTAATCTCTTATTGTATTATAATTTAATCATGTATCGGTTATGTTGTCATTAGACGGCTCTCGCAGGAATTACCTTTTCCGTTTTTAAAAGGGTAGGTGAATCCTCCAAGGTTTACATCTTTCTTCGATGGAGGGTTAATGTAGTATTTATTCTGTTCTCATGAGACCATCTTCCAAGGTACTACCTTCTTCTTCTGGAGGTGGGTAGTTTAGTATCGTTTCTGTTGTTCCTTCTCCTTTATAGAGAAGATCCTCCCAGGTGATACCTCCTCTATTTTGGAGGAAGTATTGTAATATATGTTCTATTGTAATTGCACCATCCTACCAAGCATTACCTCATACTTTGAAGGGCAGTGTATGTAGTTCGTTTATCGTGACATCTTCGCAGCCTAGCAAAAATATGTGATCGAAGAGAGCATATATTTGCTAGTATATATGTATATATATATATATATATATATATATATATATATATATATATATATATATATAAATCAAAATGATAGCCGAAATAATCAAGTTTAAATTGCAAAACAACAAGCTCAATACAAAGCATTTACTTAACGGTCCCAACCACGTGACTTTCCAAATGTTAAATTTTTTAATTTCTTTACTTTTTCTCCATTTGATTCTTTCCAAATATGATCTAAGGTTAAGATCGGATTCTAACTCTCCCTGATGAGATCTCAGTTTATAATAGCTGTTGATCGATAACATCGACATGCCAGTATCGCAGATGTTGTACATGTCTGTGTAAATGAAAATACTCATATATAAAAGCTCTACTTGATATTGAGCACTTTTTATAAACCCGGATGAAATTCTTTGGATTACTACCCTGTGGATGTTTTACCTGGATTATTATTTACTCACTAGGAGTTATCACACTGGTTATCGTCAGTAATCGCCCACTGCCAACAACCTGTGGTATTCCCTGGAGTCTGAGTGACAACAAGTCTCCTCAGACTTCCAGTATACTCCACTTCTTTTCGTTCATCACCGCTGATGACCTTGCGGTATCGCAACAGCCACCTACCAATGATTTCCCGTTGATAAGGGGCATTGGTCCCCTCTGGGGCCCGAGTGGCAACAAGCCTCCCCAAGGTCCCAGAGCTGTCCGCGCTCTTCCAGTGGAGGTCTGGTTTGCGCTTTCCCTCCTCGACCCTCTGTCCATAATTTTCGTGGTGTCAGCCTATGCTTGCGCCTCTCTCGTGCGGTTGTATATTATTATTGTTATTATTATTATTATTATTATTATTATTATTATTATTATTATTATTATTATTATATATATATATATATATATATATATATATATATATATATATATATATATATACAGAGAGAGAGGGGGGGGGGGAGAGATAATTAAAAAAACTGTTGGTTTGATTACGTTACATGTTTTAAGAAATCAAACGTCCAGTACACTAGCAATAATACGAAATGAAGGTAGAATGAACAGACGAACATGCTAGTGTATTAATTTATGAACTAGCAAGACAACGTTGAAATTCAACGCTCGCTATCTTTACATATATGTATAATTTACTGTTATTGCTATTTAATTTGAAATAATACATTTATGTAAGGTCTATTCTCTTTGTTCTCCCATAAAAATAATTGTCATTATAAGCTAAATATTCTTTGTATATCTGTATGTCTGTCTGTCTGTCTATCTATCTATCATCATCATCATCATCATCATCATCATTTTGTTATTGAAAATTGTATGAATTATATATTTTTTTCAGAAAACAAATATTTTCGTTCTTTTTACCGTCAAAATAATTATCAGCTAAGCATGTTCTTTTAAATAAATGAAACAAAAGTTTTCACTTTTTTATCTAATTTAATTATAGTTTCAACTTAAATCATTTCAAAATAAATATTTTTCGAATCACTAAAATGACTGGCACTCTTTTAAAATATATTAATTTAAAGTTGTAATTTTTTCAACAGGACAAGATGATTTGACTTTTGAAACAATTCATTTTTAATTGAATAAAGTAGAAATTGTTTTCCTTATCGACATAAAAACTGATCAGCAGATTTCATTATTTTTTAAATGTGTAAAAGGTAATAACGTACGACGAACGGAAATGAAATTCTTTAGCGTATTATTATATAAATAACGGAAATAATGTAAATAATTAAATATATTTACGGCGCATATTTTGACAGTAGAGATTAGGTCTGTAATGGCCGCGTTTTCGCGATAAAACTTTGTAGATTTAATTTTTTTCTGACCATTAAAAATAGATGAAGTCTTGTTTTATTAATAATTATCTTAATGAACTAAAACATCTTGACAGAACATATTTTAGAGACATGAATGTAGTATATTTTAATGTACACTTATGTACATTAAAAAAGTAAAGAAATAAGAAGTCATGTATCCTCGAAGTAATTTTGTATGGAGGTCGTTCCAGACAAGGCATTAGGCCACTTTATATAAGGCGCTATAAAGAACGAAAGAGGATTTTTGCAAAGGCAGCAGATGAAAAGACAAGGTTATAGATAAGAAAGAAATACAGTTAGCAAGAACACTGTTCTACAAGTATGCTGTTCTTGGAAAGAAGCTAATAGAATAGGAAGCTGTATTATGAGAAAATATCAAAACATCAAATCGATGACCAACGAGTCAAACATGCTGGAACAAAGGATGCAGGAAATAATATAGACAATTATGAAGAAGGCATGGCATAATAGTTCTTATAGAAGATAATGAGACTAGCAAGATTACATCTATGAGAGAGTATATGCAGGGAAAAAGGTTGGGGTCAACCAGATAACACATCTTCTGAACTTTACCCAAAACCATCAAATAGGACAGAGATTCACCAGTGCAGATATGACAACAGTACGCCATATAAGGTCTCATAGGTGATTTATAGAGATAGAGAATATCCTGATGGGTTAGAAAGTGTATGAAGCGATAAAGAGAAGTGACTTTACGAGAAGCAGGAACAATACTGGGTCTAATGTATAATTTCCAAGATTGATTTGATGTGAAATAAAGGCTAAGGAGTTTGAGAGTGGAGTTCTCCTTAAGAACAGAGCCATCCATGAAAATCTCAGGGAGAAAAGGAATTTTTTTTTGCAACTAACACAAATAGTTAAAATTTCAACCAAGCAGACGAGAGTATGATTCACCGCACCGAAAAATAAAGCCATCATTTCCTTTACCAGAACGCTCTATCCATTGGCGAGCGTATGTAAAGGGTGTTTGGAAAAATCGATAAAATAACTTCAAGATTATGTTCTATATGGATATATAGGTAAAAAAAATGCTTGGTTTCCGAGTTAGGATCTATTGAAATAAATACTGATCAACATTTGTTTATTGTAAACATCTATCACGTGCAATGTGTGTAATAATGCACTGTTATTTCTATATATGTGAGAGATAATCACAATCCAGGAGACATGATAACAGGTAAAATACGTCTGGGTCTGGTGCTGCCACATACAAGAAAACATGAAAGTATAATAAAACCATTAGGATCAGAAAAAATCTGAGTATTATGATCAGTGTGGGCTTCTTTTAGTAGCCAACAATGGAGACCCGGTCTCCATCCTGGGAATGTTGGCCCCTGTATGTTGAGGTATTAGAATGCAACAGAGCAATAAAAGTAAATAAATATGATCAGCCAAAACTAAAACCACAAGAGAAGAAGAAATGTACAACAGATGAAATTAAACTTGTTGTTACTGACGCAAAATACAGATAGAATCCATTACACAAATAAAACATAACCTAGAAGTTATCCCCCCCCCCCCCGAAGTCTCTATCTCTATTGGGACAAAATAATTATATTGCACTGGCAGTTACGCTATAGTTCCTTCCCCTTAGGTGAACACTTTAGATCGAATTACCGGTACTAGTTTATAGTAAAACCGTACTCACAGCTTTCATCGCGCAGCTGACCTGCTAGGCAAGAGAGTGGGTAACGTTATGTTACAAGGCCAAGGGTTATTAGTTCGAATCCATGTGTAGGTTGGTCAATTGTTTGAATCTATACTGATGACTCTTCAAAAGACTAAACCAGATTGTCTATAGATCAATAAAAAAATATGGAATTATTTGTTACATATATATAAATAATACAACTTCAGATTCCAGTGACCATTTTCTTTCCTTTTAGGCCTTTTTGCTTACGATCCTGGCTTTTTACTTTTGGTCAGTCATCCTCCATGAAAATCCAAGGTATGCTTGTTTACCTTGTTTGTCATGAGCTATGATGAAATGGATTGTGAGAATTGTACCTTTTCCCTAATAAATTGAGACATGATCACTGAAATCAACATTTCTTTAGTTTATTTTAAAATGCTCTTTGGTCAGAAATTAATATCTATTGAGCTAAAAGCTCGAAAATGTGTCTACAATATATATATATATATATATATATATATATATATATATATATATATATATATATATATAGTTTAATTTTACTTCAGTAAAAGTACTTAATTTTACTTCAGTAAAAGTTCTCAGAAATAAAGGGCTTCCTTCCTGAGGTTAAAACTTACTCTCTATATGAGGTACATAGATGTTCGAATGTTCAATTAAAGTTCGTAGTTACCTCTAAAACGTTGAGTAAGTAAAAAAGTTAAAAGATTAATTTGCCTCTCCACAATTGCCCAGTTAACTATGTTATAGTACATCTTTCTTGTGCCTCTTAGTGTTACCGGATTCCAGAACAAGAATTCGTCTAGTCTGGTGGAGTATCCAGCTTAGTGATGTTACTAGAGGAAACACCAACGAAGAAGAAGCACCATTTCTCGTATAAGCCAGTGTGGTGTGACAATGCCGAGGGGATCTTATTTGAGCTTCGAATACTATGTTATTTTAAATATTTGGTCGGGGTTTACTTGTAGGAGAAAGTATTCTCACGTCAGGTTTCCCTGACAACCTCTTGTACGGAGAGACGTTAGACACTCGAGGACAGTGTCTAGTTAGCAGGCAAGTTCTCTCGAGAAGGCATTTAAGTTGTGTGTGCCAGCTGCTTTGTCGTCTCATCAGTTTAGCTTGACGTAACAAATGTATCCACGCCGAAATTCGAAGCCCAAACAGCTCGGAACTTCTAAATGTACCTAAACCACCGCGTTAACAAACATATATATGAAATATAGTTATCCGCAGACGGCTGTTTCTGATAGCAACTAATAATATGTAATCAAACATTATCTTATGTGTGTGTGTGTGTGTGTGTGAGATGGCGTATCTGTATTAATGGCATGGCATGTGCTTGCTTCTATGGGTGTGTGTGTGTATCTTCGTCGGGACACGCTTCCTCTTCCGCCGTTTAACCAATTTCCACGAGGCACGAGACTTCTATTAGACAAGATCAGCGCCGAATGATTCGCTAATGCTTTAAAGACATCCGCTTTCGACAAAAAAATGCCAACGTTGTATCTATCATTCTTGTCGGAAAACGGTGCGGTGGAGGGGGGGGGGCGATGTCGAGATGCTGATCATTTGATTATTTAGCCAACCAGTCCCTAATTTACTTTCCTCCCCACGAGGAGAAGTAGTATTAAAAAACTTTCTTTTTCGTTTCGTGAGTTTTTTTAAATTTTACATTTTTCTTTGTTCAACGCAGGAAAATATTTTCGAAGCGTCCACGGCTTTTTAATGAGAGGTTCTGTCAGTCTGTCGGCTTCATTTTGATATAAGATTTTTATCGCAAAACGCGCAACTTAAATTGACGTATCTTATTGTAGATGCGATCAGACTCTAAAAAAAACTATATCGCACTTATGTTTTAAATAATAGTTTCGTTAGTCTATCAAGCTCAAGTTTTAAATTAATAAAAGTAGTTTCCTTGTTAAATGCGGTCATTTATGAATAAATGCCGCATGTAACATCGGGTCATGACAAGTCGCAAATTTGTGCACGGATTTCTTTGACTAAATGTTTTTCGTAAATTTCTAACACATGTATTGTTCTGATGATTCTTATTTTAGGTAACTGTGTAAAAAAAAACAATGCTTTCTTTATACCTTTTTAAAGATGAAACCGTAGTTAAATATTAAAACTATACTAGATACAACAGTATATATATATATATATATATATATATATATATATATATATATATATATATATATATATATATATATATATATAATGTGTGTGTATATATAGCATGTATCACATGTAAGTTGAAATAATTTTATTTTAAATACCTGATCGTATGTTCTACAAAAGCTAATATAAAGTGGTTTATTCAAAAGACTATACATTACAGTGTCTGTTGAGTGTACTAGGGTTTAATCGATCTGCCCCTGACGAATCTGAAGTAAAAAATGACTTGTAGAGGCAGGTCGACTCTTCAGCACAGTTCAGTAGGTTAAGACCCACAGAAAAGAGGGGAACATGCTGTGATGTGTGGATTTTCCCGTCGTTTTGCCGACTGAACGCACGAATATATATATATATATATAAAAGACGGTTAAAATTCATTCCCTTCCTTTGACCGCTTTGAATAAAACTAAATTAAACTATATATAACCCATGTTACCTACCCTCACTTTTTAATTCAAATAGTTCGCTTAATTAGTTTCGGAGCGGATCCTGTACATACAAATATATAAACACATACACATAATTACTTGAAATAATTTAATATTTATTTATAAATATTATACTAAGCCCCTTTAAGAAATTAAAGTTGAGCACTCTCGGGGAAGTTAAAAATAGACTGTCAAAAAGCTCTAATGCAAAGTTCCGAATACGTTCGTCGAACACTCTCGACTAGTCTCCTATATGTGCCCGCTTCTAGGTACATATAGATCTGAATTTCCCTAAATTACGTGACAGTTTCCGTTGGCCGAGTGGATATGGCTGACTCTGTGTACCGGGTTCGGGCCTCCCGACCGTCTGAAATTGTTACTTCCCTGCACTGATGAGAGCAATAAGCTTGAAACGCTAGCGTCTGTAGGTATAAATAATTTAATATTTATTTATAAATATTATACTAAGCCTCTTTAAGAAATTAAAGTTGAGCACTCTCGGGGAAGTTTAAAATAGACTGTCAAAAAGCTCTAATGCAAAGTTCCGAATACGTTCGTCGAACACTCTCGACTAGTCTTCTATCTGTGCCCGCTTCTAGGTACATATAGATCTGAATTTCCCTAAATTACGTGGCAGTTTCCGTGGGCCGAGTGGATATGGCTGACTCTGTGTACCGGGTTCGCGCCTCCCGACCGTCTGAACATGTTACTTCCCTGCACTGATGAGAGCAATAAGCTTGAAACGCTAGCGTCCGTAGGTATAAATAATTTAATATTTATTCATAAATATTATATATATATATATATATATATATATATATAAAAAATATATATATATATACTGGTCTAGCCGCACTGATGAGCTGTGATACAGCGAAACAGTCTATAAGTGGATGACTATATAAAGCTCCCTCCCTGGGTAGAGCTTATTTGTAAGGATATCGCCAACTGCCATTAGCTTTAAGGCATAGCTCATTAGGTAAAACTAATTCGAGCTCCCGGCACTTGCAATGTTTACATTGAGATATTTCTTACGTGCGGTCAGTACCATATGATAGCGTAGGAGTTAGCAGCGCCAACTGTCAGATCGACGGTTGAGTTTCAATCCCGGCTTGAGGCACTGTTGTGCTTCGAAACAGTTTGTTTGTAGATGACTATATATATATATATATATATATATATATATATATATATATATATATATATGAGAGAGAGAAGAACTCCTATCTCAGGATGGGTAAGATTAATTCTTGTAACAGTACTGTTTTTGACAACCTTTGTCACTTTACGAAGATTCAAATCAAGATATAATGATACTAAACAATATATCTTCAAGCATTATTCTAATTCTGATAAAAATCCATTACATGATTTTGATTCTAGAAAATGTCTAAAATGTAACGCTTAAGCTGAATGTGTGTCAAACAGAAATTGAAATTCAGGGAATCCTGCTTGATTGGGGGTCTAACGACTATGGATCAAATTCATTGCAAATGTTATATATTTGAATTAACAAATGGAAGTTTTCGCACATACCATATTTCATAAACACGTCTTTAAATTACTTCTCAACAGATGATTTGGGGAATATTTATTAATTGAGGTCTGGTACTTATTTTTAAAACTTCACAAAAAGGTAGTTATGCTAACTTTGACAATGTGCTTCAACACCATTTGCACAAAACTAAATTAAACTTAATATAACCTATATTTTACCCTTTACACCTAGCCGTTTTGTTAAAAAAAATCGTAATTATCGGGTTATTCATTTCGAAGTGTATCGTATACATACAAATATATGAACATATAAACATACTTAACGTTTTAAAGATTGATACACACACAGTCTTTTCTCTAATCTACAGTTATTTAATAGAAACCATTTACTTTATATGGAGTTAACCCTCTTGTACTTTTATTGTTTTACAGTTAACCCTCTTGTAATCGTCTTACAATCAATGGCTACGTGTGTTTCATTTGCTACAGAAGTAGCAATAAATATATATTATTAACAGATGAATGTCGACTTATTGTTTAAGTTCTGCATCTAGAGCGACACAACCCGGTTCAACAACGTTCCGCCTGGTCGCTTCTGGAAAGGTGCCTTGCTATGTCACGTTAGTTTTAGACCTTTTCAGGAATACTATTATTTTTTAGATAATTATATAGAGCTGACAAACAAGGAGAGCAGAAAGTGGACATTGGGTTTACTTTCGGTAGCCTCGTAACTCTCACTTCTTTTATTTTGTCCTTTAGTCCTCAGATGCCATGATAAATGTTTCTGACAAAGGGGGGACTATTGCTGTTTTCTGAGTTGGAATCTATCCATATAACACTTATCTTTGGCTAGTTTTTTACATTGAAGTAGTATTTTTTTTAGCTCCTTAAATGAAGTGGTTCTATGCCTTCTCTTGAGCGATTTCTATAAAAAAAATACTCAAGCTGGAAATACTTGCCATAAACCGTCCCCATACGTAATCAAACTTAGATCCTTCCAGTAATCATTTTCAATAATAATACTAATACTTTTAAATAATAATACGATAAGACTATATTTTGTTCGTACGTTTATCACCCAGCTTCCCCTTTTTAAAAGATGGGATCACCGAGATTGCCCAAAATGCAATGCAAAATAAGTAACTTTAATAAACTGACATTATTTTATTTATTTAAATAATAGCAAGCTGGCGCTTATTTTTACAGTAAGTAGAAATAAACTATTTATTTTGAAACGATTTAAATTGTAAAACTAAATAAATTAGATAAAAACGATCAAGAATATCGTTTTATTTATTTAAAAGAATATGTGTAGGCGATGATAATTTTTTTACGGTAAGAAGAAAAATATTTATTGTTTTATAAAGATATAAATTGTTACAATTTTCGATAAATAAATGAGTCATATTCGTATTATTTATGAGAAGAATATTTAACTGGCAATGACAACTATTTTTTACGGGAGAGGAAAAAGACAAGTGTTGCTTAATATTATTAAATCTGGCATAAATGTATTATTTTAAACAACATATTGTCATTAAAAGTCAATTATGCAGATTGATGACGAAAGCAAGCGTGGAAGTTCCATGAGGTCCGCTAGTCTTTTCATAATATTATTTCTTTATTAAACCTACGCGAGTAGATTGTTCTCATTCGGTCAGCCATGATCGGGTACATGTCTTTAGTCATTTGTAATTGTTTCGTGCAAAAGGACCCGTGGAACAACGAATGCAAGTGTTAAATAATAAAAAGTTCTAAGTGACAGTAATTTGGGCTATATTTCGTTTTATGCAATGATTGTAAAAGGTGGCGGAAACCCTTCATAAAAATTCAGATAACTCTGATTTTTCTGAAATTTTAACAATAGGTATTAGACATCAATAAATTGTTCCCATATTTCAGTTTCTCGGGTATATTTTAAAGGGGTTTTAGGGGGCACAATATAGACACAACCCTCCATTTGAAAATTCAAATATAACAGATTTACATTAAATTCGATCCGTAGACACGATTTAAACAATATTCCCTGAATTTCAATTTCTCTATAAGACCTCTTAAGCCTTAAATATTTACACATTTTTTAAGAATCAAAATCATGTCATTGATTTTGATCAAAATTGAAATAAGGGTTGTAGTAGGATTATATCTTGATTTTAATCTTCGTAAGGGACATAAAAGTGGTGCAAAACTGTTCTGTTTTGGGAACTAATTTCACCCGTCCTGGGATGGGTATTTTTCTAGTATACACATACATACATACAAAATATAGTTATCCACAAACATGTGCTTCGTCATCTCTATGATTCATCAGTGTGGCTACACCTAGCAAGAGTTTTAATACACATACTTTAAACTTTTAACCCACCATGGCTGGCGGAACGAGGGCAAGCTACACCGATGGATTAAATAAAGAGTTCCGTTCTGAATTTGATACAAATTCCCGAGTGTTTCAAAAGATTCCCAAGTTCGACAAATTCCCCCTGAAGAAGGCCGGATGTTATATCGACCGAAACGTTGTAAGAATAACATCCAATGTATAGATATTAGTCAAAATACTCCAAATAATACATAGTTTATTCTATTAATCATTTGCTATACTGTCATAATAGTCTTTCCCGTTTCAACTGACCACCGTTCCATTTCATTAATCCTTATCCTTAAATGACTTTTCGCCTTGATAATCAATATGCTTTTTTTTAATATAAAGAGAGAGAGAGAGAGAGAGTAAAGATAATCGGTGTCTTTTGTTTAAGAAGACATTTATTTTGTCCGCCTACCTCACAATTCGAACCATGCAATCTTTACCAGCACCGATATGATAAGTGTTAGGCCACGCCTACTCCGTTGTCGAAAATGTCGACGTCAGCAGATACAAAACTCGGCTTGCGTAGCGCTATTATTAAATGTCTAAAAAGTTTGCAAAAGCAATTTTTTATTTAGTTTAGAGAAAAAGAAATGAAGTACAATAAAGTTTCGCTTCCTAAAAAGGAAAACGCTTATGTTATCGGAATACATTTAGCGAAATATTTCCATCGTTTTACACAAAGACAGGTACAGATATATGCTGAACTGTTTTTTTTTTTTTGCTAATATATAACGGTATAATATACGTATATGTAGAGAGAAATGAGGAAGAGTCTAAAGTTGTATTTCCTTAAACAGAATAAAAAAGAAAATTATGTAAATAAATTTTATCGACGTGTTATTTATGTTCATATATATATATATATGTATATATATATATATATATATATATATATATATATTTATATATATATATTTATATCTATATTCATTAATATATAAACAAATAAAGATATACATGTATCTATGAAATAAATATGTTTGCCATGTATATATATATATATGTGTATATATATATACATATATATATACATTTATATATATATATATATACATAGACTATATATATGTATATGTATATATATACATGTACTTTATATGCATCTACAGATCTATACATATTTATATTGATACATTCATAATATAGCATGCAAAGTTATCCTTTGGGAAATTGAAAGTCAAACCCAAATATCATTTAACTTTTTAAATAAA
>OY744518.1:107992514-108167514 GCA_963556195.1 Sepiola atlantica
TAAGCGCAATGTTATTAAAGAATGTCGATGACGCAGCTTAAGGAACGGGAATTTGGACTACGATCTGGGGTCAAAATGTAATATGCGTACTGTCCTCAATCGTTGACGGAGAGATCATTGTCGTCTTGCGTCTCACTTTTCCCTCGTAAGAAATAAATAAATAGGGAAACATGGAAATGATGAATTCATTAGAATTAATAAACAAAATTTTAGGTCACTTTTTATATTAATGTGAGGAAATTCATCAATCTTTGTCGAGATAGATTATATATAAATAGTTATTCCCACAAAACGGTCCTTTACATTTTTACTCTTTAGTTATGACTAGCGGGGCTACCCGGCGTTGCTCGGGGTCATTAAAACATATAATTGAAGAAAAATCGTGTGTGTAACATCTTTATATACAAACTTCTATTTCTCCCCCCCCTTCTCTATAGCCGTCTATTTATCTTTCTACCTTTCTCTTCCCTGGTCGCCGCATTTCACCGCTACTTTCTAATTTTGCCTTTTGCGAAAGCTGTTCTTTCCCCACCATTTCTCCTACGTTGCCCAGGGCAATAGTATGATATATTTCTATAAAAAGTAACACCTCTATCTGCGCCTTCTATATAGGTACTTATCTCCACCCCGGTGTTCATGCTATATACGTATCTATCACCACCCCAAACAAAATTCATTTTTTTACATATTTTCTTTGTTTTATATAACAAAAATAAAATTAATAAAAGAATCAGTGAAAATGCATAAACAAGGTTGAAAGAACTCGCGAAAAAAAGAAAGAACAACGGAACAAGAAACCCACGAAACTTACGTACATAAATTTGACCGAAATACTAAATAGACAATTCAGAAAATTGAACGAATGGAAAAAGTCTCATCAAGCAGAAACACTCTGTGTTATTAATAATGTTTGCCTAAATAAAAAAATGTTGCCCAAATACACACACAATATCAATATCTCTCTCTATATATATATGTACGATGTAAATGCTTGTCTGAGATATTTTGGGTTTAGTTAGTATCCCTGGTAATGTAATAGACGGGTCAATATACTGATTAACCCAAAACATCGCCACATTTTTAGTGGTGTTGTGCTAGGTTGGGTCTATAACATACTATAAGTTGGACAAAATCAGAGTATTTTAAAGTGTCACATTTTGAATATGATATCTTTTGGTTTACAAGTAATTTTCCATTTACATGTGAAGTACTAACTCGGTCAGATTTCATGATAAATCAATACATCTTTGCTTTTTACCCAATTCTTCAGAGGCAATCCTTCACATGAAAGAGTTACTAATGATGTCAAATAAACCCATTACAATGGCAATGGGTACTCCTACACCCATTCCCTTTGTTACCCTGATTCACTTACGTCACAGTGTTTTTTTCAAAAAACTTTTAACTCCTTATCATCATCTTCCACAGGATAATTTTTATATTGTCACAATTTCCGTCTTGGCAATGTACACATGCACTTGTACATTCAAGTCCAGGCCTCCTGCAGGTACACCTTAGGTTATTGCATCCTTTTGAACAGTTGTAATTATTATGATCATCAGTTTGTGATAATCAATTTGTCCGTCATCACTGGAACAAGTTTGCTCCTTTCCACCTTCAATCCCCACTCAGATCGCACCATTTCATCACCACACCCCATCCACTTCATAATCTGGTAGTAAGTCCGCAAAGAATGACATTTTCAGGTAGAGGGCGTTGGCGGGAATCGTTCTGACGTGACGAACGTCTTAACTCTCGCAACTTTCTTGCAGAGCATATTGTATCTAATAAATGCCAGGGAGTGTTTATCTATCCGCATTGAACAAAGCTACCATTGCCTTATAACCATTAGTTTCCACAACATCCTGGCGTTGCTTTGGTAGAGGAAATGCTTTTGAACATTCTGTCATTGTCTTTTCTCTCTTGACGATTCGTTGGTACCCAAACGTATTTCCTATTCCGAATACACTGGCCAGCGAATCACATTCCGCAAAGGCATGCAGGAACAAAAGATAATCACAAACTGCTTCACCAAGCATCTGCTTGAGAACCTTTATATTGTAGATGTAGGATTTCGCCTTGTCAGAGGAAAAATAAAATGCATTACAATTAGAAACATATGCACGAAACAGCAAGAGAAGGTTCGTGTCTTTTCCAATGAGAGTGGTTGATTTGAAACCAGACCTATTGATGCAATTTCAACATCGGCATTTCCTTTCGCTTGAATAACGTCACAGCTTTTCTGGCGCATTCGTTCCATTAATTTCTGGATCAGCGCCTGCTTGTGATCCACATTTGACAAAAAGTTCTCCTTTTTCCCAGCAAATTTTGTTACCTCGGTAATGTTCACCTTTCTTGCATTCAGCTTTCGACAGTTGCGTTTCCATAGTGTTCAACAGTAAATGAGCATAATCATTTGCAATGGAGTTGTAGGTACTCCACTCCTTCCATTGCAAACGGTGAAGAAGAGATCCTCCGTCTAGTACATTGTGCTCTGTCACTGGAACGGTTTGTGTCACAGCACTTTCCAATTTTGTTTCAACACAATTTTTGAGAGATCTGCCACCTGTGGTTTGTCTGCATGACGTAAGATGCGCTTTCCTTCAAACAAAGACATCTGGTAGAGACAGAGTTTATAGGACATGTGATCATCCAGCCTTAGATTACCCATCTGTGAGACCACGAAAAAACTCTGGAATAAAAGTAATGCGTCAAATGTACGATCTGCAGAAACTTTGACATTCTTGCTCGATGCTAAAGTATTTTCTTTCAAACTCCGTTTGTGAAAGTGGGAGAAAACTGATTGTCCATTCATCTACTGTACAATGTCTTTTTCGATTTTGAAAAGGTCCTGAACATTAGCATCCTCGTTAGCAGTAATCCCTGTGATAATATTGCATAACGTTTCATCACCTGAAAACGGCTGTCAGCTTTCTAGTTGCTCTGCAACTTTCCCGAAATCTGTCTTATCTCTTCTCACCTGAGAAGCAGACAACTCCTTATGTTGTTCGCTTGTTGTGTAACTTCGTTCGGTAAGTTATTGCATGGCAAAGTTGTAAGCGGATGACATAGTGTACGACATGGTGCAAACTGTTCTTTGATGCACAGACCACCCACTATCCTGTGTTAGTCTACCATGGCTGAGTGAGCGTATTAGTGTTTGCTCGCTGACAAGATCGGAGCCAAGACTATCCCAGTATTGGCTACTGCGTCTGATTATGTGAAACCTTAACATGAACTTTTGATGCACTGCAGGGTTGTCATCCTTCAAGGCATACATCTTCTGGAGATATAGACGAGCCGACTTCAGATAATTCGGATGAGCAGTGGCTGCGAAAATTGTCAGGCAAGCGAGGACGGCACTAAGACGCAGTTACCAAGACTCCATTCGATTAGCTACAACAAGTGCCCTAGCAATTTCTAGTATGTGCTGATAGTTTACCCATAGAATGCTGGTTTTGGAGGCCTTTACTAGTTCATCTCTTATCAGAATTAGATTGTTGTAAATGCTACCGATGGAATCTGATTCCAACAATGACTTCAAGTCACATTCACCAGTCTCCATCAGCATGTACAGCCGCTCAAGTTCTTGTACTTGATCCTGAAAACCAGGTTTATTCTCCAAGATGTTGGCAACAATCTGACTAGTGAGACACTCATTCACCAGCAGTTGGCCACTAAATGCTTGTTGCTTTGCCTTTCCGCTCATCATGTGTACGACGGCATTTTCACCATATACTGTCTCCATGATCTCATTGAGTCTACTGTCATCCAGCAACCTCTTATATATTCGAACTCCTTATGCATCAGGTGCATCATGCCTTTCCAGCTGGGAGTAGTCTGATTAAAGTGAAAAAAACATTTGATGAGTTTCGCTGTGGTTTTGAGAATTGCTCGTTTTTGTGCTGTCTTATCATCTGCCGGAGGTGAATTGTAGTATTCACGAAGAATGTTACAGGTTTTTTTCCTTAAATGTCACAATGTTTGCGACATCATAACGGCCTTTTCCATATCGACTTATGAGCTTTTGCTTAAGGTACTGGTTATCATATGCCGTTGATTTACAACCTCGTAAGCATTCTCCCATTTAAGCGACAAGGTCCTATATTGTTATCTGTTCTTAATCGTTTTCCTCCAAGAATACAGACACCCTTTCGAATGCTTCATCTGGATCGCTGTCTGTTGGTCTTCCACTTTTTCATCGTTTGGTTAAGTCAACTTACGTGAATTGTCTTGAAATGCTTCGCATTGTGTGGGAGTTGACGTTACATGACCGGTGGTACACACATTCTGCAGCATGAAGATCACCACCAAAATATTCGATCTGACATTGAACAGCAGTGGCCCACTCATCCCCTCTTGTTTTGCAACGAACCATGATAGTTAGAGCAAATGCATCAGTCTTCACATAGCAACTCTTTCCCTAACTTTTTCGTTTATAATCTTTTTTCGTAGTATCAGTTCCACAGAAAAAGCAATGCGTTTTACTATCATATCGTCCCAGAGAAACACGAGCGCCCCTTTTTACTGACCGAACAGAATTATCCTTTCTTGAGGCTACAGCAATGTTCTTTGTGTTTGTCTGAACACTACGTCCGGCTACAACAATGACTTTGACACCTTTTTCGATACTTGCACGGTTGACACCTGCAGCACTTTCTCTCGAAGCACCACGTTCTCATCACAGTCCAAATCCTGTTCGCATGAAAGACAAGTTGCTCTACTGGCGGCTGACCTAATGTTTGAACCTGAAAATTTACGAAAATATTTATGTATTAGTATATGAAGTTAGTGAATTGTTTGTGAGGGCAGTTTTTGATGGGGTAAAACGTGGTCTATTGGCGTTTTTAGTTGTTTTTTCAGGAATCATATACTTTATAAAACAGTTTCATTTATACACGGAGGTAAGGAGCCCGATTACTTGAAGAAAGTAATTATTCACCACTTGTACTGATATTAAAATAATCACCCATAGGCATGTTTGCGAACCTGGTGAGTGCAACAAGGGGGTTACGGGTACGGGTACCAATGTGGATGTAATGAGGGGCTTAGGGATCGGGTACCCCTAGATATGGTATGAGGGTTTATTTAGCATCACTGGTAACCCTTTTCATGTGAAAGATTGACCCTGAAAACAAGTGAGAATCAAAGATGTATTGATGTATCATGAAAACTGACCGAGTTAAAGCTTCAGATGTTAATGGAAAATGATTTGTAAACCCGAACAAGTCTTATTCGAAATTTGACACTTTCCCATGATTTGATCCTAGCAGTATATTGACCCGTCTATAAAATGCATTTTCTTTCTTTGTTTAAAATGACTCAAAACTTCTTTAGACTATATATTGTGTATTTTGATCAGTATGGCTAGGTTTTCTTACTCTTATCTATTTGCCTCTGTGGTACCAACTGTACTTAAGCATTTAAAAAAAATTATGCACCTTTTATTCCTATATAATTTTATATGCTTACTACTGTATCGTAAAATCGTTCTAAGTGTAGTGTTTACTATTATTATTATCATTATTATTATTATTATTATTATTATTATTATTATTATTATTATTATTATTATTTAACATGCAAATTAACATATCACATTATAGTGTTAAGGTTAATCTTTTATCATTATTATTATTTATTTATTTACTTTTGTCTTTGTAAATTTACCAGCGGTTATCCGGCTTATGTAAGTCTCCGATATTTTACATTTAGTTAGTAACCCATGGAAATTTTAGCTGCATTTTATTCCTTTGGTTAAAATGACTCAAAGCTTCTTTATACATATATATATATATATATATATATATATACATATATATATATATATATATATATATGCATACATATATATATATATATCCAAAAATATATATATATATGCATATATACATATATATAAATATATATATACATATATATATATATATATATATACATATATTTATACATACATATACACACATATATATATATATATACACATATATATATATACCTATATACACACACATATATATATATATATATATATATATATTATATATGTGTATATATATATAGTGGCCGTATGGTTATCATGCTTTTTTGGGAAGTCTAGGTTTATTCTGTAGCGGGGGTTCGAATCTTGCGACCGTCTGAGATTATTATTCCTTACACTAATGAGAGCGAAAGCTACACACTCTAGCGTATCTAGGTAACATAACTTAATATCATTTACTTTAAATGAATATTGTTATAAGCAATTTTAATAAGATATAAGTTGACCCCTTTTTGGGAAAGGTAACAATAGACTGACACGTATATATATTTAATTCATAAATCTGTACTAAACACCAAACACAACTTGTCTCATTTATAGATAAATAGATAAATGTTAACATTTTCGTCATCAGGTAACACATTTATTTATTTTTAATATGTAGTCGTAAAGAAATAAAAAGAAAGAAGAAATCAATGTGCCTTTTGACATTCAATCAAGAAAAATATTGCAACTTGTTGAAAATCAAGTCGGTCCCTTAAACACGGAAACATTTGAATATAAATGCTAAAAATGTGTTCAGGAAATAAAACAATATTGCGAAACAGAATCATTTGTTATATTAAAATCAAAAAAACATTGAATTTAAAAACAATAACAAATAAGATTAAATATAATGTTCTTTTCAAAACCAATAATAAGTTAATATTGCAATTGATACTGCATATACATAAGCAATATATCCAAACGTATGTTGTGTAAAGTTTAATTCACTTGAAAAAGGGCGTCTTGAGATGAACGTTAGTACGATAAATAAACCTTCATAAAAGGAGTAGATAATGCATGTGGGTATGGTATAATAGCAACAGAAAAGATACTACACCCCCTCAAATAAATGAGGAGATGGTCTCATGACAACAGACAGATAATGCATTAGTCCTTATCCAAAAGGAGGGTGTACTACTTGGAAGGATTACCCCACCCCATTATAAAGGAAGGATCTAATTACTAGGAGAATAGTCTCATAAAAACAGAACCGATACTATACAAACAACCCCAATTCAAAAATAATACAATAATAAATAACATTATCTTTTTCATTCATTAAAAATGACTAGTCATAAAAATATTGGCCATTTGACAAACATAAAAGTGCGATATCTGTTCTCAGCATTACGGCGACATCAGACGTTTTACTATCTACAAAACTATTGCGTATATCTAATAAAATATGACAATGTAAATGAGAAATATATATTACAAATTATTAATTTGTTAGAATCTTTAAAAAAAATTAATATGCAAATTAGGAAAACTTTAAACTGTTTGTGCGGCATTTCAAAATAACATGTTGTATCACAAAATTAAAACTCATTTTGATGTGATAGTTTAGCTAAGTGGAAAAACTATCACATTTCTTCATTTAGATTATGATAAATATATTGCTTAGAACGAAATATAATGATCAAAAATAATTTATGCAGATACGTGAAGAAAACATTGAGGGATGTACACAGTTTCCGCTAGTACTCTCATAATATTTCTCATTTTTTTTATTTAACTCATAATGGAAATTATTTTTGCGGGAGTAGAAAGAGATCAGTTTTGCTTAATATTAGTTAACATTACATGAAACGAAATATTATGACTACAAGCAAATTTAGCAGAGTTTCTGTTTAATTTTCTTACTTAAATTCATCCAAAACAAGGCACATTGCTATTGAGACATAAGGGGCTACTGTGAATTAAGAGCCAGATTTATAGGGGACATACTAAGTGAGGAGTTATTAAACGAGATGTTTGTTCTCATTACATTTAAATTTCTGCATGTTTGTACAGTCAGGGAAACAGGGAGCAGGGAAGGAATTCCAAAGGTAAGCAGTTATGGGAAAAAAGCTATTAGAATAGAAAGCCCTTCGGCATATGACTACCTCCATAGGGAATAGATTAGATTTAGTTGATGTTCAGGTTGGTCGGGTGTATTTACGTCGAGGAGGCACCAGAGCAGAAAGCTTGTCAAAGCACATTTCATTAAAGTACTCGTGAAAGAAGCACAGAGATGCAATATTGCGGCGATGGGACAGAAGCTGGGGCTTAGTAGACAGTGTGGGACCTATTAAATTAGATACTCTTTTTTGGACCCTGTCGAAAAGGAAGAGACTATTGGTGGGTGCACCAGCCCCGATGTGGAACAATACTCCATGCATGAACGGACTGTGGCTTTGTATAGATATAGGATACTGGCAAGTGGAAGAGGTTTTCTAGCAGGGTAGTGGAAGCGCACTTTCCTTGAAGCAGGCTTTGAAATATCTTCTATTTATTTTTCATAGATAGATGAAAAACGGAAGCGTGGAATTGCAACAAGTTAATAAAAAAAACATTTTAATTGGACCTTTTTCACCCTTTTTCTCACTGCCCTCAGTCATAAATAAGTTTCTAACCGCAACCAAATCTGTTGCAACTATTTTAATCTATTTAATAATTACTCTGATAACGTGTCGTTTATTATTGTGTAGATGTAATCCCCAACCTAATAGGTTTCTTCGGCTAGTAGATACGATTCTTTTGTTGAATGTAGACAAAACCAATCATATGTAGTTTAGTATATTTACTTTTACTTTTTTGCACAGTGGTAAATATTTTAGATTTCCATTTCTTCTGTAATTAGTTTCACCGTTAGATTCAGAAGAGTTGATATTTCTATATTTTCCTAGGGGCAGATGGTGTCATTTTATCCAACCCCTGTAAATCATATCTCTTTCTCATCTGAACACTGAGAGAGCAATATAAATAAGTACATACATATATATATATATATATATATATATATATATATATATGTGTGTGTGTGTGTGTGTGTGTGAAAAAATGACAAACGGAAAACATTTGTAATTTTTTCACACATTTTGTCCATTACGACATTTCATTTTAATTAATTATCGTGTACCTTACCCCATATAAATATATATATATATATATATATATATATATATATATATATATATATATATATATATATATATATATATTTTAAAACCATAACAATGGTGGTGTAAAATAAATAACATTTATTTTAATCTTACCTTTCGAGAATATGTCTGTAGGCGAGGTGACGCCGGTTTAAATAAGAAAGGGTATTTTAAACCATTGTTTCGTAATAGTATTATATTTTTTTTGGAAAAAACCCATAACAATGGTGGTGTAAAATAAATTAAAAAAATTGTAATCTTAGTTTTCGAGAATATACTTCTCGTTTTCAAAGACATAACGTGATTTTCTGACCAAAAAGTCAATTTCCATCGGACGATAAAAAAAAAAGAGGAAAAGAAAAACACTCTTTGACAAGGAGAAGTATATTCTCGAAAGCTAAGATTAAAATAAATTTTATTTATTTTACACCACCATTGTTATGGTTTAAAAAAAAAAAAATAATACTATTACGAAACAATGGTTTAAAACATATGCCTAAATACCTTTTCTTATATATATATATATATATATATATATATATATATATATATGCGACCAACAAGCGAACCACGTTGGCGAAAGAGAATAAGGATCTATTTATGTCTAAGCAAAGGGACACATATAGAAGACTGTCAGCAAATGTGTTTAACGACACAATCCTGGAACTTAGCATTACGCATTTAAATTTGAAAGCTTAATTATAATTATCTCATAGCACCCGTTATAGTATTAAATTGACTTAACAATATTACGATTAATACTATTAAATCCTTATCCAAACACACATTATATATATATATATATATATATATATATATATATATATATATATATATAGTGTGTCAGGTTCTATATGAAAAGAAAATATAATAAAATGCTCGATCATATGAGAGAGCTAACATAATTTATTTAGATATTGTATATTACATATTTCAGCAATGTACCGCGCTTTCATCCAAAAACGGTGTATCTCTGAGGGTGTCCCCCTCAAAGATACCACGTTTTCGGTCATTGTTGACGCCATTCCCTATCGGGCCGTGCCTACAATCGTTTCAGCTTGCCGATGATTCCACTGGGCACATAGAATTACTAAAGATGTATAAATTTGCCCTATTGGATGAAAACGCGGCACATTGCTGAAATATCTAATACACAGTATCTAAATAACTTATATATATATATATATATATATATATATATATATATATATATATATATATATAGAGAGAGAGAGAGAGAGAGAGAGAGAGAGAGAGAGAGGGAGAGAGAGAGAGAGAGGGATAGATAGATAGATAGATAGATAGATAGATAGATAGATAGATAGATAGATAGATAGATAGATAAAGAAAGAACTAAAGAGGGGGGCGAGAAGAAAACTGTTAGAGAAAGCGGCGAGAGTATCTCATTTTTTCTAGCGTGTATTCAAAATAAACGTCTTCCTCTTACTGTGCAAAATCTGTCTTCAGTTCTCTTCTAACTCTAAGCCGTCGGAGGTAAGAAACTGCTATCGGTACGCTCTTTATTAGCATTGGCTGATAGGATCAGGCTTCTCTAAATACCCTCGTGCTTTATGAATTATGCGCTGAATGATTTTACCATGACACCCAACTTGTGTACAAACATTAAGTACTACAGATAAACTTTATCCGTTGCAAAATGCATATTAAATTTCATCCCAATAGAAACATCTTTATAAATGACTCTGATATATATCATTATATATATATATATCATTATATATATATATCATTATATATATATATATATATATATATATATATATATATATATATATATATCATTATATATATATATATATATATATAATATCATTTGCTAATTTTTCAATAACGTTATACTTAATTAAAGTACATTTGTGTTTTAGGAAACTTGGTAAATCAAAATTAACATCATTGATATATATATATATACATATATATATATATATATATATATATATATATATATATATATATATATATATATATGTGTGTGTGTGTGTGTGTGTGTGTGTACATTTTATTACAAGTAGATAAGTAGATAAGCAACTTTTTATTTCAAGAATTAAGCGGAATAGAGTAGAACACCTTATAAAACTTTAGCCTGCCAGAGGTATGAACCCACTTAAGCTAGGATCAAAGTGTAGTATCACTCTCCACTGTACATTAATGTACGATGGCTCCGAGAGTAAATATCGTATTGTGGTGAAAGCGAAACTGTTATTGTAAACTCAATTACAACAGACCGACAATTTCAATTTCCAGACCGACGAGAATAATTATTAAAACTTAACCGTGATCGAGGGACTGGCGGACGAAGCCTCGCTTTGAGATAAGAGGACTTGTCTAAACTCCAAAAAGCAACGCACAAAGAATGGAGATCAGAAAGTATGCAATCTAAGCGGTAACCGAATCCCAGCTGATGCCATCTTAATCGAGTTAACACTTATCGCTTCTAATTTTTAGCATTGCGCGAACTTTAGCTACACGCCCGTGTTTATATGTTTGATCGGCGGACAAGTAAGTATTAAATGACAACATTTATAAAGTTCTTTAGTTTATTTGCAACCCTTGAAAGTGTCCCCTTAAACACACCCGACTTCTGAGAGTCTGCAATACCATGCAGGCGGGGTCCTACTGCTCTCAACGAATCAAACCCGGATTTAATGTATATTTCAGCTCCTTCGCCCTACCCTCGACCTTTGCCAATCCTATCAGATTTAATTGACTTATTATGATATTTCGAGCGTTATTCTTCAATTTAATACCAGTGGAACCCACCAAAGAACTTAAAAGTCATGACGGCTCGTCTGTAGGTCGTGTGGAACTGCAGCACCCCATATTTATTTTTTACATATGTGTATAACCAGCTATACATATTAGCCGTTTCCAAGAATGCAATATATATTTTAGTTTTTATCTGTTTGCACATTGTAAAACTTAAGGTAGACTACTTCTATAATATTTGTCAATTAAAACTATGTTATTCCTTTTATGATCTTTATTTTTAAATGATTATTGAAAAGTGGTTCATATTGGCAGTCGTCTAAACCAAACTAAGTAATGTTTGTAATACATTGTAGATAAGTTACTTATTATATTTCTAAAAATGTGTTACAGCAAAACAAAATGAGTATGAGCTAATCAGAAGAAAAAAATGGTTTGCTAGATTAAACAACTTTGAAAATCCGTCAAGATAACTTCATAATTTAGATGATTTATTTTTATAATTTTGCCGTACTTATAATATCTCCATTATACTAAAACTTTGATAATCATCTTTGCGGGCGCATGGTGGAGGGGTCAAATTAAATTGATGACTTATTCGAGAGTTATCTCCCTTGATAATCTATAATCTATTCCAATCATGCTTTTATATTATCGGCTTTCAAAAACATAAACGGATATAATGTGATATATTGACATTCATCAGTTCAATTTTATTTGTATTTATTTCAATATCGATCTTTATTTTTTATAAATTTACCTTTATTGGTTAAACTAAACACGTATTTACATTTGAATCTACATTTATGGGTTCCACTTTATTTGTATTAACTTCATTGACATTCATTGGTTCAACTTAATTTGTATTAACTTCTATATCTACCTGTGTAGGTTCAACTTAATTTGTATTTACTCGTATATCGACTTTTATTGATTCAACTTAATTTTATTAAATTGCATATACCTTTATTGGTTACACTTCACCGGTTTTAACTTGTATATCTACATTTATTGGCTCCACTTTATTTGTATTTCCTTGTATATTGACATTCATCGGTTCACCATTATTTGTATTTACTCATATCGCCCTGTATTGGTCCAACTTAATTTCATTAATTTATTACTGATTCAACTTAATTGTTATCAACTTGTATATTGATATATATTGGTTCAACTAAACTTGTATTAACTTGTATATACCTTTTTATTAACTTTTATATTGACATTTATTACTTAAACTTAATTTTATTAACTTGTATATAACTTAATATGTCAAACTTAAATTTGTATAAACTTGTATATCGACATTTATTCGTTCAAAGTATATATACATTATTGGTTCAACTTAATATTTATTAACTTGTATATACACATTTATCAGTCTCACTTAATGTGTATTAACTTGTATATCGACATTTATTGTTTCAAATTAATTTGTGTTAACCTATATATACCTTACGTGGATAACCATTAAAATTGTACAGACTTGCATATCGACTTTTATTCTTTCAACTTAATTTTTATTAACTTGTATATAAACATTTATTACTTCAGCTTTATTTGTATTAACTTGTATGTCAACCGAATTTGTATTAACTTGTATATATCTTTATTGGTTCAACCTAGTGTTTTTATTAACTTGCATATGATGTAATTGTTTAAACCTAATCTGTATTAGTTGAATTAGTTGAATATAACATTTATTAATTTAACTTAATCTGTAGTACTTTTTATATCGATCATTATTAGTTTAACTTACATTGTATTAACGTGTATATAGCTTTATTGATATAACTTTATGTGTATACACTTTTATATTGACTTGTGTTGGTGCAACTTCACCTTCCGAACAATAAAATTAGAACTGTACTTCAACTTACAATTAAAACATTTTCTCACGATATGCCTGACAGATAATTTGCCCAATGACCACAGATAGATAAAACAAGATGGCGAAGTGTAGTATTGTTAACAGCAGAATAAGGGTGAAAAAGCATACAACAAATAACTTTTACCCAACACAAGAATATTTACTTTTTTATTCATCTGCATAGTTTGGCAGTTGTTAAACATTTTGTAAGTTGTTTTTTTTTAAATTTCAGAATTATTACGCAGACTTGAAGGCTTGTAAAAGAAATAGGTCAAACATAGCCGTCGTCAGTTTCTTGATTGGTTGCTTCTATGTTGTACGTTTAACAACATTAACATTGAAAATTGAACAAATATACAACTAATAACTGTCATCACACGCATTAAAATTTAACTTTCGTCCAATCTGTATATATCATTTAATTTAAACTGATTTATATGTTTTCTTCATTTCAAAATAAGTTGAAGTATATGTAAGCTTTCGGTATTGCGTGGGAGTCAATTTTTGTATGAGCCTTCGAGGCTAAGAAACAAGTTCTAAAATTTAAAACGAAAATCACTTACAAAAAGTTTCAGAACTGAAACGCTGTGCAGTTCGGTAGAGAATTACATTTGATTGTGTTTGCTAAGACTTATGTGTTGTATATTTGTTTTTCGCCAAATATATTATTTATTTCAGAGTTTCAATCGGTTAATAAACACATATTTCAAATATTTATTTAAAATTAAGACGAAACTATTTTATTTTAGCCTTGTAGTTTCAAATCGTATGTCGCGCCTATAAATTAACTCTCTAAATTCATCATTGAACGGACGTGACGTCATGCCATTGATTCATTATAGACAGGAAATGGCTAAATGGGAGATCGATTAATTTATGGCACTATCCCAGACACACACAGGCACACACACCATCCATTTCCCTTGTATACCACAGCAAACCCGAGTGAGTTATAAGGGGTAGTAATATATTATTACTAATAGCACTAATAATAATAATAATAATAATAATAATAATAATAATAATAATAATAATAATAATAATAATAATAATAATAATAATAAACAAAGACATAGAAATAAAAGCAACATTTAAAAAAAAACATAACCATATTAACCCAAGGAAACTGAAACTAAAACATAACTGCCCCCTCTACACACCAAAAAACGACACGCAATGTGCTGACACCAGCCTTAACTAATACCGCACCGAATAGTAATGAAATCTGAAAGAGGATAGAACCACCGAGGAAGAAGAGCCCTTACCAGACCTCTACTAAATGGGTGCAGAGGGTACTGAGACCTTCTGGATTTCAATTGACATCCAACTCCCAGAGACGTCCAATGGCAGTTTTCAGCGAAAAATAAATCGTAAGCAGGAGTTGCAATAACGTAAAAATTGCAATGCGTATCGAAAGATGGCGATCTCTTAGAGAACCCCTAGTGAGTAAAAAATAATAATAATAATAATAATAATAAGAAGAAGAAGAAGAAGAAGAAGAAGAAATGTCAACGCTAATACAAACAACACTACAATGGAACGATCCCAAGAAACTACAAACAATAACCTGTTTATAAACAATGTGGAAAATCCATACGGCACGACTGAGAGAACAAATCTACTACTCTCTTTACAATCGTGGTCTGCTCCAGAGAAAACAAACAATGCAGGAAAGGGAAAAGATGAACACATAGATCAGAAGATCCCGAAGGAAGTAAAAAGCAGAAAAAAAGAACAGATCCATGACATGGATCGAATACAAGAAAGCCTACGATAGAATCCTTCAAGCATAGGAATTGAATAATTAAAATGTACAAGATACCCGAAACTGAGAATTATGGAAACGACTGCATTTCGAACAGGCAGACTAATGGTACAAACATAAACCAGAAACAGTACTGGAAAATAGAAATCACAAAATCATTTGGATTATGGAGCCGCAAACAGATACACTCATACAAGCAAAGAAAATCGGATGTCATAATAGGCTAACAAAAAGGAAAATCCTGCCAAATCGTAGACTTTGTTGTTCCAGCAGGCAACAGAGTGGAAATCAAAGAGACAGAAAAACGAAGAATATACTGAACTTTCCAGAGAATTGAAGAGGATATGAAGCATCCAAAAGTCAATATAATACAAATAATCGTAGGAGAACAAAAAACAGTTCCCACAAGACTTGAAAAAAGACTGAGAGAAATGGATCACTGACACCATACACAAGACGGCAATGATGAAAACAGGTGAAATCTCAAGGAAAATCCCCGAAAGCACCACAAACCCACAGAAGCTACAAACGATAACCAGTCACATAGGAGTTACAATAGGAAGGGCACAACACCACAGGAAGACACCACAACGTGACCCCAAGGAACAGAAACAGCAGGAAATTTAATAGGCTCCCCCCTCCCCAAACAAAAAATTACAGCAGCTTCGGCTGAAACCTCACAAAATAGTCGTGAAAGGTCAAGCAGGATGGGAAGACCGAGGAGGAAGAGCACTAACCAGACTTCCACTGGAAGAGTGCGGCGAGTACTAGTGCCTTGCTACACAAATCCCATAGAAGATCAATGGTCATTAACAGCGAGAAATCAATGTTAAACAGCTGCTGCGATAACGCAAAGTCATTTGCAATGGTTATTGAAAAGACGTTTAGAGTACTAGAAATCTGGGAGATGTGTTGTCACTTAAACTCTAACGGTTATTATCAGTGTACGGTCACTGACCATGACTTGTGTGAGAACTTCTAGTGAGTACAGATAATAATAATAATAATAATAATAATAATAATAATAATAATAATAATAATAATAATAATAATAATAATGTGTTTCAAAACTATTGGCTAGAATTGCACCACATTTGGCTTGAAAAATACTTGGTATGTCAGATTTTATGCAATTAGAATACTAATTAGTATATTTAAACACAACCGTAACTTTTAAATGCTCAATCTATTGTTCAATTCTACTATATTTAATACATATACACTTCTAGTCTGTACCTTCCTCGTCAATCAACCGTTGTTTTATCACTGTGCAATGGTAGGCTCCACTGGATACGATGTGTACAATTGTCTATAACGCTGACAAACTCTTCTCTTGGCATCCCTCTAATTTGAACTCTGACGGACATTTTCACTTCAAGAATAGTCATGGAGACTGTTATGATATACATTCTATTTGAGAAAATCCCACAGAGCAAAATATGGGGGTTAAGCTCCGTTCAGTGTGAAGCCCATTCAGGATTACACCTCTTACTTATAAGACTAGCACTAAAGGAGCCCGTCATATCTTTGAACGATAATAAAGCAAAGACTGTTAAAGATCCATAACTAAAACATGGTGGACAAGTCAGGTATAGACTTATGTATGGGTGTGTCAAATATGGTTAGATTGCTGAAAAAATTGCGAATTATATTTCTGATTCTATCGGTGTCTATTATTTAGGAACCTCTAATTATATTTCTTCTTCAAAGATACAAACACGAAGTCTCCATTATGGTAAGTATACTACATGTTAATAATTATGGATTCAACTCTATATTCATAGTAAAGTTATTACACGTGTATTCATTCTACACTGCATTTCTATGCCATAACTATAAATTTGACTTCATGCAGAAGCCCTTTAAATTATTCATCAACATTATCGAAATGTCGTAGTTTATATAAACAGAATAGATCATTAATGGTACTCTCTTTGATCTCGTTGTCTGTTCTTGTTCTGTAATGTTCTGAAAATAGGATTTTCTTTTTTCATTATGAATAATTAAAACGAAATAGTGTAAAGCTATTTATATTTCTGACAATTTAATAGGTTACACGTTTTTTTGGATATAGAAGATTTTTGACAGATATGTAGACATGACGGTCATGACCGTACGTTCGCTACAAATTGAAAGCGGTTGCTACGATGTCACGAAGGTTAAGTCGCTATCTTTTTGTGGATTTCCTTGACACACTTCTATAACAATGGTCCTTATATATATTTATGGACCATGTGTTACACTCTGTATCTTACCCTCTGTGGTCTGCAATATTATTTTTGACCCAACATGACTAGTTTCTGTTCAGGAATCATTAACCAAAAAAAAAAAATTAGGTGAATGCGATCTTATTTTTTAATTTTATTTTGTTGTTGTTGTTGTTGTTATTATTATTATTATTATTATTATTATTATTATTATTATTATTATTATTATTATTTGCCCTCACTAAGAGTTCTCACACATAATTGCCAGTGATTGCTCACCGATAACAACCAGTGGTATCTGTCTGAATGACAAACAGGCCTCCCAAGATTTCCAGTATTATTCACCTCTTTTCGATAACCACCGCAAATCACCTTGCGGTATTGCAACAGCCGCTTACCATTGATTTATCGCTGGTAAGGAACATTGGTCTTCTCTGAGATTTGGGTGGAAATAAGCCTCCCCAAGGTCCCAGCATTCTCTGCACTTTTTCAGTGGAGGTCTGGTTTGTGCTGTCCCTCCGCGGTCTTCCCATCCTCCTTGACGATTTACAAATATTTTGTCCGGTGTCAGCCTAGGCCGGCACCATTTTTGGGGTGGGTGGGTGGGAAGGGGGAGAGTTTATAGTGTCTCTTGTAATTTCTGTTCCGTGGTTCATTTTTGTTTGGTGTTAGCTGAGACGGGTGTAATTTATTGGGGGGGGAAGGGGAGATTATCAAGTTTCTGTTTCTTGGTTCATGTTGTGGTGTTCTTCGTGTGGTTTTGTTTTCTCCCTCTTGTAAATTTATTGTGACTGGTTACACTTTGTAGCTTATGCGGCTTGGTTCTCGATTTCAAAGATTTTCCTTAAGATTGCAGCTGTTTTTGCTCATTATCGTCTTTTGTATGGTTTCAATGGTCCCTTTGATTCCAATTTCTCCCAGTGTTTTCTCCATGTTTTTTGGGGATTGTTCCTAGTGCTCCTACGATTCTTGGTATTATACTAACTTTTTTCATGCTACATATTCCTTTCAGTTCTCTGACTTTTTCTGTGTATTTACCTCGTTTTTCCGTGTCTTTGATCTTCACTCTGTTGTCTGCTGAAACGGCGATTTTTCTTCGTGTCGATTATAATAACATCAGGTCTCGTTGCTTGTATGAGTTTATCTGTTTATATATCCATATCCCAGAGAATTTTATGTTTTTCGTTTTCCAGTACTTTATCTGGTTTATGTTTTTACTATTTGTCTGCGTATTCGCAATTCAATTGTTTGCACAGTTCCCAGTGTATTGCTATCTCCATACAGTCATGTGTGTTCGTGTATTCTTTTTGGGGCAAGTTTGCTACATTCACTTATTATATGATTTACTGTTTCGCCTCTTTGTCCACACAGTCTGCATTTACTGTTTTGCATGGGTTTTACCTATTTTAGCTTTAATGTAGTGTGTACTAATCGCATTGTTCTGTGCAGCTATCTGTAAAGATTCTGTTTCTCTGTTCAAGTTTCCTTTTCCTTATCCATGCCCAACTGTTTTCGTTGATTTCTTCTCTTGTGAGTCTTATGAAGCGTCCATGTAGTTGTTTTTCTTCCTACTTTTCTTGTCTGTTTGTGTCCGGTTTCGATGCTGCCTGTGTTGTTTGTTCAGACGGTGTCTCTTGCTGCAGTGATTAGCCTTTCTGTGTTCTGGTGTATGTATTTCTCCAGCTCTTTTTTAGTGTCGTTCACACAGTCTTCTATATTTCCTAGTCCTCTTCCCCTTTCGTTTCTCTTCATGTAGAGTATTTCTGTATCGTCTTTTCGATGTAGTGCGTTGTGCATGGTCATTAATTTTCTAGTCTTCTGGTCAAGGTGCCTCAATTATTTTTTAGTTTAGCTTATGAATGGTCCAGATTATCTTATTAGTGATACTTCCCAAGTATTATTCCTTGGATTAGCTGTCAGCTATATAATTTTGTTTCTAAGAGCTTTCTTGTTCTTCTAAGATTTTCTTTTGCAATATTCTCTTGAACTGATGTTGATTTGATTGTGTCTGCTTCCAAAACACCAAAATATTTATAGGTGTCTTGTTCGTCTTGCGCCCTCATCTGCTCTTGGTTGAGTAGTTCTATGCCCTCAGTCGTTTTCAGCTTTCCTTTTTGAATCTCTAGCAATGCACACTTTTCTATTCCGAATTCCATTTAAATGTCTTGGCTGAAGATTCTGGTCGTATTTATCAGCTTTTCCAGTTCCTTTTTGCTTTGTGCAAATAGCTTCAGGTCGCCTATATACATGATATGGTTTATTTTTTTGTTATATGCCTGTTAACTTGTATCCGGCATTACATTTCCTTAGTATGTAGTTGAGTGGCATCATGGCTATGATAAACAGTAATTGTGATAGGGAGTCTCCTTGGAAAATGCCTCTCTGTATTTTTATCTCCGTCAAGTGTTGTCCTCCAGCTGTCAGCTCTAATCTCCATGTTCCCATTGCTTTCTTAATTAGATTAATAATGCTGTCGGGTATCTTGTACATTTTTAAGCATTCAATTATCCATGCTTGACGGATTCTGTCGTACGCTTTCTTTTAGTCAATCCATGCCATAGATATGTCATTTTTCTTCTTTTAACTTCTTTCAGGATCTTTTGGTCTATGTATAACAAATCATGCGTCCCTCGTGACCCTTTCTGGCATTCTTTTTGTAGTATCCCACGGCTGTTTAGGGAACGGTAAATTTTCTTTCTCAGTTGTGCCGTTAGGATTTTCCAAATTTTTGGTAAACAAGTTATTGGTCTGTAATTGCTTGGGATCGTTCCCTTCTTGGCATCTTTTTGTATGAGTGTTGTCCTTATTTTGCTCATCTACTCTGGTACGTGTGTTTTATGAATAAATCTTCTCAGTGTCTGTGCTAGTCTTTCACATGAAAGGGTCGTGATTTTTTGAAGCAGTACGCATGTATTCCATCGTGATGTGGTGCTTTACAGTTTGCTATTTTTTTAGTGTTCTCATAATAGTTTCTTCATTAATTTCTGTTTCTGTTCCTTCTTCAATTTCCAGTAGTTTATTTTCCATGTTTTTCAGCCATTTAGCATTTGTGTTATGATCGTCAGCCTTTTCTCATATCTTGCTCTAGAAATGTTTTGTTTCTGTCGGGTCCGGTTGTTCTGTTGTTGTTTTTTCTCCGTTTACGTTTTTGTGAAACTGGCTTTCATTGTTTTCAAAGGTTCTGTTCTGTTTGTACTGTTCCGATTTGTATCTGCATTGTCTCAATCTTCTTTCTTTTGCTGCTATCTTTTATTATTATTATTATTATTATTATTATTATTATTATAATTATTTGAACTCACTAAGAGTTCTCACACATGTCATCATCACTGACTGATCACTGATGATAACTTGTGGTGGTCCCTGGCGTCTGAGTGACAACAAGTCTCGCCAAATTTCCAGTACTCTCCACTTCTTTTCGATAACCATTGCTAATAACTTTGCGTTATCACAACAGACGCTTACCATCGATTTCTCGCTATTGGTATGCTATGGGATATTGGATTCTTACAGTGAAGGTATTGTTAGTGCCTTCCGTCCTCGGGCTTTCCATCCTCCTTAACCCTGCACGACTATTTGCTGTGGTATAAGCCTAGGCTTGGGCTATCACTTTTGGAAGGGATGGTATTTAATATAATTACTTGCAGTTTATGTTCTTTGGTTGTTGTGGTTGTGTTCTTTCTGTGTTTTTGGTTTTTTTCCTATTGCAACGTGACTGAATAGTCTTCGTAGCTTTTGTTGATTGCTTTCTGCATTCAAGTATTTCCTTAAGATTTAAACTGTTTTCATCATTGCTATTTGTTGTACAGTCTCAGTATTCCGTTTATTCTTATCATCATCATCATCATCATCATCATCATCATCATCATCATCATCATCATCATCATCATCATCATCATCATCATCATCATCATCATCACTATTATTTATCTCAATCGGAAAACATCATGTAACGCAGTGGTATTTATTGTCCATGTGCTTTATTTATTTAATGAACCCTCTCTCGAGCTTGTTGGGTGAGGGTGGTGGCGTTGATTTTCCAGCGGTTAATGTTCCTCACGTCTGTCTGGGCTCAACCTCGTAGCTGGAAAATGAGGAGAGAGACATCCCTATGCGCTCTCACAGCATGACGTCACAGTCCGGTGATACTTCATCTGCCATATCAGCCTTCAGTGCATCAGATACGGACCACGATAGTACATACTTTTTTCTGTTTTCACTATTAAGAGAGTTTCATGTTTGTATATGTGAAGGAAGGGCGCAGAATATTTGTTTAAAGACTAATAGTGTTGATACGAAAATAATTTTCTGTTATTAAAATAAACATCTCAAATTGGATATAAGTGCCAACTGTAATATAATTTTAAATGTTGTAGATTGTATTGATAATTTGAACCTGGGAATCTTTCTGTAGAAGCCGAGTAACTATACAGAATTTCGAACTGAAGTCTGTGACGCAAGGTTTAGACCCATTGATAAGCAGTCGGTATTCAGTCAAAGTCTTCTAGAGGTTGCAGGTTCAATCCTTACTACAGTTTGTTTCCTATTTATTGGATTTCATTTCAATGCCCTTCGTCGTAAATTAAGGTTATTTACAAAAATTAGTAAAAATAAAATAAAATACAAGTCACATTTTTTTATGACTTAGAATTTGGTTATAAAGCAGCTCAGATAGCTCGCAATATAAGCAGAGCATTTGCTGAGACTGTCAACGATCTGTAGGGCGAAATTTTCTCATAGAGATGACGTCATTAAAACTGAAGTAGGTTGTGGGCGTCCGTCTGCAATTAAAACCGACGAATTGAACGCTATTGCCATGCAGCAGATCCACTCACAATATTTCCCGAATTTGCTGGAATGTCAGACATAAGAATTCCAACCGTTTCAGCCAATCTCATACGAGTAGAGAAAGCAAACAAGTCCTCTAATTTGTTTTCGCACAAACCTAATGAACATCAAATAAAACATCGGTAGTAAGTGTTATGTAGGATTCTCCCGCGGATGCGAGAGAACATATTTTCCGATAGTATTTTCATGTGTGATGAATAATAGATAGTTTAAATAATCACTTACGACCATAGTAGTCTTTGGATCGAGGTGTACGTTATACACTTCGGAAAATGGCAGATTTGTTTACATAATTTTACATAATTTGATTTCGATTGTTTAATGGTATACATATTGATTAATTAAGTACAGCTTCCCGAATACCGATTGAACGTTGACCATAGAAGCAAATCGATTAAATGCAGTAGAAACTTTATATTTTTGTTTACTCAGGCCTGAAGTAATAACGTATATTTTTATTCACGTGTCTACATTTGGGGTATAAATGTTTGTTTTCTTTTTGTTTAATAATTTAATGTGTTCTGTATTGCTGAATATAAAAAAAATCCTGTTGCATGACTCTGCGCCACTAAATGTCTCATATGATTTACAGAAGGTTAAATATTTCGGCTATGAGATTCTGTATTACCAACCGTATTCGCCGAGCTATAACAGATTATAACGGCTTTAGGTATTTCAACCCTTTCTTACGGGGCGGATCTTCACATACAACTAAATGTCGGGGATTTTTTAAGCAAATAGAATACATAAGCATGTTTTTTTATGGAAATAATCTTTTGATTGTAATGTTTTTTTTATTTCGGTTAATTAAGTTTACTTGATACTGTTTTTTTGTTTTACACTCTTGTTCACCCCCCCCCCCCCCAAAAAAAAAAGCATAGTTCCACCGATACGTAAAGGCATACTACGATTAGAGGCCAGATTTATAGGGGGCATCCTCAGTGGAGAGTTACGTAGCAATATGACTGTTAGCATTACATTTTAATTTTTGCATGTCGGTAGTGTCTGGGAAACTAGGAGCAGGGAAAGGAATTCCAAAGGCAAGAGATCTGAAGAAAGAAGCTATTAGAGTAGAATTATTCTGGTATTTAGGGTCTTCTACGGTGAAGCAGTGGGATTTTGCTGCTAGTCGGGTTCGGGGTTGTTTATCTTAAAGGGGTGCAGGTGCAGTAAGTTCATCGAAGCATATTTGTTGAATTACTTGTAAAACAAGAACATAAATGCAGCATCGAGGCGATGGAACAATTGCTGCAGATTGAGAGGCAAGGTGGAAAGTATAATGTGAGATGCACTATTTTGCACCCTGTCCAAGAGGGATTGACAAGTAGTGGCTGCACCAGCCCAGAGTGTACAACAATACTCCATACATGAACGAATAGTTGTTTTGTATGGATATAAGATACTGACAGAAGTGACAGATACTGTGAGAAGTGTTCTAGCCCGTTACAGAGAACCAACCTTCTTTGCAGCAGACTTGGCAGTATCTTCTAGGTAGTTATTCTAATTCATGTTGCCTGTTTATCTCATGCTGAGGAGTTTAAACGTCGAATTCTCGTAAAGGATGCTATCAGCCATAGAAATCGGTGATTTGAAAGATTTCTTATAATTGTTACCCCATCAATATTAAAGGCAAAGTCAAAAACTGATCGTATCTTCTCACCAAATCATCGAATATCAACTGTCAGTATATGTAACTACCCTGTCACATTTATATAGTGCTGGTGTTATTTAACAGTATACTATTTAAAACGTTAGACCCAACATTGCTCGAGATTGAATGACAACTATTACTATGTACTTTTAATTCTGTCCATAATACGATATTACTTTCTTTGTTTTTACTGTTCCCCCCGATAGAACTGATGGAAAGAAACTGAAATGATGAACGACTCTGAATAAGTGTCTCATACATATTGTGTAAATTTCATTCAAATCGGATGTAAGTATTTGAAGTTTTTCTGTCCCCATAAGTCACTTAGAAGTAAGTAGATAAGAAGTAGATATTCAGCACATAGATGGTAACGTAGTAATTTGGGATCACTTCCATTGTCTTCTTTCGGAGAATTTTTTAAATATGATATAAATGTCATCAAAATAGAAGGTATTTAAGGTGTTTAAAGATGTTCGGCCTCGATAGCCTACTTAAGGTTTCACTTAGACATTCGAGAATGGTTTTTCACGGTAAATCTTATACCACAATCGACTTTTAGATTTTATGTAGATTCTCTAACCTTTTTTCTATATAGAACACACAGACATCACACACACACACATATAGACACATTGAGTTATATATGGAGAGAGAAGATAATATGTATGTCATACAAACAAATAAAAATCCATAAATAGTGAGAATATTAAAAAAAATTGCATAGTCTTGCAATAGACAAATCAAACTACTCGCATGAACCTGAATTATTACTAGACGAACCGTAATCCTTTGGTTGAACATTTGTACAGTGTACATTAGTGTATATTTTAGTGAACTTAACCGATTCTGGAGGTTTCACTTTGAGAAGTTTGTGCAGATAGACGAATAACATCCATTAGTGAGCCGACTTTCCGGTTCAATAGAGTTTCAGCCGGTGAACTACCGTTAGGGTCATTTTAATTTTGAGTAACTCTATGACTTACAGTTGATAGATAAACAAATATGACATGACTGATTTGATTCATACAGAAAGTCTTTAACAGAATATTGTAAATTAGCTTTAAAGCGGTCTGCAAATGCAATCAGATATATTATAATATGTTACAAAAGCTGCCAATTCGCAAGTTCCTTCAAACTAGCACTTGTATCGTATAAAATTTATTGTCTACAATAATTATATTGTTTTGGCATGAGGTAAGGCCCAAACGAATTTATTTGCCGTGAAACAGAGAATCTAAACCAGGTGTTTCGATCTGAAAAATATCAAGTATATGCTACAAGTAGATAAGTACGACGATCCACCGGACGAATTGTAAAATGCCACCCCTTCACTGTTCGTCGGACCGCTTGACTTTTGAATTCCATTCCTGCTCATTATTTACCTGATTGTATTGACATGCACAATCGAAGTTGCAAGTCTGAGTCTTTGCCAACTGAG
This sequence comes from Sepiola atlantica, assembly GCA_963556195.1. Classification (NCBI taxonomy): domain Eukaryota; kingdom Metazoa; phylum Mollusca; class Cephalopoda; order Sepiida; family Sepiolidae; genus Sepiola; species Sepiola atlantica. The sequence continues at coordinate 108,017,970 of OY744518.1, forward strand.
TAATTCAAGTATTGTTAAGTCGTCTTTTTGAATAACACTTCTTAATTATATTTATATTTCTCGAGGAAAATGTTGGAAAGAAACCGTAAGTGTCGTACTATGGCCTATATAGTGTCAACACTAATCCCATCATGTTCCGCGGAAAATTCTACATGTGCGTACACTTTTATATTTTAAGAACATTCTCTTACCTGTCTTTCTATAAACTGACACACACACAGGCGTGCTCTTTTATTATATATATATATATATATATATGGTAAAATGAAAAAGGAAAACCAAAAACTGGATGTTTTTTATGTGTACATCAACGTTTCGTCTTTATTTATAAGACTTCATCAGGATGATGATATAGGGAAAAGATATCATGCAAGCACAGATACATGTAGGGTAGACATGTTGGGAAGAAAAATAAAAATAAAATAAAATGAAAAATAATGGCAGCGTCTTGCTGGACGTCCGTACTTGTTAGAGAATGAAAATGAGTGACGAAAGTGAGTGGGAGAGAAAGGGGAAGGGTGGAGGGAGCAAGGACTACTGTGGCTGGCGATGAGAGAAAGAGGTGGGGGATGAGCAGGGGTAAAATGGATGGCAGAGAGAGATTGGAGGAAGAGGGGGAGGGGGTGTTTGACCAGATGGCTGTGGTCGAGATTGAAGGGGAAGAGTGAGTTGGAATGTTTGTGTGTGGGGGGTGTATGCAGGGAAAATGGGGATGGTAGAGAGGGAGGGGGGGGCTGTGATTTTGGTGGATGGGCGAAAGTTATGGTCTTAGAGAGCGTTTTGAAAATGAGGGAATTTAAGAAGAGGTATGGGAGAAAATAGATGAGAGGGGGAAGAGGGAGGATTTGTCGTGATAGGGTGTGAAATATTTGAAATATTTGGAAAATGATAGCAATGAGTGAGGGATTGGAGTGGGTGGGGGAGGGGGGTGATTGAAAGGGTGGGTGAGGAATATTTGAAATATTTGGAACATGAGAAAGTTTATTTGGACTGTAGTATTAAAAATGTGAGGGAAAAAAAAGTGAGGGAAAAAAAGAAGATTCAGGGAGAAGAAGGAAGGGTGTGGGTGAATGGAAGAGTGTCATAAGGTTAGAGATGAAAATAAAAGTTAGCCATGATCAGGCAAAAGACTTTGTTCTGTGAGGATGATCTTGCTTATTAAGGGTGATAGGTTAAAGAAACCATTTCGTTGCTTGATGGTGGTGGAGGATGTGATGAGGGCAGTTTCCAATAATCTTCGCCGAGATTTGTTGTGGATGTGTTTAGTGATTTTGGCTTGTTCAAATTTGAATGCATGACCATATTCTAGAGCATGGGAGAAAAGTGCACTAAGAGGGTTGTTGTTTTTTATGTCCCTTTTATGTTCATTTAATCGTTTCTTTAATTCACGTTGTGTTTCTCCCACGTAGAATTGATGGCAATCATTGCAAGGGACAGTGTATAAGCCGGCATGGGATGTGGGTGTTTTTTGGAAATGTCTAGATGTGTTTAAAGTTTGTTTTATGGATTGAGAAGTGGTTTGTACTATTGGAATGCCTAGTTTGTTGAGCGTGTTGCATATGGATGTGTTATTGGAATGCGTGGGTAGGAGAAGGGGTCTGTCTATAAGAGAGGTGTTAGGGGTTTGATTTTTTTGTGTGGTGTTTCTGGAGAATATTTGGAAGGCTTTTTTCTTGGCATTTAATATGAAATGTGTGGGGTATTGCAATGTTTTTAGGGAATTATAAATGTATTTTATTTCTTCATCTATGTGTGGGGGGCTACATATTCTAAGGGCGCGTAGGAAGAAGCCTATAATTATACCTGTTTTGATCTTGCTATGATGGTGGGAGTAGAAATGTATGTAGTCATTTTTGTGAGTGTTTTTGCGGTGTACCTTAAATTCTAGTTTATTGTTGGACTTAATTATAAGAGTATCAAGGAAGGGAATAGAGCCGTTTATTTCAGTCTCATGGGTGAATTTTATGGAGGGTTCTACTGTGTTGAGTTTATCTTTAACATGAATGATTTGTGTGTCTGTGGGGAGGAAAATTAAAATATCATCTATGTATCTAAAGTATTCGATATTAGGAGGTAGTCTATATTTGAAAGGACCGGATTCTAAGAATTCTAAAAAGAGGCAGGCCAATACACCGCTAAGGGGGTTGCCCATGGGGAGTCCAAATTTTTGTTTGTAGAATACTTCGTTAAATTGGAAATATGTTATGTCAGTGATGAGTCTAATTATTTCTATAAAAGTGTTGGGGGGAAAAGGTAGGTCGGTTTTTATTTTCTTTATATGTGTGTGAAGTAAGTGTAGGCATTTTTTTACAGGTACGTTAGTGTAGAGCGAAGTTACATCTAGGCTGTGTATATTTTTATTTTCTACGTTGATGTTTTTTATTCTGCTAAGAAGGTCGCCTGAATTTTTTATGTGGGAGGGACTGATGGTACCCATTAGTGGAGTGAGGATGTTAGCTATGGCCCGTGCGATTTTGTGTGTGGTGCTACCTATGCTTGATACAATTGGACGCATGGGGGTGTCAGGTTTGTGGGTTTTGGGGAGCCCGTATAATGTGGGAATGATAGGGTGATACTCAATGTTTGATGCCCATTTTTTGTTGTTAAATTCCCTCATTTTCAAAACGCTCTCTAAGACCATAACTTTCGCCCATCCACCAAAATCACAGCCCCCCCTCCCTCTCTACCATCCCCATTTTCCCTGCATACACCCCCCACACACAAACATTCCAACTCACTCTTCCCCTTCAATCTCGACCACAGCCATCTGGTCAAACACCCCCTCCCCCTCTTCCTCCAATCTCTCTCTGCCATCCATTTTACCCCTGCTCATCCCCCACCTCTTTCTCTCATCGCCAGCCACAGTAGTCCTTGCTCCCTCCACCCTTCCCCTTTCTCTCCCACTCACTTTCGTCACTCATTTTCATTCTCTAACAAGTACGGACGTCCAGCAAGACGCTGCCATTATTTTTCATTTTATTTTATTTTTATTTTTCTTCCCAACATGTCTACCCTACATGTATCTGTGCTTGCATGATATCTTTTCCCTATATCATCATCCTGATGAAGTCTTATAAATAAAGACGAAACGTTGATGTACACATAAAAAACATCCAGTTTTTGGTTTTCCTTTTTCATTTTACCATCACGTCGGATTACCTTCATCCTTCTCTTCCCATATATATATATATATATATATATATATATATATATATATATGGGAAGAGAAGGATGAAGGTAATCCGACGTGATGGTAAAATGAAAAAGGAAAACCAAAAACTGGATGTTTTTTATGTGTACATCAACGTTTCGTCTTTATTTATAAGACTTCATCAGGATGATGATATAGGGAAAAGATATCATGCAAGCACAGATACATGTAGGGTAGACATGTTGGGAAGAAAAATAAAATAAAATGAAAAATAATGGCAGCGTCTTGCTGGACGTCCGTACTTGTTAGAGAATGAAAATGAGTGGGAGAAAAAGAGGAAGGGTGGAGGGAGCAAGGACTACTGTGGCTGGCGATGAGAGAAAGAGGTGGGGGATGAGCAGGGGTAAAATGGATGGCAGAGAGAGATTGGAGGAAGAGGGGGAGGGGGTGTTTGACCAGATGGCTGTGGTCGAGATTTAAGGGGAAGGGTGAGTTGGAATGTTTGTGTGTGGGGGGGGTGTATGCAGGGAAAATGGGGATGGGTAGAGAGGGAGGGGGGCTGTGATTTTGGTGGATGGGCGAAAGTTATGGTCTTAGAGAGCGTGTTGAGAAAATGAGGGAATTTAAGAAGAGGTATGGGAGAAAATAGATGAGAGGGGGAAGAGGGAGGATTTGTCGTGATAGGGTGTGAAATATTTGAAATATTTGGAAAATGATAGCAATGAGTGAGGGATTGGGGTGGGTGGGGGAGGGGGGTGATTGAAAGGGTGGGTGAGGAATATTTGAAATATTTGGAGCATGAGAAAGTTTATTTGGACTGTAGTATTAAAAATGTGAGGGAAAAAAAGTGAGGGAAAAAAAGAAGAAGATTCAGGGAGAAGAAGGAAGGGTGTGGGGGAATGGAAGAGTGTCATAAGGTTAGAGATGAAAATAAAAGTTAGCCATGATCAGGCAAAAGACTTTGTTCTGTGAGGATGATCTTGCTTATTAAGGGTGATAGGTTAAAGAAACCATTTCGCTGCTTGATGGTGGTGGAAGATGTGATGAGGGCAGTTTCCAATAATCTTCGCCGAGATTTGTTGTGGATGTGTTTAGTGATTTTGGCTTGTTCAAATTTGAATGCATGACCATATTCTAGAGCATGGGAGAAAAGTGCACTTTTACCCCTGCTCATCCCCCACCTCTTTCTCTCATCGCCAGCCACAGTAGTCCTTGCTCCCTCCACCCTTCCCCTTTTTCTCCCACTCATTTTCATTCTCTAACAAGTACGGACGTCCAGCAAGACGCTGCCATTATTTTTCATTTTATTTTATTTTTCTTCCCAACATGTCTACCCTACATGTATCTGTGCTTGCATGATATCTTTTCCCTATATCATCATCCTGATGAAGTCTTATAAATAAAGACGAAACGTTGATGTACACATAAAAAACATCCAGTTTTTGGTTTTCCTTTTTCATATATATATATATATATATATATAAGATCTTTACGACTTTTATGTTTTCTCAATTCAACAGTTATAGCTTTTGAACAGTTGAGGAAATAAACCATCCTTTTACGGATTAGATTTTTTGGTTCTAAAAATCGCCTTTTCACCCATTGCGTAGATCTCAGCCAGTAATCGATTAGTGTATTCTGTAGAATCGATGACAGTAGCCTGGTCTATGCGATTCGATGTTTCAATGAAGAATTCGAAGGAAGGTTTGTTACCAAAAGATATGTTATTAGAGAACCCCAGCATGACTGAATACATTCCGATTACGTGTGCGCATACGGACGACGTATGAATAATAAGACGACGTTGATACCTTTAAGCGGAAAGTAGCGAGACAAAGAACCAGAATGCAGTCGTTCGTCTATCATTTGAAGGAAGAACTTTCGTCGGCTTTGGGAAATGAGACTTGGACAACCACCGGTTTTTGTTATGAAACACAATCAAGTTTGCTTCCGAGTTGTAGGAAAACTAAACATAGTTCAAGTAAAGAAATAAGTACAGTTTAGAGTAAAACTGACAGATAATGTATAATACTGTTTTAATGCTTATATAATATGTATAACACACCAGCAAGATAAACCGACGTTGCTCGGGATTAAATGAGGTTCATTACTCTGTATTTTCTCACAATGCTCACAATATCATAATACTTTATTTGTATTTAGTGACCTCTCCTCTTTTTTCGGCCCCTAATATAGTCGGAAGAAACTGAAATGTTGGAAAACTCTCTGAATTAGTGCCGTATAGTTTACATTTAAAGTTTGATATATTTGATGTTTGAGGTGGGCTCTATCTCCGTTGGTCACTTTGGTTAAGAGGCAAGTAGATCTTTGACACAGATAGGGTAACGTAGGGATTCAGAACCACGTCTATTCTCTCTACGAGGAAATGTTATGCATATGATATGAAGTTCATCGAAATAGGATACTTTTTATTTTTAAAGGATGTTCTACAATAGCTTCATTTAATTAGGATGGCACTTAGAGATCGGGCACCTTTTTCATTGTCTTTCCAATAAAAGCTTATACATATGATTTAAATTTCATAAAACTAAGATATTTGCAAAGTTTTAAGGGAATATGATTTTATAGCAACCTTAGGGGTACATCTAGAGATTCTGAGACTCTTCACTTGTCGTCCGTGTAGATTTTACATAAGAATTCACTTTTAGATTTGATGTAGATTCTCTAAAATTGCTTTTTATAGAGAACACAAAAACATCACGCAAACATGCACACACACATACACACATTCATTGATTTTTATATAGAGGAGATACAATACTGTATAAATGTTAATATAAAGAACCATTCATGCTGTGTATGTTTAATCGTTTGAGTTATCTTGAATCAAAATTGTTTTTGCTACTGGTACAGTTTATTTTTCAGAATCGATATGTGTATATATGTATATGTAAATATGTTTTTACATGTGTATGTATATGTATGTGTGTATGTTTGTTTTGTGTGTATTTTTTGGTATTTAGTGATGTGCGCACAATTTCCGCATGTTTTATTTTGTTTGGATTGAAGTGTACCTTATAGGTAAGTCGCTGCTCGCTTTATCACTTGTCTTTATTGTATTTGGAAAAATGTTAAATATAAATCATGGTAATAATAGTAATAATAACGATGATGATGATAATAATAATAATTATAATTATGATGATATCAATGATATAGATAATAAGGATGATAATAATAATAATAATAATAATAATAATAATAATAATAATAATAATAATAATAATAATCACAATCATCATAGTATGTAAGCTTTAAATAACTAATTAAAAACATGTCAGAGTACCCTGTCTACTTTCATGCATTTTAATATAAATACACCGACACGCAGAGTATGATTTAGAACTGATCATGACGTATTGATGACAATTGATGCAGAATACGAGCACTACACACCCAACTTCCCTCGACGACTTACTAGACACCGAAGTTGAACACAATTACCTTAAGTCCAAACATAAAAACAACTACTCCCTCCGACATTAAAAGAGGTCGCTAACGAACTCACAAATAACCCTTACCTAAGAATTCGCAAAAGCGACATATCAAACATATAAAAGAAAAGCAACTACAATAAAAATGCCGAAAATATTCTTAACTAGAAAATTAAATTGAGCGAACTTACCAAAAATCACTAACTTGGCCTTTTGGCTAAGATCAAAGTGTAGTATCTGTTTCGATGGATACTGCACCCCATACTGGTATTGTCTTGGCCCTTAGGGCTTGACTTACGCCGGTCAATGGGTCTGTCCTGTGCAGTTCTAGGAGGTCCACCCTCCCAGGCTTTGCCTCCCCTCTTTGGGGAGGAGTCATTGTATTGCTTACTGTCTGAGGCGCCCCTACCGAGGAATGCCGACGGGGCTGCCCAGGCAATTTTTAAATGGCCAGAGTGCTCAGCTCTCGGGCACTGGCTTTTTAAACCCCACTTTCCCGACCCGACCTAGGGTCACATCTTACTTGTGGGAGTAAGATAAAAACTGGCCTTGTGCCTAACTCCTGGAGGGGAGTAAATCAATACTCACTTAAAAAAGCATATTAATATAAGTGCATCAGCAAAACACTCTGTAATATGATCCCAAAAATGCACTAAAATAAGAGCGACCATCAACCAGTGTACATCTACAGAAAAATCAAAACGTAGATAATTTTCTAGATTTATATCCCAGTATAATACAGCAAAAACGATAAGCAATACAATTAAAATATATCTGTTTAAATACACAGCAATACATCCACTAACGACTTTATTTATATTCTAATTTCCACTGCTGAGAAATTACTTGCAAGTTTATTTTTCTAGTTTTCAAATGGTGTAAGGCTGGTTTTACTCGGGTCACGGGATGTATTTAAATGGAACCAGATGCTGATGAGGTAATAATAATCTCCTGAAGATCAGAAAACCTAGAAACACTGCAGCAATATTTTTATTTATTATAATGCTCTATCTAAAGGGAAATTGAATGCAGTGTGTGCTATGTCTACTGTCTCGATTCACCTCTGTTCCGATTTTGAATTGCTGATTTTCATATAGTAACCTATTATTATTCTAAATCAGACTTAATCAACGTTTGTGGTCTTAAAGCTTTTTTCCCCTATATATAACATACAAAATGCATCCTAAAATATACCTTAGGTTTGATATTGAGTTTTATCTGAACAACAAATCTTTTTAGTCTTAAATTACAATCAACTTTACTAAGTTTATGTATCTCACTCTTTTCCTCTCTCACTTCCTTTTTTAAACCCCCCCTCTATTTTATACCGTTTCTATCGCTCTCACTTCCTTGATTTACCCTCTTTCCTCTCCTCTCTCCCCCTCTCTCTCTAACTCTCTCTCTGTTCATTAAAAGTCTAATGGAATAAAGAAATGAAAGAATAAAAAGTGTTGAATAGTCCATTATAAACAAGAACGAATATCACTAAGTATAATAAAAGATTAACCTGTGACTGGAAAGGAAAGAAGAGAAAAGAGAGAGACAGATAGAAAAAGGAGAGGGAGGGATAGGGATAGAGAGGGGGAGAGAGAGAGAGAGAGAGAGAGAGTGACAAATATATATATATGTATATATATATATATATATATAGTTAGAAAGAGAGAGAGGAATGGGAGAGAGCGAGACAGAAATTGACTTATTTGAGACAATTCTTTTTATATTTAACTGACTTTGCAAACTCGACATTTTCATGATACACATTTTCTTACCAAAGCTGAGTGGGTAACAGGAGACGTCGCATATATATATATATATATATATATATATATATATATATATATATATATATATATATATACAAACTGAATGTCCCCCATATATATGTGGGGATGCATGTTTCCATATATATGCGATCTAAGTGCACAGAATAAATCGATGCCAATTTATCACCTCTACTCCCGCCAAAAACACTTTATATTCGTGAAAATAACGGACGTCCAAGATTATAGATATCAACATACATTTCCACCGCGATGACAAAACCAAGCTTGCAACGATGAAGTAAAAGAGAAATCGATCCCTCAATCGAAAAAGGAAGAATCAAATCACAGCCAATAGCCAAAGATTGCAAAGTCAGATAATTTAGCCACTGATCCACCCGAGAGGCGATCTTAATTTGATTGGTCGAAACACTGGCCAGCCGATAAGGCGAAAGTGAAAACAACCAGTCATATTCTATCTAGCCGACCAGTTAATGGCTGGAATCAAATTCTTCTCCCAGGCTGTTCTCCAAAGACAACATCTACGGCAAAAACCTAAGCTCGCTACGCATTCATTAAGTTGATTGTGACTGAGAAAATGCCGGCGCAATGTTGATGACATCGTTACTGGTAGATTGACGAGCCAGAGACAGGAATGTCTGACAGTAGCAACCATGATATTTGAACACTGTTATTAATGTACATTCAAATTCATTTAACTATCCAGAAATGAGAACCGAATTAGCAGACCGCCATAATGCAGTTGTCAATATATATTATCCATTTAATCTACTTTACCTTACATACATTTATGAATAACACACGTAACTTCTTTTTCTTTTTTTGAAGCATGTGGTCATATAAAAGTTTCCAACTAGTTTACGTAGTCATGTACATTATCATTGAACCCTGCGAGAACTTTCAAGTTGAACTTGTCGGATAGTAAACTGCAGACAAGTCAGTACTGCACCGTAGGTCCTACTCTCTACACTTCCAGATAGTAGGGGTATTTGGTTATTGCAGCTTTTGATAGCCCTATTTCCGTTCTAAGGCGGTAACGTGTCCTCCACTAAACCCAGAGTGTTTCAGAGTCATGAGAGGGTGCTTCAGAATGGAATATTCCCGTACTAGTAAGAGAGGGCCATTATCTACCTGTCTGATTCACAATTGCGTCCTGGTCTATTCTTAAGATGTTGTTCAGGACTGAACATGACTGAAGAAGCCTCTCCTTGACTTTGGTGGTTCGGTCGTTGGCCAAAGTCGATAGAGGAAATGGCGTTTATAATTGGTAGTCATTTTGACCCTTACTCGGTTGGTAACTTCCCCTCTCACATCTGCATAATTATTTATGATTGGTTAATCAGTTTCGCTGTGGTGTCGATCGAGAGTAAGTGTCTGTCGGTTTTGCGACAAATTAGCCCGTTTTTGAACAATGTGATGCTTATTGCGAACGAGTCATTGCTAAGATTACCTGAACATTATAGTATATATATATATATATATATATATATATATATATATATATATATATATATTTATATATATATATATATTATTATTTCCACAATCAAAAAACACCGCAACCCACAAACTATGAAAGAAACAAGCCGGAAGTCCTAGACTCGAGTTTTTCCCTGCTTTGTGCTCATCAGAAGAACACATCCGAACTCAGGATTCGCCGTGGTTTGCATAATATGTGTAAGTTAATAGACTTTCTTGTATGTGTGAGGAAGCTCAGTGGCAGAGTACTCGCCTAGCATGCAAGCGAATCGGGTTTCGAATCCTAAGTTCGGATGTGTTCTAGCGATGAGCCCAAAGAAGAGAGACATTCGAGTCTAGGATTTCCAGTTTATTTCTTTCATAGGTTGTGGACTGCGGCGTTGTCTGATTGTGCTAATAATTATATATATTATCTCACATTAAAATACTAACATATATATATATATATATATATATATATATATATATATATATATATATATATATATATATAAAGTGCAGATTAGTTGCCGTAAGATGGAAAAGTGAAAAGAAATAAACGAAGAGGGAAAGGGAAACTCAAAACGATTTATTAATAATTTCACGAAAAACTGATTAAATACCAGAATAGTAAGTACTGTCTGGTGGATAAAAGTTTGGCAAAGGGTAATCTTAAATGTTCGAAAGAAAAACTTTTGAGTTTCACTTTCTCTCTTCGTTTATTTCTTTTCACTTTTCCATCTTACGGCAACTACATCGCATTGCTACAGCCTCGGACAACTAATCTGCACTTATATTTACCAGCAATGCTTCAAGCAAACTACAATCTCCTTATATATATATAGATATATATATATATATATATATATATATATATATATATATATATATATATATAGTAGCAATGAAAATATATATGGCAATCAAGCTACACAGACGCTCCCGCGTTTCATCCCCGGGGGGAATCTTCAGGCTAAATGAATGGAGTTATTTTTGTAAGGTGTTTTTATATACATAGCTTGCTAGTTAACCAATCATATTCTTTGTTGTTCCCCTAGCCAATCGTTTGGCTTCCCGCGAACAAAGGCTTTGTTGGTGACGCTCCTATACCTACTCTATTTTTTGTTAACAATGGATTTTCCTATATCCCGTTTCCTTTGTTGTGTCAATATAGTGGGCGAATTCATTTTAACACGTGGTTTCTTGTATTTCTATTTTAGGTTTTAAATTTTAACTTGTTCAGTTTTTTATTTATTTATTTCATTTATTTTTCATTATATATCATCCTAAGGTAAATTTATTTCTGTGTAAACAGCTGTTTGCTATTTGACTTCTAGAGTTTAATAGGTTTCGGGGATCTTTAAAATTCAGGATTTCATATTTTTCATTCAGGCATAATCTACACGGGTCGTCTAAGTTTCTACATGTACTGGCCTGTTTTACTATTTTCCATTTAATTATTGGTGAGTTTCCATTTTCTTTGAGCTCTCAATAATGGTTTGCTAGTGCTGTTTTAGTTCGACGTTCTTTGTTTTTAAATGTGCTTTTGTGGTCGTAGTATCTGGTCTTAAAGTCTAAGGATGTCATACCCACGTAGTATTTCTTGTTATTTTGTCTTTCGTTGGCAAATATCGTTGATTGGTATACAATACTTTTAGTTAGGCATTTATTTTGTAGTGGACATAGTTTACGATTTATGCAGTTACATCTTTTTTCTTCATTGCTAACTTTTTCGTTTCTATTCGGGTGGTTATTATTAGTGTTTTGTTTATTTCTATTAGTATTGTTTATATTTTTGTTCTTTGTAGTGTTGTTTTTGTTATATTTTCCATTTTGTTTATTTTTTTCTTCTCTGTTGTTGTCTTTTAGTATTTTGTTGTTGTGTTCCTTAATTATCCTTTCCAGGTTTTCACAGCAGCCGTAGGATAGTTTTAGATTTTTTTTATTGAATAGTTTATGTAGAGGGTTTGTTACGGAGAAGTGTTCTTCATTCAGATTTAGGAATTTTTTGCCTAGTTTAGTTTTTAGCATCTGGTTATAAGGAGGGGTATAGTAGATTATATTTCTTTTTCTTTTGTTTTTATTTTTAATTTTGTTGTAATTATTGGTGTCCTGTCTTTTATATTTAATTTCGGTATCATAGTAATCATTATATATATATATATATATATATATATATATATAGTATTAAATCGGAGTAGCATATGAAACTTGGGTTTACTTTCGGCAACCTTGTAATTCTTGCGTCCCTTATTTTGTTATTTCAATATTCCCTTTCAATAATTGCCCTTTTCTTGGTCGGAATCCACCCATCTAACACTTACTATTAGCTAGTTTTTGACATTAAAGTATTATGTTCTTAGCTCTTTACATATAGTGACATCATGCATTGTCTAGATCGACTTCGATAAAATGCATTAATGTTAATTATTTATTGATTATGTGTTTAACCGGGGTTAAAAACAAAGTAGCTATCATTTAACATGTTTACAATTAACTACAAATTCTACATAATGTGTTATTTAAAGATTATAATTTTGTGTTTTTCCTCCAACCATACATTACAATGTTTCCTATTAATATCACATAAACTGCTAATTTTAATACTTTATGATTAATATAGGTATTAATGTTTCTTTTGATATATATTTAAATAATGTATTGTTCATTTTCGAATGACATCATATTATAGCTATATCTATTGCTGACTCAATTTTATGTAGCGCATATGTTCATTTTCTTTATTTCTTCATTATTGCTATAATTATATACAGATGCTTTGCTTAGGATAATGTATTATCTTTCAGACAGTTATTCATTAATGGGCAATTGTTATTCATCCTAAAATTGCATAAAATAGTAGTATTATTGATACAACTATTACTGTTACTGTGATTGTTATTATTATATTGATACCGTTAATTATTTTTATTGTGTTTACTTATTGTGGTATGCATATATTATATACAACAATAACTATGTGTTATGTTATTCCTATTGATAATTCTGAATAGTTTATACTTTAAAGAAATATCTATCTATTCCCTACAAATAACTAGCAAAATTTGATTAAAGCAAATCTAATTTCGTCACATATTATTGCTATAATTATTATAAGTAGTAGTGGTAGCAGTAGTAGTAGTAGTGGTAGTAGTAGTGGTAGTAGTTATAGTAGTATTCTAGAACCCAAAAAATAGTATACGGGGCCTTTAAAATAAATTTTATTATTTGTTTATTTATTATTAAAACCACTATTTTTTAAGTAAGTTTCGTATTGGTTGTTGTTCTATTTTTGATGTTTATAGATATTATATAGCTTATATAAGTGAGGTAGGTTTAGTGATTTTTACTAGAATATTAATTCAGATATAGTGGGATGTTATTTTGCTTCCTGTAAAGCGTATATTGTTCTATATTCAGATTAAAAGTTATATCTAAAAGTTAAGTTTTTAAAATAAATTGTTCTCTCTATATATCACAACAAAATGTTTTAAATTTGTATTATTTACGTTCTTTTTATCTAAAGTTGTACATAATGTATTTTTAAATATAAGATCATCATATCGATATATACCGATGATATCTCCTTTGGCAATTATTCAGAATAGCTAATTGCTTATATATATTTCTGTAACTTCACAGAATATGCTCTACCATAAGTCTCCATCGTCACACCGACATCTGTTGTTTGTTCTTTTTAACAATATGTTGTTGGTATGATACACTGTATATTTTCTATATTTCTTTTTTATGTTTATACTTTGTTCAGCAATATTTATATACTAGCTGGCCCGTATTCCGCCACTGCCCGAGAACGTCAATTAACTCAAGAAATGTCATGCCCAATCTTGCACTATTGAATTATTTACTGCCTATGATGGATCGGCACAAACAGTGACACTCACACTTTTTATGTTAAGCAGCAGATGAGAAACTTGATGCAATACCTGGAGTACTTACAATCTTGCCATGGTTAGTTGTTGCAATCTTGCAATCCCTTTTTTATAAGTAGAGAATTAAACTAATCAGCTATTGGGCCACTATTGTGATGTACACACATGTGTGTAGATACTATAGTCTTGATGCACTTTCACAAATATGCAAACATTGAACTCAAATTGTCTCTAATAGTTAGATATATATGTTTCATGTGAAATAGCATCAAATTGGTCAGCATTCTGAAGTAGTGCATGTACACTAAATGCATCACTGAATGTATTCAGATCTGCCCATTGATAGCTTTGAGGTCATTGAAGATCAGTGGGTGTCCTATATGGTGTAGAAGCAGTCTCAAACGAAGAAAGAAAAACTATCAGTATTTTTAGTACCAGCCCAATCACCCCGAGAAACCAAAAAAAAAATCAGAACTAACTTTTTTGTCGATTACATGTAAACAACCGTAAAAACATCAGCAAAAAAGGAATAAAAAAAGTAAATATTTTAGATAGGGGATCATTTTTTGTTTCTTTCTGAAATAGTTTTAAACAAATATAATTATTAGTTTTTCAACAATTCAGAAAATAAATTCCCATCGATTTGTATTTAGTTTCATGTTATAATATAATTTTTTTTTAAAAACCCTAAATATTTTTTAGGGAAAAATATCAATTAGTTTGCGCGGTTTTTACAGTAAATGTAAAAAAATCAATGATCTCCTCCCGAAAGAAAATTAATAAAACATCATTTTTAGAAGTCACTAAAAGACTCCTAATGAGATGTATCTTGGTGTGCAATCATTAATCTGAGCTTAAATATACGACTACATAGTTATATCCTAGTTTAGTCACGTAAATATTTATGCAGTGATATATGTATGTGTTCTGGAATACATTACGTTTCGCTGTTAGTATCGCCGATTAATTAAAGTGGTCAAAGAGAAAATGTTTCTTTGGACGTGGGTTCGAGTTATGAATTCGGGAAAATGTAAACGGTGTTTATCAGTAAACATTCACGCATCATATTTTATGCCTGATGTCCTTTGTTTTGAATTAGTAAAACAAAAGAAAATCAAACAGCTTGTTGTAATTGGGAATTACAAAGCTTATGTTTTAATTGTTTATATTTTTTTTACAAATAATATTATCATATTGATGAAAGTTATTATTACGTTATTTTTAAAATAATCTAATAAGTTATTCATATATTAAAACGAAATAAAATAATATTAATAGTTATAGGAACGTGTCCCAAACAAAATAACTCTGGAAATTCTATTTTCTTCTGCGTGAAAAGAAACCATTCATGACTGATGCAATGTTTTATTTGTTTGCATAGCAGGAATTTCTAAAATAAATATTGTAAATAAAAGAAACACAGAAAGCTTTTTGCAATTGGAAATGTAGTATTATATTTCTCTGATAAATAATCAAAGCAAACATGTTTTTAATTGTTCATTTCGTTAACTAATAATATTGAAAGCCATTTTTTCTAAGTCAATTTGAGAAATAGTGCAAAAGGTTGTCCATAAGTATAAAAAGTTGCCTAATAAATATTATTTAATAAAAGTAATCGTCGTACATAAAAGCGTGCGTGTGTTATAATGAGTGTTTTATTGTTTTTAAGAAAAAGCATGTTAAATGTTCATAGTAAAAGTTGTTTTGTAATAACGTTGAATCCAATGCAGAATATTCTCGAAGAAATTAATTTCATTCAGCCTAAGAAGAAACCCCACTGTGTATTTTGTTTCGATACCAGTATTTTTCAGACGTCGTAACTTCCTGGCAACGTATTCATGACCTATTTGTATTAAGAAAAAAGTATATGACGAAATAAATCGTAGAAATAACGCAATAATTTGTTACCTATTTGTGTTAAGAAAACAGATCATATATGTGTAAATAAGACAAGTAGTCTAAACACCGGCGTGTTTTCGTTTCTTGGTAAGATGTAAGTATGTGAGTAATAATTATATGATAATAATTAGAAGCGAAAAAATGTGCCATAACAAAACACTGGAAATCTAATACACGTCAAGAAAAACAAACAACATGTTAACTTTTTCCTGCGCTTCTATGAAGATGGGTATCTTACGATCAAAACGACTTTAGAAAAATTACGAAAGTGTAGTTTGTATTAAGAAAGAGTATACATTTTTAATAATTTACGAAAGCAAATGTCGATAGCAGAAGGTGTCATGCGTGTAAGCTGTTGTTAATTTGTATATTCTGTAATGTATACAAATGTTTATGGAATATGGTGACAGGAAGATCGACATAATTTAGTGTATGCATCTAAATGAATAGATATTTGTTATTTGTGTAGCATCAAGAATACGAGTGTATAAGATTAGGTTTAGAGTAGGGTTAAGAATTAGAGAAAGAATTAACTACAAAACCAAAATAACGGGAGAAGTTTTACGATGTATGTGTATGAATTATAAGTGTGTATTTGTTGTTTGTTTCAGGAATGCGAATGTGTTCTATACTGGAATAACCGATGTTTATTTAATTAGTATCAAAGGAAAAATGGAACACGGTGGCGGGGGGTAGAAAGTAAGGAGTGAATGAAAATGAAAGCCATCTCTTCTTAGTAAGGTTGTATTATGAGAGTCAGGTAACTCGGAGAAAAATTGTGAATGAAGAAGAAGGTAATGTTAATTTTCTGGAAACGCGCATGAGCCATTAAGTTATGCGGGATACGGAATAGATGAAGGGTTCAGTCATATTGCTATAAGAGGAAACATCTTTATTTCATATATAAGATTATTTTTAAAATGTTAGTGAATTCTGTATAACATATTCTTTAATGGAAGGATATAAGTGCATTATATTAATATGCCTAAACGTACTATTTATTTTCTATTCCTAAGAGAGACCTGATATCTGTCTGTCTGAAGCCGAAACTATAGTATTACTTATATTAATATAACTTTGTACTATATTTTAATATTCATTTTAGTTTACTGAAGAATTACAGACTGGTGCAATATTATGCAATGTTAATTTAAGAAGATGATTGTATAGAATTGTTTCTGTTGACATTAGAAATCCTCCCAGGCATCATATCCTCCTTTGGGAGTTAGGAGTGTAGTATTCGTTGTTGTAGCATCCTCTCAGTTATTATCATCTATATTCTTTTTTGCGGGGGGGGGGATGAGGGTAGTGTAGTATCAGTTCTGTGGCAATAAGTGCATCATTTCAGGGAGGATCTGCTCATGATTTGGCGGTAGTGTAGTATATGTTCTGTTGTCATGATACCATCTTCTCAGGCATTACCTCTTTTTAGGGGTAGCGTAGTATCTGTTCTGTTGTCATGAAACAATCTTCTCAGTCATCAACTACCCCATTTTGGTGATAGTGTGGTATATGTTCTGTTGTAATGATACCATCTTCCTAGACCCCCTCTTTTTGGAAGGGGGGGGGCAGTATATGTACGTTCCTCATAGTACCATCTGCTCACGCTAGCAAGACTATGCGACCGGAAAAATTATATATTTGCTAGTATTATAATTAGTGCTAAACCGTTTAATTGTACCGTTAGCATTTTAGTATTGGTTTAAATTATATATATTTTATATTTCATTTTCTAATATGATTTATACTGATTTTCTTATATTACGCTTTAGGGTTTAATAATCTGCAAGTAAGTTTATTCATGAAGTTATCTTTCTGTTCTTTCCAAGTTTATTTCAGATTCAACGTTGGCTATGAATGTTATACTTTTATTTCAGTTTAGCTTAAATGATATCATGTGTTATTTGTTAATGGTTTATTCTTATTGATTGACTGTCTTTTTGCATAATTTTGCAACTTCATCGTAGACTATTTTTTATTCATTTTATTATAGATTTAACAATATGTTTTTTTTATAGATTTATCGGCTTTTATAAATAATGTATTAGTTTTATATTATTTTATATCTTTGTTATCATATTTTCGAAACGCCTTCACATTTGTTTAAACTCTTACGTATTGATTATATATATAAGTAAATGTTCAATGTCTGCTAATTCTTTTTGTTTGAGTTGAGATTTAATACACACACACACACACACACACACATATATATATATATATATATATATATATATATATATATATATTCTGGATGAACTATCCCAGGAATATACAGATAAGGAAGTCTCTGTAGACTGGCTTGAAAGAGGATTCTCCCACTATGATCAGGAGTAAATGATAATGACTTCCCAAGATCAAGGTGTCATGGCTAATGCCTTTAAAAAGATGAGTGAACTCAGCAACGACAGCAAGTGCAGATTCTGCCACACAACAAGTGAAGAGTGTAAGCCACCTGACATCGAATTGTAAGGTTCTGCTGGGGATAGATACTATACAATAAACAGTTGAATATCCGGTGTAGCAGCAAGTCCTGGGAGCATATACCAGACAAAAACAGTTGGAAATAAGTCCTACACCAGCCACTATGACTATGCTACCCCTACAGCTACATATATTAAAAACGTAGCTGTTAAACCTGAAATAGTAGTATATAACAAAAGGGAGAAAGTAGCGACCGTAGGTGAAGCCAGTGTCCCTACACAGAGAGAGAGAGAGTGAGAGACAGAGATGTAAATACATAAATTCGAAAGTTTTTCTACCTATCCTAACTATATTAACATCAAAATAAGTTATGCTTATTTAATTGTATGATATGACACAATACTTTGAAATACTGTTAATACAATAATCTGCAAATACCCACAAACAGATTTAGGTATGCTTAATTTTCATATTAATGTTATAAATAGTTTAAAATAAATTCACATTCTGTAATATTTTTTCATTTGTAATTTGCGTCAACGTCGGATGTCGCTGTGATGCTTAGAACATATACTATACATTGATCTTACCCAAAAAGCCCAGGAACTATAAAAATAATGTTTTTATAGCAAGGCATTTTTAAATAGAATGTAAAATAATTGAGTCAATTTATTATTGAATTATTTTTAATGGGGTAGTGTAGTGTCGGTGTTGTTGATATGAGCTACGAGAAATTATTGTTTCTTTTTTTAAAGAGTCTGAAAATAATCGTTCATAATATTATATCCTCCTTTGAAGGGGATAATTTAGTATATGTTCTATTATAATGATACTATTTTCACAAAAAGTAATTCTCTTTTTGGGAGAGGGGGTAGTTTAGTATATTTTCTGTTTCATTGATAACATACTCACAGGCATAGCCATATCGTTATATTATGTTATCCTCCCAAGTATTACCTTTTTCATTTGGGAGCAGTATAGTATATGTTTCTCCCCCATGATATGTACTTCTAAAGATTACGTTCTTCTTGTTTTAGCGGGGCAGTTAGTGAACTATATGTTTTGTTGCTATGGTATCATCTTCCTAGGCAACAAATCTTTTTTTCTTTTTTTGGGTGGTGGCTGGGCGGGTAGTGTTCGTTCGTCATGATGACATATTCTCAGTCATAAACTCCTCTCTTTGAGGTCAGTGTACCAAATGTTCGTTTACCATATCATCTTTCTAGGCCAGCAAAAATATGCGACCAAGGCGAGCATATATTTACTAGTATATATATATATATATATATATATATATATATATATATATATATATATAGGCAGCATCTTCTCTTGCAGTATTGTTGAATATAACAGACAACTTATGTTTGGATATCCTTTGGTAGATCCTTTTAATACTCCGAATCAGAATCTTAGTTTCGGGGGAAATCTTAGAATATAGTACTAACAAGCAAACACTCCATATATTAGAAGCCCTATATATAAACAAAAAAAAACTAATTAGCAGAATTAACTTCAATACCAGTAATAATATACAAAAATGTCTATAATTATAACTATAGTGTCGTACTTATTACAAAACCATATATAATACTAACACATGATATGTACCTGATTATCCTCATTCCGATGAAGATTAACCCGGATTGGTCTGAAAATGTGTAAGTGGATTTCTTATATGTATATATATATATATATGTTGCAGGACCGACCCACCCGTTGGGGTTGGGCTGATCGGCCACACAACTAAGAAAGTAAACGGCAATGGCAAAGAAGAGGGGACAAACACTGGTGAACAGTTCAAGAAAATGTATGTTTATTTACCATATGGTGGTAATAACAAGTGAAGTGAATTGAGATGGCGTCGCTGGATCAGGAGAGCATGGAAAGGCTGGAGTAGAGTCTCTGTTGACGGGAAAACTGGAACGTTGCAGAGGAAAGCTGGGTAGCTGTCCATGGATGCTGTCAAGGTACCCGTGCTGTCGCTGCATGGCAAAAATTATTGCAGTAGTTTGAGTGAGTAGTAGTAGTAGTAGTAGTAGTAGTAGTAGTAGTAGTAGTAGTAGTAGCCCGGATAAGGGCTGTTGGTAAAGTGAGTTGGAGCCGCTGGTGCAGGAGAGTACTGATGCAGGATCTCGAGACTGCAAGGTGCTGGAGCAGTTGGAGCAGGAGAGTGGCTGGTGCAGGAGCTCAGGACGGCAGGGACCAAGTCGGACGTGGGGGCCTCCTGACCTCCTTGCTGAACTAAATTTTTAGTCGAAAACGGGAGATCTCATGTAACATGTGTCAAGTTACTTTCGTTCGTCTTGTGAAAGGGATTAATTTCTATATTAAATACCGAAAAGATCTTTCGTTGTACTACATTGCCGACAGGTTCCTTGGATGTATTAGTGAGGTTATCGGCACAGTCGGGAAACGCATTTGTATTCCTTAAAGGAGAAATAAGGAATATATTCGTTGGTCGTGTTTTAGCTGAGTCATAGTGAACAAAATGGCGATTTGAAGCTGCTGCTGTTTTCCGCTGGCTGATTATTTGCTAAGTCATTGTAAACAATGGCGATTGAGCTGCTGCTGTTTTTCTCAGAAAGAGTGGTAAACAGGGAAACGCGACTGCTGCTGCTTACGGTTTTTTAAGATGGCGTCTTTTTCAAACGTAAACAGACGTCGCAGTGTGTCGGGCCCCGACATATATATATATATATATATATATATATATATATATATATATATATATATATATATATATATATATATATATCACCTAGTCCCATTATACCATGAGAGACTGTCACGTAATAACGGAGAAATTAAGTGAGGTTTACCCTGAAAGCGGCGAGTATAGACAACATTCGATAGCACTCAACGAAAGAGTCGGAGCGTTCTACTGAAGCTTTTAGGTGAATGTTCATTTCTAATCTTTCGAACAGTGCTCAACTTTCAATTTTACTTGGAAGGGGCTTATAATAATATTAAATTATTTTCAATATTTTACCGACGTACGACGTCGTTTTGAGCTTATGGCTATATATATATATATATATATATATATATATATATATATATATATATATATATGAGAAAGGAAGGATGAGAGTAATCCGACGTAATGGGAAATGAAGAAGGAAAATCCAAGAGATATTTTTTGTATATTCATCAACGTTTTGTCTTCATTGTAATCCTTCTTCATGATGATAATTTTAAGAATAATATCATACAAGTACCTCGAAGTTTTGAGTTGACATCATGGAGAGATGAGGAAAAGTAGTTGCCGTGGCAGTGCTGGTCACCACTGACTTCTCACAGCCTTGATTCTCCTCCAGCGCGCACAGTAGCCACGGCTACTACTTTCCTTCATCTCTCCATAATGTCAACTCCAAATTTCGATGTACTAGCATGACATTTTTCTTCAAATTATCATCCTGAGGAAGTCTTACGATGAAGACGAAACGTTGATAAATATATAAAATAATTTTTTTTTTCGTTTTTCATTTCCTTTATTTATATATATATATATATATATATATATATATATATATATATATATATATATATATATATATATATATATATATATAGTCTAACGAAGCTTTCAATCATTTTAAACAAAGAAAGAAAATGCAGTTTAAATTCCCAGAGAAACTAACTTAATCTAAGATATCGCAGACGTAGCACTTCCATTAGCGGACCCACCATGGGAAAATTCATGAATAAAAAAGGGATTTAAGTATCTAACTGTGAAACAAAAACAGGGGACTTTAACTTGAGCGTGAAATATTAAAACGGGGATCATCAGCTGTTTAAGATATAACTGTTTCGGAGATTTAAAAACAGGACAGTTATAATATTCATGGTTCTCCAATGGTACTGATCAAACGACCACTTCCCCAATAATCAAATGTGGAGATAATTCAGCTTTGATTTCACTAATATATATATATATATATATATATATATATATATATATATATATATATATATATATATATATATAAATATATATATATATATATATATAAATATATATATATATATATATATATATATATATATATATATATATATATATATATATATATATATATATATATATATATCGGTCCCGGTTAGATCACCGAAGATAAACTATGTTGAGCCTAGCCAGTACTAAATGGGTGACCACTAGGGAACACCAGGTGCTGTATGTGGCTTGGAGATTTATACTACACAACAAATAACATGGTTTGATTTCAAAGTAACCCCCTGCGAGTCTAAGGAACTATCCGACAACACTATGCAATGCTTGACAGATTCATCTGGGATACTTCCGATGCAGCATTACGACTTTTTTGTTAGAAATAGTAAAATGTCACACTGGGACGGATCAAGTGAATAGGAAGGTTATTCAAGTAGCATGATATAATATATATATATATATATATATTTATACGTTTCGTAACTCAGAGCTTTGAGAAATTAGAAAAATGTCACACAAATCCAGATAAAGTTAATAGGAAGGTCGTTCAATAATCATGATATTATTAACAGTTACATATACATAGTTCATAAATCAGTGCTCAAAGCTGAACGACCTGAAAAGGATCTGGCGTAAACAAAATAAAATGATTGCATGAAGCTCAGATTAAATATATTCTCATGCTTTTATTTTAAATGATAACACTATCCGCTAATCTCTCGTTCGCCTATATCTCACACAGCACACATCAGACTAAGTCGTTTTTATAAAAAAACTAATCTCATATATACACAAGTTCTTCAGCAAGTTATGTAGTCAAAACGGTGCCAGACTTTACAGATATACCGCATATAGGATCGAATGATGTAGAAAGTGTTCAATAGTCATACGATAAGCAATGGCGTATTATTATTTGATTGACCGAGAAAACGCATGATAGTAACAATAATGATAGCAATACTGAATAAACGGACGTCCATTTTGAAAAACGTGAGTCACAAGCGTCTCTATCAACAGCGTTTGTTTGAATCAACTTCATTTTCATTGGCTCCTATTGTCCACTTGCTTCGATTAAGACCCGACCCGCACAACACCTAATATCCTCCAAGATGCATTATGCCAGTAAAAGAGTAAGAATTCCCCGGGGCATATTGAGAGCACGACGATCGATATGAGTAAAATACGAATAAATGGTACGAGTTTAATATCAAAAGTTCGTCCATCTTGTCTCTCTCTGTTATATAGTTGGATATATATATATATATATATATATATATATATATATATATATATATATATATATATATATATATCTAGCTAGCTAGCTAGCTAGCTAGCTAGCTAGCTATCTACTAATCTACTTATCTATCATTCTATCTATCTATCTATCTATGTATATATATATACTCATATACATACTTATACGTATATCTATCTATCTCTGTCTCTATGTATATATATATATATATACGTATAAATATATATTTACATACTTATTTGTATATTTATCTCTCTCTCTCTCTCTCTCTATATATATATATATATATATATATATATATATATATATATATGTGTGTGTGTGTGTGTGTGTGTGTGTGTGTGTGTGTGAAGGGGCGGGGTTAAATAATAATCTCCCAAACCAATAAACAGATCATTATTAATTTTGGAATATATATTCTACGCAAC
This sequence comes from Sepiola atlantica, assembly GCA_963556195.1. Taxonomy (NCBI): domain Eukaryota; kingdom Metazoa; phylum Mollusca; class Cephalopoda; order Sepiida; family Sepiolidae; genus Sepiola; species Sepiola atlantica. The sequence goes on from OY744518.1 coordinate 108,041,669, forward strand.
ACAGTTAATATTATCGACACATTGTCTTTTTTATTTTTCAATTTTACATTTCGCGGGAGCATATATATAAAGTTCGGTCTCTCTCTCTCTCCATCTCTTTCCCTCTCTCTCACTCTCTACCTCTCACTCTCTCTCTCTCTCCTTCTCTCTCCCTCTCTCTCTCTCTCTCTCTCTCTCTCTCTATATATATATATATATATATATATATATATATATATATATATATATATATATATATATATATATATATATATATATATCGTTGTACACAGGTAAACTCCGAAACACATTAACTGATTATTATGGATTTTCGAAGACAGCTGTACGGTGTTAGCGTGGTTGATATCTGGTTTATTTTGCTTACTTTTGGTATTATGCTAACGGGACAAAAAAAAAGGGTTAAGATCTTTGTGCACATTACGATATGTCCGATTTGTATGAAATGTAAACAATAGGTATTAGACATCAATTAATACATCTCCTATATAAAGGGCACTTGTCTGTATGTTTGTCTGTTTGTTTGTTTGTTTGTTTGTTTGTTTGTTTGTATGTCCAGATACTCCTCCGAGCATACCCAACAAACAGTCACACGGTTGACATAATTATAACCGGCCAGCCCCGGGACGTATAATATCTCGGAACCGGAAAAAAAAATGGACTCTTCGAGGGTCGACTGAGCACTTTTCTCCAATGGGGGGGTACCTTTTTCCTCGATTTTCAACGTTGTTTAGTACTAATTTGAGAAAATTTGAGAAATAATGCACCGTCATGATTTTAACAGGAAATGACGTCAGAGGAAATCCCTAACGGCTCTTTTTTTAACATGAGTTTATAGTGAAGCACGTGTTGCTTAATCACAAACGGCACTTTTTTTGAACACGAGTCCATAGTCAAGCATGGGTTGCTTACTTACTAACGGCACTTTTTTGAACATGAGTCCATAGTGATGCAAGGGTTGCTTAACTCCTACCGGCACTTTTTGATACATGCGTTTATAGTGACGCAAGTGTTGTTTAATTAATAACGGCACTTTTTTTAACATGAGTTCATAGTGAAGCAAGGGTTGCTTAATCCTAACCACATTTTTTCTGTTGACATGATAACATCATCCTAGGTATTACCTCCTCCTTTTTGAGAGGTGTGAAGTTAGTGTAGTATCAGTAAAATTAAAGTAATAAATAATTATGCTCCCCCACTGTTTTCACTAATATTTGTATGCTCCCCCATTGTTTTCACTAATATTTCTATACATATTGTATACATATTGAAAACTTGGGGTGGGTGTGGGGTGTGTCGGCATTCGCCGGTGTGAGCGCCTCAGGAGAAATTTGGAGAAGAGGGGGGGGTATCGGCATTCGGCGGTGGGGCGCCTCAGGCCAAATCTGGGGAGGGTGAGTGTCGGCATTCGGCGGTGGGGCGCCTCAGGCGAAATTCGGGGAGGAGTGTCGCATTCGCCAGTATGAGCGCCTCAGGCCGAATTTGGGGGAGTGTCGGCATTCGCCGGTGTGAGCGACTCAGGCCGAATTTGGTGGAGTGTCGGCATTCGCCGGTGGTGCGCCTCAGGCCAAATTTGGAGATGGGGGATTGTCGGCATAATGCAAAGTCATGATTTTAGCAGGAAATGACGTCAGAGGAAATCCCTAACGGCGCTTTTTTGAACATGAGTTTATAGTGAAGCACGGGTTGCCTTATCCCAACGAAACATAAGTTTTTATTGAAGCAACTGTTGCTTAATCCCTAACGGCATTTTTTTGAACATGAGTCCATAGTGAAGCAAGGGTTGTTTAATTCCTAACGGCACTTTTTTGAACATGAATCCACAGTGAAGCCAGGGTTGCTTAATCAATAACGGCACTTTTTTGAACACGAGTTTGTAGTGAAGCCAGGGTTGCTTAATTCTAACTGCATTTCTTCTGTTGACATGATACCATCCTCCCAGGTATAACCTCCTTCTTTTTGAGAGATGTGAAGTTAGTGTAGTATCAGTAAAATTAAAGTAATAAATAATTATGCTCCACCATTGTTTTCACTAATATTTGTATACATATTAAATAACGTCTCAATAAGTAAAGTAAGAAGAAAAATAATTATGCTCCACCACTGTTTTCACTAATATTTGTATACATATTAAATAACGTCTCAATAAGTAAAGTAAGAAGAAAAATAATTATGCTCCACCATTGTTTTCACTAATATTTGTATACATATGATATAACGTCTAAATAAGTAAAGTAAGAAGAAAAATAATTATGCTCCACCACTGTTTTCACTAAAATGTGTATACATATAAAATAACGTCTTAATATGTAAAGTAAGAAGAAATATAGTTATGCTCAGCCATTGTTTTCACTAATATTTGTATACATATTAAATAACGTCTCAATAAGTAAAGTAAGAAGAAAATAATTATGCTCCACCACTGTTTTCACTAATATTTGAATACATGTTAAATAACGTCTCAATAAGTAAAGTAAAAAGACAAATAATTATGCTCCGCCATTGTTTTCACTAATATTTGTATACATGTTAAATAACATTTTTTTGTTTTGAACTAAAATTTTAGGGATCAGGCCGAACTTTTTAGGGGTCAGGCCAAATTTTTTTCTTTTTTTTTTTGTTTTGAACTCAAAATATTTCTCATGGTTGGGGGAGAGTGAAAAATTAGGGGGTGGAGAGATTTAGGGGTCGGGGAAAATTTTAGGGGTCAGGACGAACTTTTTAGGGGTCAGGCCAAATTTTTTTCTTTTTTTTGGTTTTGAACTGAAAATATTTCTCAGGGTTGGGGGAGAGTGAAAAATTAGGGGGCTGGAGAGATTTAGGGGTCGGGGAAAATTTTAAAGGTCAGGACGAACTTTTTAGGGGTCAGGCCAAATCTTTTTCTTTTTTTTTGGTTTTGAACTCAAAATATTTCTCATGGTTGGGGGAGAGTGAACAATTAAGGGGCTGGAGAGATTGAGGGGTCGGGAAATTTTTAGGGGTCAGGACGAACTTTTTAGGGGTCAGGCCAAATTTTTTTGTTTTTTTTTGTTTTGAAGTCATATTATTTCTCAGGGTTGGAGAAGAGTGAAAAATTAGGGGGCTGGAGAGATTTAGGGGTCGGGGAAAATTTTATGGGGTCAGGACGAACTTTTTAGGGGTCAGGCCAAAATTTTTTCTTTTTTTTGGTTATGAACTGAAAATATTTCTCAGGGTTGGGGGAGAGTGAAAAATTAGGGGGCTGGAGAGATTTAGGGGTCGGGGAAAATTTTAGGGGTCAAGACGCACTTTTTAGGGGTCAGGCCAAATTTTTTTGTTTTTTATGGTTTTGAACTCAAAATATTTCTCATGGTTGGGGGAGAGTGAAAAATTAGGGGGCTGGAGAGATTTAGGGGTCGGGGAAAGTTTTAGGGGTCAGGACGAACTTTTTAGGGGTCAGGCTAAATTTTTTTGTGTTTTTTTGTTTTGAAGTCAAAATATTTCTCAGGGTTGGGGGAGAGTGAAAAATTAGGGCGCTGGAGAGATTTAGGGGTCGGGGAAAGTTTTAGGGGTCAGGACGAACTTTTTAGGGGTCAGGCCAAATTTTTTTGTTTTTTTTGGTTTTGAACTCCAAATATTTCTCATGGTTGGGGGAGAGTGAAAAATTAGGGGGCTGGAGAGATTTAGGGGTCGGGGAAAGTTTTAGGGGTCAGGAAGAACTTTTTAGGGGTCAGGCTTAATTTTTTTGTTTTTTTTTGTTTTGAAGTAAAAATATTTCTCATGGTTGAGGGAGAGTGAAAAATTAGGAGCCTGGAGAGATTTAGGGGTCGGGGAAAATTTTAGGGGTCAGGACGAACTTTTTAGGGGTCAGGCCAAATTTTTTTGTTTTTTTTTGTTTTGAAATGAATTTATTTCTTATGGTTGGGGGAGAGTGAAAAATTAGGGGGCTAGAGAGATTGAGGGATCGGGTAAAAATTTAGGGGTCAGGCGGAACTTTTTAGGGGTCAGACCAAATTTTTTTGTTTTTTTTTGTTTTGAACTCAAAATATATCTCATGGTTGGGGGAGAGTGAAAAATTAGGGGGCTGGAGAGATTTAGGGGTCGGGGAAAATTTTAGGGGTCAGGACGAACTTTTTAGGGGTCAGGCGAAATTTTTGTCTTTTTTTTGGTTTTGAACTTAAAATATTTCTCAGGGTTAGGGGAGAGTGAAAAATTAGGGGGCTTGAGAGATTTAGGGGTCGGGGAAAATTTTAGGGGTCAGGACGAACTTTTAAGGGGTCAGGCCAAATTTTTTTGTTTTTTTTTTGTTTTGAAGTCAAAATATATCTCATGGTTGGGGGAGAGTGAAAAATTAGGGGGCTAAAGAGATTTAGGGGTCGGGGAAAATTTTAGGGGTCAGAACGAACTTTTTAGGGGTCAGGCAAAATTTTTTTCTTTTTTTTGGTTTTGAACTCAAAATATTTCTCAGGGTTGCGGGAGAGTGAAAAATTAGGGGGCTGGAGAGATTAAGGGGTCGGGGAAAATTTTAGGGGTCAGGCGGAACTTTTTAGGGGTCAGGCCAAATTTTTTTGTTTTTTCTGGTCTTGAAGTCAAAATATTTCTCATGGTTGGGGGAGAGTGAAACATTAGGGGACTGGAGAGATTTAGGGGTCCGGGAAAATTTTAGGGGTCACGACGAACTTTTTAGAGGTCAGGCCAAATTTTTTTGTTTTTTTTGTTTTTTTTTGTTTTTTTTTCTTTTGAACTCAAAATATTTCTCAGGGTTGGGGGAGAGTGAAAAATTAGGGGGCTGGAGAGATTTAGGGGTCGGGGAAAATTTTAGGGGTCAGGACGAACTTTTTAGGGGTCAGGCCAAATTTTTTTGTTTTTTTTTGTTTTGAAGTCAAAATATATCTCATGGTTGGGGGAGAGTTAAAAATTAGGGGGCTGGAAGGATTTAGGGGTCAGGCGCAACTTTTTAGGGGTCAGGCCAAATTTTTTTCTTTTTTTTGTTTTGAATTCAAAATATTTCTCATGGTTGGAGGAGAGTGAAAAATTAGGGGGCTGGAGAGATTTAGGGATCGGGGAAAATTTTAGGGGTCAGGACGAACTTTTTAGGGGTCAGGCCAAATTTTTTTGTTTTTTTTTGTTTTGAAGTCAAAATATTTCTCATGGTTGAGGGAGAGTGAAAAATTAGGGGGCTAGAGAGATTGAGGGATCGGGTAAAAATTTAGGGGTCGGGCGGAACTTTTTAGGGGTCAGACCAAATTTTTTTGTTTTTTTTGTTTTGAACTCAAAATATATCTCATGGTTGGGGGAGAGTGAAAAATTAGGGGGCTGGAGAGATTTAGGGGTCGGGGTAAAATTTTAGAAGTTAGGACGAACTTTTTAGGGGTCAGGCCAAATTTTTTGTTTTTTTTTGTTTTGAAGTCAAAATATTTCTCAGGGTTGGAGGAGAGTAAAAAATTAGGGGGCTGGAGAGATTTAGGGGTCGGGGAAAATTTTAGAGGTCAGGACGAACTTTTTAGGGGTCAGGCCAAATTTTTTTGTTTTTTTTTGTTTTGAAGTCAAAATATATCTCATGGTTGGGGGAGAGTGAAAAATTAGGGGGCTAAAGAGATTTAGGGGTCGGGGAAAATTTTAGGGGTCAGAACGAACTTTTTAGGGGTCAGGCAAAATTTTTTTCTTTTTTTTGGTTTTGAACTCAAAATATTTCTCAGGGTTGGGGGAGAGTGAAAAATTAGGGGGCTGGAGAGATTAAGGGGTCGGGGAAAATTTTAGGGGTCAGGCGGAACTTTTTAGGGGTCAGGCCAAATTTTTTTGTTTTTTCTGGTCTTGAAGTCAAAATATTTCTCATGGTTGGGGGAGAGTGAAACATTAGGGGACTGGAGAGATTTAGGGGTCTGGGAAAATTTTAGGGGTCAGGACGAACTTTTTAGAGGTCAGGCCAAATTTTTTTGTTTTTTTTGTTTTTTTTTGTTTTTTTTTCTTTTGAACTACAAAATAGTTCTCAGGGTTGGGGGAGAGTTAAAAATTAGGGGGCTGGAGAGATTTAGGGGTCGGGGAAAATTTTAGGGGTCAGGACGAACTTTTTAGGAGTCAGGCCAAATTTTTTTGTTTTTTTTTGTTTTGAAGTCAAAATATATCTCATGGTTGGGGGAGAGTGAAAAATTAGGGGGCTAGAGAGATTTAGGGGTCGGGGAAAATTTTAGGGGTCAGGCAGAACTATTTAGGGGTCAGGCCAAATTTTTTTCTTTTTTTTTGTTTTGAACTCAAAATATTTCTCATGGTTGGGGGAGAGTGAAAAATTAGGGGGCTGGAGAGATTTAGGGGTCAGGCGCAACTTTTTAGGGGTCAGGCCAAATTTTTTTCTTTTTTTTTCTTTTTTTTGTTTTGAATTCAAAATATTTCTCATGGTTGGAGGAGAGTGAAAAATTAGGGGGCTGGAGAGATTTAGGGATCGGGGAAAATTTTAGGGGTCAGGACGAACTTTTTAGGGGTCAGGCCAAATTTTTTTGTTTTTTTTTGTTTTGAAGTCAAAATATTTCTCATGGTTGGGGGAGAGTGAAAAATTAGGGGGCTAGAGAGATTGAGGGATCGGGGAAAAATTTAGGGGTCAGGCGGAACTTTTTAGGGGTCAGACCAAATTTTTTTGTTTTTTTTTGTTTTGAACTCAAAATATATCTCATGGTTGGGGGAGAGTGAAAAATTAGGGGGCTGGAGAGATTTAGGGGTCGGGGAAAATTTTAGGGGTCAGGACGAACTTTTTAGGGGTCAGGCCAAATTTTTGTCTTTTTTTTGGTTTTGAACTGAAAATATTTCTCAGGGTTAGGGGAGAGTGAAAAATTAGGGGGCTTGAGAGATTTAGGGGTCGGGGAAAATTTTAGGGGTCAGGACGAACTTTTAAGGGGTCAGGCCAAATTTTTTTGTTTTTTTTTTGTTTTGAAGTCAACATATATTTCATGGTTGGGGGAGAGTGAAAAATTAGGGGGCTGGAGAGATTTAGGGGTCGGGGAAAATTTTAGGGGTCAGGACGAACTTTTTAGGGGGTCAGGCCAAATTTTTTTCTTTTTTTTGGTTTTGAACTCAAAATATTTCTCATGGTTGGGGGAGAGTGAAAAAATAGGGGGCTGAAGAGATTTAGGGGTCGGGGAAAATTTTAGGGGTCAGGACGAACTTTTTAGGGGTCAGACCAAATTTTTTTCTTTGTTTTGGTTTTGAACTCAAAATATTTCTATGGGTTCGGGAGAGTGAAAAATTAGGGGGCTGGAGAGATTTAGGGGTCGGGGAAAATTTTAGGGGTCAGGACGAACTTTTTAGGGGTCAGGCCAAATTCTTTTGTTTTTTTTTTGTTTTGAAGTCAAAATATTTCTCATGGTTGGGGGAGAGTGTAAAATTAGGGGGCTGGAGAGATTTGGGGGTCGGGGAAAATTTTAGGGGTCAGGACGAACTTTTTACGGGTCAGGCCAAATTTTTTTTTTTTTTTTGTTTTGAAGTCAAAATATTGTTGGGGGAGAGTGAAAAATTAGGGGCTGGAGAGATTTAGGAGTCGGGGAAAATTTTAGGGGTCAGACTAAATTTTTTAGGGGTCCGCTCAAATTTAGGGGCTGCGATATGTACGTATTTAGCTTCCACACCAGGGCAGCGATAGGTACTTATTTAGCATTCAGCGGTGGTGATAGGTACTTATATAGCATGTGCATATGGGCGGTAATAAGTACATATATAGTATGCGCACCAGGGCAGTGATAAGTATGTATTTAGCATGCGCACTGAGGCAGCGATCGGTTCATATATAGCACACGCACTGGGGCGGCTATAGGTACATATATAGCACGCGCACAGGGGAGGCTAAAGGTACATATTTAAAATTCACACCGGGGCGGCGAAAGGTACATATTTAAAATTCACACCGTGGCGGCGATAGGTACGTATTTAGCATTCACACCGGGGCGGCGATAAGTATGTATTTAGCATTCACACCGATGCACCGATAGGTATGTATTTAGCATTCGCACCGGGGTGGCGATATGTACGTATTTAGCTTCCGCACCGGGGCGGCGATAGGTACGTATTTAGAATTCACACCGGGGCGGCGATAGGTACGTATTTAGAATTCACACTGGGGCGGCGATAGGTATGTATTTAGCATTCACCCCGGGGCGGCGATATGTACGTATTTAGCTTCCACACCAGGGCGGCGATAGGTACGTATTCAGAATTCAGGGGTGCGATAGCTATGTATATAGCATGTACACATGGGCAGCAATAAGTACGTACATAGCATGCGCTCTGCGGCGGCGATCAGTACATATATAGCACGCGCAATGGGGAGGCGAAAGGTATGTATTTCGCATTCGCACCGTGGTGGTGATAGGTACGTATTTAGCATTCGCACCGGGGTGGCTATAGGTACGTATTTAGCATTCGCACCAGGGCGGCTATAGGTACGTATTTAGCATTCGCACTGGGCCGGCTATAGGTACGTATTTAGCATTCACACCAAAGCGGCAATATGTACATATTAATTATTCGCACTAGGGCAGCGATAGGTACTTATGTAGCATGCACACCGGGGCGCAATTGGTATGTCTTTAGTATTCGCACTAGGGCAGCGATAGGTACTTATGTAGCATGCACACTGGGGCGCAATAGGTATGTATTTAGCATTCACACCGGGGCAACGATAGGTTCTAATTAGCATTCTCAACGGGGCGGCGATAAGTACTTAAATAGTATCTGCACCGGGGCGGCGATAGGTACGTATATAGTATGTGCACTGGGGCGGCGATAGGTACGTATATAGTATGCGCACCGGGGTGATGATAGATACGTATATAGTATGAACACCGGGGTGGAGATAATTACCTATATAGAAGGCGCAGATAGAGCTGTTACTTTTTATAGAAATATGTCATACTATTACCCTGGGCAATAGGAGAAATGGTGGGGAAGAAACAGCTTTTGCAAAAGGCAAAATTAGAAAGTAGCGGCGAAATGGGGCGACCAGGGAAGAGAAAGGTAGCAAATAAAGAGACGGCTATAGAGAGAGGGGGCGTACATAGAAGTTTGAATATAAAGATGTTACACACACGATCTTTCTTCAAATATATGTTTTTATGACCCCGAGCAACGCCGGGTAGCCCCGCTAGTCTTCTCCTATATAAAGGGCAGTTGTCTGTATGTTTGTCTGTTTGTTTGTCTGTTTGTATGTCCAGATACTCCTCCGAGAGGACCCAACAAACAGTCACACGGTTGACATCATTATAACCGGCCAGCCCCGGGACGTATAATATCTCAGAACCGGAAAAAAAAATGGACTCTTCGGGGGTCGACTGAGCACTTTTCTCCAATGGGGGGGTGCCTTTTTCCTCGATTTTCAACGTTGTTTAGTACTAATTTGAGAAAAAACAAAGAATTTGAGAAATAATGCACCGTCATGATTTTAACAGGAAATGACGTCAGAGGAAATCCCTAACGGCTCTTTTTTGAACATGAGTTTATAGTGAAGCAAGTGTTGCTTAATCACAAACGGCACTTTTTTTGAACACGAGTCCATAGTCAAGCATGGGTTGCTTACTTACTAACGGCACTTTTTTGAACATGAGTCCATAGTGATGCAAGGGTTGCTTAACTCCTAACGGCACTTTTTGATACATGCGTTTATAGTGACGCAAGTGTTGTTTAATCAATAACGGCACTTTTTTTAACATGAGTTCATAGTGAAGCAAGGGTTGCTTAATCCTAACCACATTTTTTCTGTTGACATGATAACATCCTCCTAGGTATTACCTCCCCCTTTTTGAGAGGTGTGAAGTTAGTGTAGTATCAGTAAAATTAAAGTAATAAATAATTATGCTCCACCATTGTTTTCACTAATATTTGTATACATATTAAATAACGTCTCAATAAGTAAAAAGAGAAATAATTATGCTCCCCCATTGTTTTCACTAATATTTGTATACATATTAAATAACGTCTCAAGAAGTTAAGTAAGAAGAGAAATAATTATGCTCCGCCATTGTTTTCACTAATATTTGTATACATATTAAATAACGTCTCAAGAAGTTAAGTAAGAAGAGAAATAATTATGCTCCGCCACTGTTTTCACTAATATTTGTATACATGTTAAATAACGTCTCAATAAGTAAAGTAAGAAGAGAAATAATTATGCACCGCCATTGTTTTCACTAATATTATGAGAAATAATTATGCACCGCCATTGTTTTCACTAATAATCGAGGGGGCTGGAGAGATTTAGGGGTCGGGGAAAATTTTAGGGGTCAGGACGAACTTTTTAGGGGTCAGGCCAAATTTTTTTGTTTTTTTTTTGTTTTTTTTTGTTTTGAAGTCAAAATATTTCTCAGGGTTGGGGGAGAGTGAAAAATTAGGGGGCTGGAGAGATTTAGGGGTCGGGTAAAATTTTAGGGGTCAGGACGAACTTTTTAGGGGTCAGGCCAAATTTTTTTGTTTTTTTTTTGTTTTGAAGTCAAAATATTTCTCATGGTTGGGGGAGAGTGAAAAATTAGGGGCTGGAGAGATTTAGGGGTCGGGGAAATTTTTAGGGGTCAGGATGAACTTTTTAGGGGTCAGGCCAAATTTTTTTTTTTTTTTTTTTGTTGTTTTGAAGTCAAAATATTTCTCAGGGTTGGGGGAGAGTGAAAAATTAGGGGGCTGGAGAGATTTAGGGGTCGGGGAAAATTTTAGGGGTCAGGACGAACTTTTTAGGGGTCAGGCCAAATTTTTTTGTTTTTTATTGTTTTTTTTTGTTTTGAAGTCAAAATATTTCTCAGGGTTGGAGGAGAGTGAAAAATTAGGGGGCTGGAGAGATTTAGGGGTCGGGGAAAATTTTAGGGGTCAGGACGAACTTTTTAGGGGTCAGGCCAAATTTTTTTGTTTTTTTTTGTTTTGAAGTCAAAATATTTCTCATGGTTGGAGGAGAGTGAAAAATTAGGGGGCTGGAGAGATTCAGGGGTCGGGGAAAATTTTAGGGGTCAGGACCAACTTTTTAGGGGTCAGGCCAAATTTTTTTGTTTTTTTTTGTTTTGTAGTCAAAATATATCTCATGGTTGGGGGAGAGTGAAAAATTAGGGGGCTGGAGAGATTTAGGGGTCGGGGAAAATTTTAGGGGTCAGGACGAACTTTTTAGGGGTCAGGCCAAATTTTTTTGTTTTTTTTTGTTTTGAAGTCAAAATATTTCTCATGGTTGGAGGAGAGTGAAAAATTAGGGGGCTGGAGAGATTCAGGTGTCGGGAAAAATTTTAGGGGTCAGGACCAACTTTTTAGGGGTCAGGCCAAATTGTTTTCATTTTTTTGGTTTTGAACTGAAAATATTTTTCAGGGTTGGGGGAGAGTGAAAAATTAGGGGGCTGGAGAGATTTAGGGGTCGGGGAAAATTTTAGGGGTCAGGACGAACTTTTTAGGGGTCAGGCCAAATTTTTTTGTTTTTTTTTTGTTTTGAAGTCAAAATATTTCTCATGGTTGGGGGAGAGTGAAAAATTAGGGGCTGGAGAGATTTAGGGGTCGGGGAAAATTTTAGGGGTCAGGATGAACTTTTTAGGGGTCAGGCCAAATTTTTTTTTTTTTTTTGGTTTTGAACTGAAAATATTTCTCATGGTTGGGGGAGAGTGAAAAATAAGGGGGCTGGAGAGATTTAGGGGTCGGGGAAAATTTTAGGGGTCAGGACGAACTTTTTAGGGGTCAGGCCAAATTTTTTTGTTTTTTTTGGTTTTGAACTGAAAATATTTCTCATGGTTGGGGGAAAGTGAAAAATTACGGGGGCTGGAGAGATTTAGGGGTCGGGGAAAATTTTAGGGGTCAGGCGGAACTTTTTATAGGTCAGGCCAAATTTTTTTTTTTTTTTTTTTTTTGAACTCAAAATATTTCTCATGGTTGGGGGAGAGTGAAAAATTAGGGGGCTGGAGACATTTAGGGTCGGGAAAATTTTAGGGGTCAGGCGGAACTTTTTAGGGGTAAGGCCAAATTTTTTTGTTTTTTTTTGTTTTGAAGTCAAAATATTTCTCATGGTTGGGGGAGAGTGAAAAATTAGGGGCTGGAGAGATTTAGGAGACGGGGAAAATTTTAGGGGTAAGGCAAAATTTTTGAGGGGTCTTCCCAAATTTAGGGGCGGCGATATGTACGTATTTAGCTTCCACACCGGGGCGGCGATAGGTACTTATTTAGCATTCAGCGGTGGTGATAGGTACTTATCTAGCATGTGCACATGGGCGGTAATAAGTACGTATATAGTATGCACACCGGGGCAGTGATAGGTATGTATTTAGCATGCGCACTGAGGCAGCGATCGGTTTATATATAGCACGTGCACCGGGGCGGCGATAAAAACATATATAGCATGCGCACAGGGACGGCGAAAGGTACATATTTAAAATTCACACCAGGCGGCGAAAGGTACATATTTAAAATTCACACCGGGGCGGCGATAGGTACGTATTTTGCATTCACACCGGGGCGGCGATAGGTATGTATTTAGCATTCACACCGGGGCAGCGATAGGTATGTATTTAGCATTCGCACCGGGGTGGCGATATGTACATATTTAGCTTCCGCACCGGGGCGGCAATAGGTACGTATTTAGAATTCACACCGGGGCGGCGATAGATACATATTTAGAATTCACACCGGGGAGGCGATAGGTATGTATTTAGCATTCGCACCGGGGCGGCGATATGTACGTATTTAGCTTCCACACCCAGGGCGGCGATAGGTACGTATTCAGAATTCAGGGGTGGCGATAGCTACGTATATAGCATGTACACATGGGCAGCAATAAGTACGTACATAGCATGCGCTCTGCGGCGGCGATCAGTACATATATAGCACGCGCACCGGGGCGGCGAAAGGTATGTATTCTGCATTCGCACCGTGGTGGTGATAGGTACGTATTTAGCATTCGCACCGGGGCGGTAATAGGTACGTATTTAGCATTCGCACCAGGGCGGCTATAAGTACGTATTTAGCATTCGCACTGGGCCAGCGATAGGTACGTATTTAGCATTCACACCAAAGCGGCAATATGTACATATTAATTATTTGCACTAGGGCAGCGATAGGTACTTATGTAGCATGCACACAGGGGCGCAATTGGTATGTCTTTAGTATTCGCACTAGGGCAGCGATAGGTACTTATGTAGCATGCACACCGGGGCGCAATAGGTATGTATTTAGCATTCACACAGGGGCAACGATAGGTACTATTTAGCATTCGCAACGGGGCGGCGATAGGTACTTAAATAGTATCTGCACCGGGGCGGCGATAGGTACTTAAATAGTATCTGCACCGGGGCGGCGATAGGTACGTATATAGTATGTGCACTGGGGCGGCGATAGGTACGTATATAGTATGCGCACAGGGGTGATGATAGATACGTATATAGTATGAACACCGGGGTGGAGATAAGTACCTATATAGAAGGCGCAGATAGAGGTGTTACTTTTTATAGAAATATGTCATACTATTACCCTGGGCAACGTAGGAGATATGGTGGGGAAGAAACAGCTTTCACAAAAGGCAAAATAAGAAAGTAGCGGTGAAATGGGGCGACCAGGGAAGAGAAAGGTAGAAAGATAAAGAGACGGCTATAGAGAAAGGGGTGGAGAAATAGAAGTTTGTATATAAAGATGTTACACACACGATTTTTCTTAAATTATATGTTTTTATGACCCCGAGCAACGCCGGGTAGCCCCGCTAGTCTATTATATAAAGGGCAGTTGTCTGTATGTCTGTTTGTTTGTATGTCCAGTATCTCCTCAAAAACTACGCGGCAACATGTCAAAAAGTTGATATCTTTAGCACCGTACATATCCCGTAATCATAATATCGAAAAATCGCGACAAACGATTCACTCGCTGACAGTCAACCGGACCACTTTCCGACAAAAGGTAGCAGTTTTTTTCGTATTTTTCACGAAATTTCAACGTTAATATGTAGTAAATTCGAAATAATCTAATGTATTTATGTACTAATCCGATAAAAATGCCGAGTCACTGTAAACATCCCATAATCCCTTGCCGGATGTACCCGGTCTTGCCCTAAATTGTGTCCGGTTGTATCAGATCATCCATTAACTTCTGTCCGGTTGCATCAATAACAACATAGGAATCCTACGTTAAGAGTGTGTAGTGAAACAAGGGTTGCTCAATCACATCCGCACTTGTCCCATAATCCCTTGCCGGATGTACCCGGTCTTGCTCTAAATTGTGTCCGGTTATATCAGGTCATCATGACGTCAGAGAGTGGCAGATAATTTGAAAAATAATGCAAAGTGGCGGGAATAAATTCACTCACACTACAACCTTTTAATAGACGCTAATATTCCTCCCACTCCCTTCCGTTATCATGATAGGCATTACCTCCTCTTTTCATGCCAAATTGGGGGGGGGGGGGTGACGGCATTCGCCGGTGTGAGCGCCTATGTGCATTTATTTGCATTATTAATAGACGATAATATTCCCCCCCTCCCTCCCTGTGGCCGTTCTGTAATCATGATAGGAATTACCTCCTCCTTTCAGGCCAAATTGGGGGGTGGGTACGGTATTCGCCGGTGTGAGCATTACCTCCTCCTTTTTTGAGAAGTGTAGGGGTAGGGTAGTATCGGTTCCGTTGTCATGATGCACTGATCCCATGCATTACCTCCTCCTTTTTTGAGAAGTGTAGATGTAGAATATTATCGGTTCAGTTGTCATGATGTGCTCATCCCATGAATTACCTCCTCCTTTTTTGAGAAGTGTTGAGGTAGGGTCGTATCGGTTCCGTTGTCATGATGCCCTCATCCCATGCATTATCTCCTCCTTTTTTGAGAAGTGTTGAGGTAGGGTCGTATCGGTTCCGTTGCCATGATGCCCTCATCCCATGCATTATATCCTCCTTTTTGGAGAAGTGTTAAGGTAGGGTCGTATCGGTTCCGTTGTCATGATGCCCTCATCCCATGCATTATCTCCTCCTTATTTGAGAAGTGTTGAGGTAGGGTCGTATCGGTTCTGTTGTCATGATGCACTATTCCCATGTATTACCTCCTCCTTTTTTGAGAAGTGTTGAGGTAGGGTAGTATCGGTTCCGTTGTCATGATGCCCTCATCCCATGCATTATCTCCTCCTTTTTTGAGAAGTGTAGAGGTAGGGTCGTATCGGTTCCGTTGTCATGATGCACTCATCCCATGCATTACATGGGGGAGGGGGGGGGGCGGTATCGGCATTCGGCGGTGGAAGGGAGGGTCGGCATTTGACGGTGGGGCGCCTCAGGCCAAATCTGGGGAGGGGGAATGTCAGCAGTCGGCGGTGGGGCGCCTCAGGCCGAATTTGGGGGCGAGCGGGAGTGTCGGCATTCGGTGCGCCTCAGGCCAAATCTGGGGAGGAGGAGTGTCGGCATTCGGCGGTGGGGCACCTCAGGCCGAATTTAGCGAGGGGGAATGTCGGCATTCGCAGGTATGAGCGCCTCAGGCCAAATCTGGGGAGGGGGAATGTCGGCAGTGCGGCTCAGGCGAAATTTGGGGATGGGGGAGTGTCAGGCCAAATCTGGGGAGGGGGGGTGTCGGCATACGGCGAGGCCAAATCTGGGGAGGGGGTCGGCATTCGCCGGTATGAGCGTCTCAGGCCAAACCTGGGGCGGGGGAATGTCGGCAGTCGGCGGTATGAGCGCCTCAGGCGAAATTTGGGGAGGAGGAGGAGTGTCAGCATTCGCCGGTGGGGCGATTCACGCGAAGTGTCGGCATTCGCCAGTATGAGCGCCTCAGGCCGAATTTGGGGGATGGGGAGTGTCGGCATTCGTCGTTGTGAGCGCCTAAGACGAAACGAGTAATAGTAGGTAAGAGAGAGATCTCGACCGTGGGCGCTTATCGGCCCGTACCTTAGGGGAGAGGAAGTGAACAAAAGGAAAAGGGATTCAAAAATAAAATGATAATCTGATTTTTGATTCGGCAGTGTAAGATCGACACCTATCGGATAGGACTAGATAATACACTTTATCTCAAGGCAAAAATGCCGAGAAGTTATTTAGGCCGGTGAATTCCCTCGGACAACCTCCATCTTTATCTACAGATGGAGATTTTACAAACCTTAGGGAACTCACCAGACCTTAGGCATAGCGCCCGGGATGTAGGGGGAGGGGGGGTCGGGGATAAGTGACACAAGCATTTAACATTTTTTATTTTCAACAAAAAATACAACAAAAACAGAAAATAAAAACTTTTTCTTACTCTTAACCAGTTTCTTGCACCAAAATACCGCATTCTAGCCAAAAGACCAAGTAAAGATCCGAAATTAAAATTCTGAGGTTTTACTGGGGTATTTATAACCAAACTACACCTGAACAGCGATCTATCCACTAGAGACTGTTCAAATGACATTATTAAATTAATAAGTAACAATAACTATGATTTTCTTTGAACAAACATTGTATAATACTATTTAACAAATTCTTATATAACTTTTGAATATCAAGAATTAATTTTAGACTCCCTTAGGCTGTTTTTCTCTAATTCAACATAGCTTTCATACGCATTACCGAAAATGACATTAATTCACTTCTTTTGGCTAAGATCAAAGTGTAGTTTCGATGGATACTGCACCCCATAGATTGGTATCGTCTTGGCCTTCGGGGCTTCATTCCGCCGGTCTATGGGTTTGTCCTGTGCAGTTCTAGGAGGTCAAATTCGATAGTAAATTCGAAATAATCTAATGTATTTATGTACTAATCCGATAAAACCACAGAGTCACTGTAAACATCCCATAATCCCTTGCCGGATGTACCCGGTCTTGCCCTAAATTGTGTCCGGTTGTATCAGATCATCCAATAACTTCTGTCCGGATGCATCAATAACAACATAGGAATCCTACGTTAAGAGTGTGTAGTGAAACAAGGGTTGCTCAATCATATCCGCACCTGTCCCATAATCCCTTGCCGGATGTACCCGGTCTGGCTCTAAATTGTGTCCGGTTATATCATGACGTCAGAGAGTGGCAGATAATTTGAAAAATAATGCAAAGTGGCGGGAAGAAATTCACTAACACTACAACCTTTTAATAGACGCTAATATTCCTCCCCCCTCCCTTCCGTTATCATGATAGGCATTACCTCCTCCTTTCATGTCAAATTGGGGGGGGGGGGTGACGGCATTAGCCGGTGTGAGTCCCTCAGGCCAAATTTGGGGAGGGGGAGTGTCGGCATTCGCCGGCGCTCACACCTTTTTGAGAGGGTGGAGATAGTGTAGTATCTGTTGCGAGGAGAGAGTGTCAGCATTCGCCGGTGTGAGCGCCTCAGGCCAAATCTTTTCGGGGGGGGGGGTATTAAGCAAATCTATAATAAAGACCAATGTGCATTTTTTTGTATCTATAATAAAGGCCAATGTGCATTTATTTGTATCTATAATAAAGGCTAATGTGCATTTATTTGTATCTATAATAAAGACCAATGTGCATTTATTTGTATCTATAATAAAGGCCAATGTGCATTTACCTGTATCTATAATAAAGGCCAATGTGCATTTATCTGCATCTATAATAAAGACCAATGTGCATTTATTTGTATCTATAATAAAGACCAATGTGCATTTATTTGTATCTATAATAAAGGCCAATGTGCATTTACCTGTATCTATATAATATTGTAATTTAATTACGTAATACCTCAAGTTCATAAACCAATTAATGTTTTGTAATGAAATTTATTATTTAGAGGATAGCTAAGGAAGTGCGTTAACTCACGTTTAAAAACACAATTATGGTGTTTAAAACAAGGTTAGAGAATATATACATAACATATAAAAGTGTATTCTTATGTAAAATTCACAAGGTAAGATGATGAGAGTATTCCCGAATCTATTAACCCAGCCCTTACGGGTCCATGGGGAATATTTCATCGGAGGGGGGGGGGGCTTTTCAGTTATTTTTCATTATATTTTATAGTAATTTGAAATTGCTGAGTCATATTGTAATTTAATTACGTAATACCTCAAGTTCATAAACCAATTATATTTTTTAATGAAATTTATTTTTTTGAGGATAGCTAAGGAAGTGCGTTAACTCACGTTTAAAAACACAATTAAATTTTAGGGGTCAGGACAACTTTTTTAGGGGTCAGGGCAAATTTGTTTGTTTTTTTTTGTTTTGAAGTCAAAATATTTCTCATGGTTGGGGGAGAGTTAAAAATTAGGGGGCTGGAGAGATTAAGGGGTCGGGGAAAATTTTAGGGGTCAGGACGAACTTTTTAGGGGTCAGGCCAAATTTTTTGTTTTTTTTTGTTTTGAACTGAAAATATTTCTCAGGGTTGGGGGAGAGTGAAAAATTAGGGGGCTGGAGAGATTTAGGGGTCGGGGAAAGTTTTAGGGGTCAGGACGCACTTTTTAGGGCTCAGGCCTAATTTTTTTGTTTTTTTTTGTTTTGAAGTCAAAATATTTCTCAGGGTTGGGGGAGAGTGAAACATTAGGGGGCTGGAGAGATTTAGGGGTCGGGGAAAATTTTAGGGGTCAGGACGAACTTTTTAGGGGTCAGGACAAATTTTTTGTTTCTTTTTGTTTTTGTTTTTTTGAAGTCAAAATATTTCTCAGGGTTGGGGGAGAGTGAAAAATTAGGGGGCTGGAGAGATTTAGGGGTCGGGGAAAATTTTAGGGGTCAGGACGAACTTTTTAGGGGTCAGGCCAAATTTTTTTGTTTTTTTTTTGTTTTGAAGTCAAAATATTTTTCATGGTTGGAGGAGAGTGAAAAATTAGGGGGCTGGAGAGATTTAGAGGTCGGAGAAAATTTTAGGGGTCAGGACGAACATTTTAGGGGTCAGGCCAAATTTTTTTGTTTTTTTTTGTTTTGAAGTGAAAATATATCTCATGGTTGGGGGAGAGTGAAAAATTAGGGGGCTGGAGAGATTTAGGCGTCGGGGAAAATTTTAGGGGTCAGGACGAACTTTTTAGGGGTCAGGCCAAATTTTTTTGTTTTTTTTTGTTTTTGTTTTTTTGATTTCAAAATATTTCTCAGGGTTGGGGGAGAGTGAAAAATTAGGGGGCTGGAGAGATTTAGGGGTCGGGGAAAATTTTAGGGGTCAGGACGAACTTTTTAGCGGTCAGGCCAAATTTTTTTGTTTTTTTTTGTTTGGAAGTAAAAATATTTTTCATGGTTGGAGGAGAGTGAAAAATTAGGGGGCTGGAGAGATTTAGAGGTCGGAGAAAATTTTAGGGGTCAGGACGAACTTTTTAGGGGTCAGGCCAAATTTTTTTGTTTTTTTTTGTTTTGAAGTCAAAATATATCTCATGGTTGGGGGAGAGTGAAAAATTAGGGGGCTGGAGAGATTTAGGCGTCGGGGAAAATTTTAGGGGTCAGGACGAACTTTTTAGGGGTCAGGCTAAATTTTTTTTCTTTTTTTTGGTTTTGAACTGAAAATATTTCTCATGGTTGGGGGAGAGTGAAAAATTAGGGGGCTGGAGAGATTTAGGGGTCGGGGAAAAGTTTAGGGGTCAGGACGAACTTTTTAGTGGTCAGGCCAAATTTTTTCCTTATTTTTGGTTTTGAACTCAAAATATTTCTCATGGTTGGGGGAGAGTGAAAAATTAGGGGGCTGGAGAGATTTAGGGGTCGGTGAAAATTTTAGGGGTCACGACGAACTTTTTAGGGGTCAGGCCAAATTTTTTTCTTTTTTTTGGTTTTGAACTATAAATATTTCTCATGGTTGGGGGAGAGTGAAAAATTAGGGGGCTGGAGAGATTTAGGAGTCGGGGAAAATTTTAGGGGTCAGGACGAACTTTTTAGGGGTCAGGCCAAATTTTTTTGTTTTTTTTTGTTTTGAAGTCAATATATTTCTCATGGTTGGTGGAGAGTGAAAAATTAGGGGCTGGAGAGATTTAGGGGTCGGGGAAAATGTTAGGGGTCAGGCCAAATTTTTTAGGAGTCCGCCCAAATTTAGGGGCCGCGATATGTACGTTTTTAGCTTCCACACCGGGGCGGCGATAGGTACTTATTTAGCATTCAGCGGTGGTGATAGGTACTTATATAGCATGTGCACATGGGCGGTAATAAGTACGTATATAGTATGCGCACCGGGGCAGTGATAGGTATGTATTTAGCATGCGCACTGAGGCAGCGATCGGTTCATATATAGCAAGCGCACCGGGGCGGGGATAGGTACATATTTAAAATTCACACCGGGGCGGCGAAAGGTACATATTTAAAATTCACACCGGGGCGGCGATAGGTACGTATTTTGCATTCACACCGGGGCGGCGATAGGTATGTATTTAGCATTCACACCAGGGCAGCGATAGGTATGTATTTAGCATTCGCACCGGGGTGGCGATATGTACGTATTTAGCTTCCGCACCGGGGCGGCGATAGGTACGTATTTAGAATTCACACCTGGGCGGCGATAGGTATGTATTTAGAATTCACACTGGGGCGGCGATAGGTATGTATTTAGCATTCGCACCGGGGCGGCGATATGTACGTATTTAGCTTCCACACCAGGGCGGCGATAGGTACGTATTCAGAATTCAGGGGTGCGATAGCTACGTATATAGCATGTACTCATGGGCAGCAATAAGTACGTACATAGCATGCGCTGTGCGGCGGCAGTCAGTACATATATAGCATGCGCACCGGGGCGGAGAAAGGTATGTATTTCGCATTCGCACCGTGGTGGTGATAGGTACGTATTTAGCATTCGCACCGGGGCGGCTATAAGTACGTATTTAGCATTCGCACCAGGGCGGCTATAGGTACGTATTTAGAATTCACACTGGGCCGGCGATAGGTATGTATTTAGCATTCACACCAAAGCGGCAATATGTACATATTAATTATTCGCACTAGGGCAGCGATAGGTACTTATGTAGCATGCACACCGGGGCGCAATTGGTATGTCTTTAGTATTCGCACTAGGGCAGCGATAGGTACTTATGTAGCATGCACACCGGGGCGCAATAGGTATGTATTTAGCATTCACACCGGGGCAACGATAGGTACTATTTAGCATTCGCAACGGGGCGGCGATAGGTACTTAAATAGTATCTGCACCGGGGCGGCGATAGGTACGTATATAGTATGTGCACTGGGGCGGCGATAGGTACGTATATAGTATGCGCACCGGGGTGATGATAGATACGTATATATTATGAACACCGGGGTGGAGATAAGTACCTATATAGAAGGTGCAGATAGAGGTGTTACTTTTTATAGAAATATGTCATACTATTACCCTGGGCAATAGGAGAAATGGTGGGGAAGAAACAGCTTTTGCAAAAGACAAAATTAGAAAGTAGCGGCGAAATGGGGCGACCAGGGAAGAGAAAGGTAGCAGATAAAGAGACGGCTATAGAGAGAGGGGGCGGACATAGAAGTTTGAATATAAAGATGTTACACACACGATCTTTCTTCAAATATATGTTTTTATGACCCCGAGCAACGCCGGGTAGCCCCGCTAGTCTCCTATATAAAGGGCAGTTGTCTGTATGTTTGTCTGTTTGTTTGTCTGTTTGTTTGTATGTCCAGATACTCATCCGACAGGACCCAACAAACAGTCACACGGTTGACAACATTATAACCGGCCAGCCCCGGGACGTATAATATCTCAGAACCGGAACAAAAAATGGACTCTTCGAGGGTCGACTGAGCACTTTTCTCCAATGGGGGGGTGCCTTTTTCCTCGATTTTCAACGTTGTTTAGTACTAATTTGAGAAAAAAACAAAGAATTTGAGAAATAATGCACCGTCATGATTTTAACAGGAAATGACGTCAGAGGAAATCCCTAACGGCTCTTTTTTTAACATGAGTTTATAGTGAAGCAAGTGTTGCTTAATCACAAACGGCACTTTTTTTGAACACGAGTCCATAGTCAAGCATGGGTTGCTTACTTACTAACGGCACTTTTTTGAACATGAGTCCATAGTGATGCAAGGGTTGCGTAACTCCTAACGGCACTTTTTGATACATGCGTTTATAGTGACGCAAGTGTTGTTTAATCAATAACGGCACTTTTTTTAACATGAGTTCATAGTGAAGCAAGGGTTGCTTAATCCTAACCACATTTTTTCTGTCGACATGATAACATCCTCCTAGGTATTACCTCCTCCTTTTTGAGAGGTGTGAAGTTAGTGTAGTATCAGTAAAATTAAAGTAATAAATAATTATGCTCCCCCACTGATTTCACTAATATTTGTATGCTCCCCCACTGTTTTCACTAATATTTGTATGCTCCCCCATTGTTTTCACTAATATTTCTATACATATTGTATACATATTGAAAACTTGGGGTGGGTGTGGGGGGTGTCGGCATTCGCCGGTGTGAGCGCCTCAGGAGAAATTTGGGAAGAGGGGGGGGGGGTATCGGCATTCGGCGGTGGGGCGCCTCAGGCGAAATTCGAGGAGGAGTGTCGGCATTCGCCAGTATGAGCGCCTCAGGCCGAATTTGGGGGAGTGTCGGCATTCGCCGGTGTGAGCGACTCAGGCCGAATTTGGTGGAGTGTCGGCATTCGCCGGTGGTGCGCTTCAGGCCAAATTTGGATATAGGGGATTGTCGGCATAATGCAAAGTCACGATTTTAGCAGGAAATGACGTCAGAGGAAATCCCTAACGGCACTTTTTTGAACATGAGTTTATAGTGAAGCACGGGTTGCCTTATCCCAACGAAACATAAGTTTTTATTGAAGCAACTGTTGCTTAATCCCTAACGGCATTTTTTTGAACATGAGTCCATAGTGAAGTAAGGGTTGCTTAATTCCTAACGGCACTTTTTTGAACATGAATCCACAGTGAAGCCAGGGTTGCTTAATCAATAACGGCACTTTTTTGAACACGAGTGTGTAGTGAAGCCAGGGTTGCTTAATTCTAACTGCATTTCTTCTGTTGACATGATACCATCCTCCCAGGTATAACCTCCTTCTTTTTGAGAGGTGTGAAGTTAGTGTAGTATCAATAAAATTAAAGTAATAAATAATTATGCTCCACCATTGTTTTCACTAATATTTGTATACATATTAAATAACGTCTCAATAAGTAAAGTAAGAAGAAAAATAATTATGCTCCACCACTGTTTTCACTAATATTTGTATACATATTAAATAACGTCTCAATATATAAAGTAAGTAGAAAAATAATTATGCTCCACCGTTGTTTTCACTAATATTTGTATACATATGATATAACGTCTAAATAAGTAAAGTAAGAAGAAAAATAATTATGCTCCACCACTGTTTTCACTAAAATGTGTATACATATTAAATAACGTCTCAATATGTAAAGTAAGAAGAAATATAATTATGCTCCGCCATTGTTTTCACTAATATTTGTATACATATTAAATAACGTCTCAATAAGTAAAGAAAGAAGAAAAATAATTATGCTCCACCATTGTTTTCACTTATATTTTTATACATGTTAAATAACGTCTCAATAAGTAAAGTAAAAAGAGAAATAATTATGCTCCGCCATTGTTTTCACTAATATTTGTATACATGTTAAATAACATTTTTTTGTTTTGAACTGAAAATATTTCTTAGGGTTGGGGGAGAGATAAAATTAAGGGGGCTGGAGAGATTGAGGGCTCGGGGAAAATATAAGGGGTCAGGCCGAACTTTTTAGGGGTCAGGCCAAATTTTTTTGTTTTGTTTTGTTTTGAAGTCAAAATATTTCTCATGGTTGGGGGAGAGTGAAAAATTAGGGGGCTGGAGAGATTTAAGGGTCGGGGAAAATTTTAGGGGTCACGACGAACTTTTTAGGGGTCAGGCCAAATTTTTTTGTTTTTTTTTGTTTTGAAGTCAAAATATTTCTCATGGTTGGAGGAGAGTGAAAAATTAGGGGGCTGGAGAGATTTAGGGGTCGGGGAAAATTTTAGGGGTCAGGACGAACTTTTTAGGGGTCAGGCCCAATTTTTTGTTTTTTTTTGTTTTAAAGTCACAATATTTCTCAGGTTTGGGGGAGAGTGAAAAATGAGGGGGCTGGAGAGAGTTATGGGTCGGGGAAAATTTTAGGGGTCAGGAGGAACTTTTTAGCGGTCAGGCCAAATTTTTTTGTTTTTTTTTGTTTTGAAGTCAAAATATTTCTCAGGGTTGGGGGAGAGTGAAAAATTAGGGGGCTGGAGAGATTTAGGGGTCGGGGAAAATTTTAGGGGTCGGGACGAACTTTTTAGGGGTCAGGCCAAATTTTTTTGTTTTTTTTTGTTTTGAAGGCAAAATATTTTTCATGGTTGGAGGAGAGTAAAAAATTAGGGGGCTGGAGAGATTTAGGGGTCGGGGAAAATTTTAGGGGTCAGGACGAACTTTTTAGGGGTCAGGCCAAATTTTTTTGTTTTCTTTTGTTTTGAAGTCAAAATATTTGTCATGGTTGGGGGAGAGTGAAAAATTAGGGGGCTGGAGAGATTTAGGGGTCGGGGAAAATTTTAGGGGTCACGACGAACTTTTTAGGGGTCAGGCCAAATTTTTTTGTTTTTTTTTGTTTTGAAGTCAAAATATTTCTCAGGGTTGGGGGAGAGTGAAAAATGAGGGGGCTGGAGAGAGTTATGGGTCGGGGAAAATTTTAGGGGTCAGGAGGAACTTTTTAGGGGTCAGGCAAAATTTTTTTGTTTTTTTTTGTTTTGAAGTCAAAATATTTGTCATGGTTGGGGGAGAGTGAAAAATTAGGGGGCTGGAGAGATTTAGGGGTCGGGGAAAATTTTAGGGGTCACGACGAACTTTTTAGGGGTCAGGCCAAATTTTTTTGTATTTTTTTGTTTTTTTTTGTTTTGAAGTCAAAATATTTCTCATGGTTGGGGGAGAGTGAAAAATTAGGGGGCTGGAGAGATTTAGGGGTCGGGGAAAATCTTAGGGGTCAGGACGAACTTTCTAGGGGTCAGGCCAAATTTTTTTGTTTTTTGTGTTTTGAAGTCAAAATATTTATCATGGTTGGGGAGAGTGAAAAATTAGGGGGCTGGAGAGATTTAGAGGTCGGGGCAAATTTTAGAGGTCACGACGAACTTTTTAGGGGTCAGGCCAAATTTTTTTGTATTTTTTTGTTTTTTTTTGTTTTGAAGTCAAAATATTTCTCAGGGTTGGGGGAGAGTGAAAAATGAGGGGGCTGGAGAGAGTTATGGGTCGGGGAAAATTTTAGGGGTCAGGAGGAACTTTTTAGGGGTCAGGCAAAATTTTTTTGTTTTTGTTTGTTTTGAAGTCAAAATATTTCTCAGGGTTGGGGGAGAGTGAAAAATTAGGGGGCTGGAGAGATTTAGGGGTCGGGGAAAATTTAAGGGGTCAGGACGAACTTTTTAAGGGTCAGGCAAAATTTTTTTGTTTTTTTGGGTTTTTTATTGTATTGAAGTCAAAATATTTCTCAGGGTTGGGGGAGAGTGAAAAATTAGGGGGCTGGAGAGATTTAGGGGTCGGGGAAAATTTTAGGGGTCAGGACGAACTTTTTAGGGGTCAGGCCAAATTTTTTTGTTTTTTTTTTGTTTTGAAGTCAAAATATTTCTCATGGTTGGAGGAGAGTGAAAAATTAGGGGGCTGGAGAGATTTAGGGGTCGGGGAAAATCTTAGGGGTCAGGACGAACTTTTTAGGGGTCAGGCCAAATTTTTTTGTTTTTTGTGTTTTGAAGTCAAAATATTTATCATGGTTGGGGAGAGTGAAAAATTAGGGGGCTGGAGAGATTTAGAGGTCGGGGCAAATTTTAGAGGTCACGACGAACTTTTTAGGGGTCAGGCCAAATTTTTTTGTATTTTTTTGTTTTTTTTTGTTTTGAAGTCAAAATATTTCTCAGGGTTGGGGGAGAGTGAAAAATGAGGGGGCTGGAGAGAGTTATGGGTCGGGGAAAATTTTAGGGGTCAGGAGGAACTTTTTAGGGGTCAGGCCAAATTTTTTTGTTTTTTTTTTTGTTTTGAAGTCAAAATATTTCTCATGGTTGGAGGAGAGTGAAAAATTAGGGGGCTGGAGAGATTTAGGGGTCGGGGAAAATCTTAGGGGTCAGGACGAACTTTTTAGGGGTCAGGCCAAATTTTTTTGTTTTTTGTGTTTTGAAGTCAAAATATTTATCATGGTTGGGGAGAGTGAAAAATTAGGGGGCTGGAGAGATTTAGAGGTCGGGGCAAATTTTAGAGGTCACGACGAACTTTTTAGGGGTCAGGCCAAATTTTTTTGTATTTTTTTGTTTTTTTTTGTTTTGAAGTCAAAATATTTCTCAGGGTTGGGGGAGAGTGAAAAATGAGGGGGCTGGAAAGAGTTATGGGTCGGGGAAAATTTTAGGGGTCAGGAGGAACTTTTTAGGGGTCAGGCAAAATTTTTTTTTTTTTTTTGTTTTGAAGTCAAAATATTTCTCAGGGTTGGGGGAGAGTGAAAAATTAGGGGGCTGGAGAGATTTAGGGGTCGGGGAAAATTTTAGGGGTCAGGACGAACTTTTTAAGGGTCAGGCAAAAATTTTTTGTTTTTTTGGGTTTTTTATTGTATTGAAGTCAAAATATTTCTCAGGGTTGGGGGAGAGTGAAAAATTAGGGGGCTGGAGAGATTTAGGGGTCGGGGAAAATTTTAGGGGTCTGGACGAACTTTTTAGGGGTCAGGCCAAATTTTTTTGTTTTTTTTTTGTTTTGAAGTCAAAATATTTCTCATGGTTGGAGGAGAGTGAAAAATTAGGGGGCTGGAGAGATTTAGGGGTCGGGGAAAATCTTAGGGGTCAGGACGAACTTTTTAGGGGTCAGGCCAAATTTTTTTGTTTTTTTTGTTTTGAAGTCAAAATATTTCTCATGGTTGGAGGAGAGTGAAAAATTAGGGGGCTGGAGAGATTTAGGGGTCGGGGAAAATCTTAGGGGTCAGGACGAACTTTTTAGGGGTCAGGCCAAATTTTTTTGTTTTTTTTGTTTTGAAGTCAAAATATTTGTCATGGTTGGGGGAGAGTGAAAAATTAGGGGGCTGGAGAGATTTAGAGGTCGGGGAAAATTTTAGGGGTCACGACGAACTTTTTAGGGGTCAGGCCAAATTTTTTTGTATTTTTTGTTTTTTTTTGTTTTGAAGTCAAAATATTTCTCATGGTTGGGGGAGAGTGACAAATTAGGGGGCTGGAGGGATTTAGGGGTCGGGGAAAATTTTAGGGGTCAGGACGAACTTTTTAGGGGTCAGGCCAAATTTTTTTGTTTTGAAGTCAAAATATTTTTCATGGTTGGAGGAGAGTAAAAAATTAGGGGGCTGGAGAGATTTAGGGGTCGGGGAAAATTTTAGGGGTCAGGACGAACTTTTTAGGGGTCAGGCCAAATTTTTTTGTTTTCTTTTGTTTTGAAGGCAAAATATTTTTCATGGTTGGAGGAGAGTAAAAAATTAGGGGGCTGGAGAGATTTAGGGGTCGGGGAAAATTTTAGGGGTCAGGACGAACTTTTTAGGGGTCAGGCCAAATTTTTTTGTTTTCTTTTGTTTTGAAGTCAAAATATTTCTCAGGGTTGGGGGAGAGTGAAAAATGAGGGGGCTGGAGAGAGTTATGGGTCGGGGAAAATTTTAAGGGTCAGGAGGAACTTTTTAGGGGTCAGGCCAAATTTTTTTGTTTTTTTTTGTTTTGAAGTCAAAATATTTTTCATGGTTGGAGGAGAGTGAAAAATTAGGGGGCTGGAGAGATTTACGGGTCGGGGAAAATTTTAGGGGTCAGGACGAACTTTTTAGGGGTCAGGCCAAATTTTTTTGTTTTTTTTTGTTTTGAAGTCAAAATATTTGTCATGGTTGGGGGAGAGTGAAAAATTAGGGGGCTGGAGAGATTTAGGGGTCGGGGAAAATTTTAGGGGTCACGACGAACTTTTTAGGGGTCAGGCCAAATTTTTTTGTATTTTTTTGTTTTTTTTTGTTTTGAAGTCAAAATATTTCTCATGGTTGGGGGAGAGTGAAAAATTAGGGGGCTGGAGAGATTTAGGGGTCGGGGAAAATCTTAGGGATCAGGACGAACTTTTTAGGGGTCAGGCCAAATTTTTTTGTTTTTTGTGTTTTGAAGTCAAAATATTTGTCATGGTTGGGGAGAGTGAAAAATTAGGGGGCTGGAGAGATTTAGAGGTCGGGGCAAATTTTAGGGGTCACGACGAACTTTTTAGGGGTCAGGCCAAATTTTTTTGTATTTTTTTGTTTTTTTTTGTTTTGAAGTCAAAATATTTCTCATGGTTGGGGGAGAGTGAAAAATTAGGGGGCTGGAGAGATTTAGGGGTCGGGGAAAATCTTAGGGATCAGGACGAACTTTTTAGGGGTCAGGCCAAATTTTTTTGTTTTTTGTGTTTTGAAGTCAAAATATTTGTCATGGTTGGGGAGAGTGAAAAATTAGGGGGCTGGAGAGATTTAGAGGTCGGGGCAAATTTTAGGGGTCACGACGAACTTTTTAGGGGTCAGGCCAAATTTTTTTGTATTTTTTTGTTTTTTTTTGTTTTGAAGTCAAAATATTTCTCAGGGTTGGGGGAGAGTGAAAAATGAGGGGGCTGGAGAGAGTTATGGGTCGGGGAAAATTTTAGGGGTCAGGAGGAACTTTTTAGGGGTCAGGCAAAATTGTTTTGTTTTTTTTTGTTTTGAAGTCAAAATATTTGTCATGGTTGGGGGAGAGTGAAAAATTAGGGGGCTGGAGAGATTTAGGGGTCGGGGAAAATTTTAGGGGTCACGACGAACTTTTTAGGGGTCAGGCCAAATTTTTTTGTATTTTTTTGTTTTTTTTTGTTTTGAAGTCAAAATATTTCTCATGGTTGGGGGAGAGTGAAAAATTAGGGGGCTGGAGAGATTTAGGGGTCGGGGAAAATCTTAGGGGTCAGGACGAACTTTTTAGGGGTCAGGCCAAATTTTTTTGTTTTTTGTGTTTTGAAGTCAAAATATTTGTCATGGTTGGGGGAGAGTTAAAAATTAGAGGGCTGGAGAGATTAAGAGGTCGGGGAATATTTTAGGGGTCACGACGAACTTTTTAGGGGTCAGGCCAAATTTTTTTGTATTTTTTTGTTTTTTTTTGTTTTGAAGTCAAAATATTTCTCATGGTTGGGGGAGAGTGAAAAATTAGGGGGCTGGAGAGATTTAGGGGTCGGGGAAAATTTTAGGGGTCACGACTAACTTTTTAGGGGTCAGGCCAAATTTTTTTTTTTTTTTTGTTTTGAAGTTAAAATATTTCTCATGGTTGGGGGAGAGTGAAACATTAGGGGGCTGGAGAGATTTAAGGGTCGGGGAAAATTTTAGGGGTCAGGACGAACTTTTTGGGGGTGAGGCCAAATTTTTTTGTTTTTTTTTGTTTTGAAGTCAAAATATTTCTTAGGGTTGGGGGAGAGTGAAATATTAGGGGGCTGGAGAGATTTAGGGGTCAGGGAAAATTTTAGGGGTCAGGACGAACTTTTTAAGGGGTCAGGCCAAATTTTTTTGTTTTTTTTTGTTTTGAAGTCAAAATATTTGTCATGGTTGGAGGAGAGTGAAAAATTAGGGGGCTGGAGAGATTTAGGGGTCGGGGAAAATTTAAGGGGTCAGGACGAACTTTTTAGGGGTCAGGCCAAATTTTTTTGTTTTTTTTTGTTTTGAAGTCAAAATATATCTCATGGTTGGGGGAGAGTGAAAAATTAGGGGGCTGGAGAGATTTGGGGGTCGGGGAAAATTTTAGGGGTCAGGACAAACTTTTTAGGGGTCAGGCAAAATTTTTTTTTTTTGTTTTTTTTTTTTTGTTTTGAAGTCAAAATATTTCTCAGGGTTGGGGAAGAGTGAAAAATTAGGGAGCTGGAGAGATTTAGGGGTCGGGGAAAATTTTAGGGGTCAGGACGAACTTTTTAGGGGTCAGGCCAAATTTTTTTGTTTTTTTTTGTTTTGAAGTCAAAATATATCTCATGGTTGTGGGAGAGTGAAAAATTAGGGGGCTGGAAAGATTTAGGGGTCGGGGAAAATTGTAGGGGCCAGGACGAACTTTTTAGGGGTCAGGCCAATTTTTTTTGTTTACTTTTGTTTTTTTTTGTTTTGAAGATTGAGGGGTCGGGGAAAATTTTAGGGGTTAGGCGGAACTTTTTAGGGATCAGGCCAAATTTTTTTATTTTTTTTTGTTTTGAAGTCAAAATATTTCTCAGGGTTGGGGGAGAGTGAACAATTAGGGGGCTGGAGAGATTTAGGGGTCGGGGAAAATTTTAGGGGTCAGGACGAACTTTTTAGGGGTCAGGCCAAATTTTTTTGTTTTTTTGGTTTTGAACTGAAAATATTTCTCAGGGTTGGAGGACAGTGAAAAATTAGGGGACTGGAGAGATTTAGGGGTCGGGGAAAATTTTAGGGGTCAGGACGAACTTTTTAGGGGTCAGGCCAAATTTTTTTCTTTTTTTTGGTTTTGAACTGAAAATATTTCTCATGGTTGGGGGAGAGTGAAAAATTCAGGGGCTGCAGAGATTTAGGGGTCGGGGAAAATTTTAGGGGTCAGGACGAACTTTTTAGGGGTCAGGCCAAATTTTTTTCTTTTTTTTTGGTTTTGAACTCAAAATATTTCTCATGGTTGGGGAGAGTGAAAAATTAGGGGGCTGGAGAGATTTAGGGGTCGGGCAAAATTTTAGGGGTAAGGACGAACTTTTTAGGGGTCAGGCCGAACTTTTTAGGGGTCAGGCCGAACTTTTTAGGGGTCAGGCCAAATTTTTTTGTTTTTTTTTGTTTTGAAGTCAAAATATTTCTCATGGTTGGGGGAGAGTGAAAAATTAGGGGGCTGGAGAGATTTAGGGGTCGGGGAAAATTTTAGGGGTCAGGACGAACTTTTTAGGGGTCAGGCCAAATTTTTTCGTTTCTTTTTTTTTTTTTTGTTTTGAAATCAAAATATTACTCGGGGTTGGGGGAGAGTCAAAAATTAGGGGGCTGGAGAGATTTAGGGGTCGGGGAAAATTTTAGGGGTCAGGACGAACTTTATAGGGGTCAGGCCAAATTTTTTTTTTTTTTTTTGTTTTGAAGTCAAAATATTTCTCAGGGTTGGAGGAGAGTGAAAAATTAGGGGACTGGACAGATTTAGGGGTCGGGGAACATTTTAGGGGTCAGGACGAACTTTTTAGGGGTCAGGCCAAATTTTTTTTTTTTTTTTTTTTTTGAAGTCAAAATATTTCTCAGGGTTGGGGGAGAGTGAAAAATTAGGGGGCTAGAGAGATTTAGGGATCGGGGAAAATTTTAGGGGTCAGGACGAACTTTTTAGGGGTCAGGTCAAATTTTTTTGTTTTTTTTTGTTTTGAAGTCAAATTATTTCTCATGGTTGGAGGAGAGTGAAAAATTAGGGGGCTGGAGAGATTTAGGGGTCGGGGAAAATTTTAGGGGTCAGGACGAACTTTTTAGGGGTCAGGCCAAATTTTTTTTTTTTTTTGTTTTGAAGTCAATATATATCTCATGGTTGGAGGAGAGTGAAAAATTAGGGTGCTGGAGAGATTTAGGGGTCGGGGAAAATTTTAGGGGTCAGGACGAACTTTTTAGGGGTCAGGCCAAATTTTTTTGTTTTTTTTTTGTTTTGAAGTCAAAATATTTCTCATGGTTGGGGGAGAGTGAAAAATTAGGGGGCTAGAGAGATTTAGGGGTCGGGGAAAATTTTAGGGGTCAGGACGAACTTTTTAGGGGTCAGGCAAAATTTTTTTCTTTTTTTTGGTTTTGAACTCAAAATATTTCTCAGGGTTGGGGGAGAGTGAACAATTAGGGGGCTGGAGAGATTTAGGGGTCGGGGAAAATTTTAGGGGTCAGGCCAAATTTTTTTGTTTTTGTTTTGTTTTGAAGTCAAAATATTTCTCATGGTTGGAGGAGAGTGAAAAATTAGGGGGCTGGAGAGATTTAGGGGTCGGGGAAAATTTTAGGGGTGAGGACGAACTTTTTAGGGGTCAGGCCAAATTTTTTTTTTTTTTTTGTTTTGAAGTCAATATATATCTCATGGTTGGAGGAGAGTGAAAAATTAGGGTGCTGGAGAGATTTAGGGGTCGGGGAAAATTTTAGGGGTCAGGACGAACTTTTTAGGGGTCAGGCCAAATTTTTTTGTTTTTTTTTTGTTTTGAAGTCAAAATATTTCTCATGGTTGGGGGAGAGTGAAAAATTAGGGGGCTAGAGAGATTTAGGGGTCGGGGAAAATTTTAGGGGTCAGGACGAACTTTTTAGGGGTCAGGCAAAATTTTTTTCTTTTTTTTGGTTTTGAACTCAAAATATTTCTCAGGGTTGGGGGAGAGTGAACAATTAGGGGGCTGGAGAGATTTAGGGGTCGGGGAAAATTTTAGGGGTCAGGCCAAATTTTTTTGTTTTTGTTTTGTTTTGAAGTCAAAATATTTCTCATGGTTGGGGGAGAGTGAAACATTAGGGGGCTGGAGAGATTTAGGGGTCGGGGAAAATTTTAGGGGTCAGGACGAACTTTTTAGGGGTCAGGCCAAATTTTTTTCTTTTTTTTTGGTTTTGAACTCAAAATATTTCTCATGGTTGGGGAGAGTGAAAAATTAGGGGGCTGGAGAGATTTAGGGGTCGGGCAAAATTTTAGGGGTAAGGACGAACTTTTTAGGGGTCAGGCCGAACTTTTCAGGGGTCAGGCCGAACTTTTTAGGGGTCAGGCCAAATTTTTTTGTTTTTTTTTGTTATGAAGTCAAAATATTTCTCATGGTTGGGGGAGAGTGAAAAATTAGGGGGCTGGAGAGATTTAGGGGTCGGGGAAAATTTTAGGGGTCAGGACGAACTTTTTAGGGGTCAGGCCAAATTTTTTTGTTTTGAAGTCAAAATATTACTCGGGGTTGGGGGAGAGTGAAAAATTAGGGGGCTGGAGAGATTTAGGGGTCGGGGAAAATTTTAGGGGTCAGGACGAACTTTATAGGGGTCAGGCCAAATTTTTTTTTTTTTTTTTTTTTGAAGTCAAAATATTTCTCATGGTTGGGGGAGAGTGAAAAATTAGGGGGCTATAGAGATTTAGGGATCGGGGAAAATTTTAGGGGTCAGGACGAACTTTTTAGGGGTCAGCCAAATTTTTTTGTTTTTTTTTGTTTTGAAGTCAAATTATTTCTCATGGTTGGAGGAGAGTGAAAAATTAGGGGGCTGGAGAGATTTAGGGGTCGGGGAAAATTTTAGGGGTCAGGACGAACTTTTTAGGGGTCAGGCCAAATTTTTTTTTTGTTTTGTTTTGAAGTCAATATATATCTCATGGTTGGAGGAGAGTGAAAAATTAGGGTGCTGGAGAGATTTAGGGGTCGGGGAAAATTTTAGGGGTCAGGACGAACTTTTTAGGGGTCAGGCAAAATTTTTTTCTTTTTTTTGGTTTTGAACTCAAAATATTTCTCAGGGTTGGGGGAGAGTGAACAATTAGGGGGCTGGAGAGATTTAGGGGTCGGGGAAAATTTTAGGGGTCAGGCCAAATTTTTTTGTTTTTGTTTTGTTTTGAAGTCAAAATATTTCTCATGGTTGGGGGAGAGTGAAACATTAAGGGGCTGGAGAGATTTAGGGGTCGGGGAAAATTTTAGGGGTCAGGACGAACTTTTTAGGGGTCAGGCCAAATTTTTTTCTTTTTTTTGGTTTTGAACTGAAAATATTTCTCATGGTTGGGGGAGAGTGAAAAATTAGGTTGGCTGGAGAGATTTAGGGGTCGGGGAAAATTTTAGGGGTCAGGACGAACTTTTTAGGGGTAAGGCCAAATTTGTTTGTTTTTTTGTTTTGAAGTCAAAATATATCTCATGGTTGGGGGAGAGTGAAAAATTAGGGGGCTGGAGAGATTTAGGGGTCGGGGAAAATTTTAGGGGTCAGGACGAACTTTTTAGGGGTCAGGCCAAATTTTTTTGTTTCTTTTTTTTTTTTTTTTTTTAAGTCAAAATATTTCTCAGGGTTGGGGGAGAGTGAAAAATTAGGGGGCTGGAGAGATTTAGGGGTCGGGGAAAATTTTAGGGGTCAGGACGAACTTTTTAGAGGTCCGGCCAAATTTTTTTGTTTTTTTTTGTGTTGAAGTCAAAATATTTCTCAGGGTTGGGGGAGAGTGAAAAATTAGGGGGCTGGAGAGATTTAGGAGTCAAGGAAAATTTTAGGGGTCAGGACGAACTTTTTAGGGGTCAGGCCAAATTTTTTTGTTTTTTTTTTGTTTTGAACTCAAAATATTTCTCAGGGTTGGAGGAGAGTGAAAAATTAGGGGACTGGACAGATTTAGGGGTCGGGGAAAATTTTAGGGGTCAGGACGAACTTTTTAGGGGTCAGGCAAAATTTTTTTTTTTTTTTTTTTTGAAGTCAATATATATCTCATGGTTGGAGGAGAGTGAAAAATTAGGGTGCTGGAGAGATTTAGGGGTCGGGGAAAATTTTAGGGGTCAGGACGAACTTTTTAGGGGTCAGGCCAAATTTTTTTCTTTTTTTTTTGTTTTGAAGTCAAAATATTTCTCATGGTTGGGGGAGAGTGAAAAATTAGGGGGCTAGAGAGATTTAGGGGTCGGGGAAAATTTTAGGGGTCAGGACGAACTTTTTAGGGGTCAGGCAAAATTTTTTTCTTTTTTTTGGTTTTGAACTCAAAATATTTCTCAGGGTTGGGGGAGAGTGAAAAATTAGGGGGCTGGAGAGATTTAGGGGTCGGGCAAAATTTTAGGGTTCAGGACGAACTTTTTAGGGGTCAGGCCAAATTTTTTTGTTTTTTTTTGTTTTGAAGTCAATATATATCTCATGGTTGGAGGAGAGTGAAAAATTAGGGGGCTGGAGAGATTTGGGGGTCGGGGAAAATTTTAGGAGTCAGGACGAACTTTTTAGGGGTCAGGCCAAATTTTTTTGTTTTTTTTTGTTTTGAAGTCAAAATATTTCTCATGGTTGGAGGAGAGTTAAAAATTAGGGGGCTGGAGAGATTTAGGGGTTGGGGAAAATTTTAGGGGTCAGGACGAACTTTTTAGGGGTCAGGCCAAACTTTTTTCTTTTTTTTGGTTTTGAACTCAAAATATTTCTCATGGTTTGGGGAGAGTGAAAAATTAGGGGGCTGGAGACATTTAGGGTCGGGAAAATTTTAGGGGTCAGGCGGAACTTTTTAGGGGTCAGGCCAAATTTTTTTTTTTTTTTTGTTTTGAAGTCAAAATACTTCTCATGGTTGGGGGAGAGTGAAAAATTAGGGGCTGGAGAGATTAAGGGGACGGGGAAAATTTTAGGGGTCAGGCCAAATTTTTTAGGGTCTGCCCAAATTTAGGGGCGGCGATATGTACGTATTTAGCTTTCACACCGGGGCGGCGATAGGTACTTATTTAGCATTCAGCGTTGGTGATAGGTACTTATATAGCATGTGCACATGGGCGGTAATAAGTACGTATATAGTATGCACACAGGGGCAGTGATAGGTATGTATTTAGCATGCGCACTGAGGCAGCGATCGGTTCATATGTAGCACGCGCACTGGGGCGGCGATAGGTACGTATATAGCACGCGCACAGGGGCGGCGAAAGGTACATATTTAAAATTCACACTGGGCAGCGAAAGGTACATATTTAAAATTCACACCGGGGCGGCGATAGGTACGTATTTAGCATTCACGCCGGGGCGGCGATAGGTATGTATTTAGCATTCACACCGGGGCAGCGATAGGTATGTATTTAGCATTCGCACCGGGGCAGCGATATGTACGTATTTAGCTTCCGCACCGGGGCGGCGATAGGTACTTAAATAGTATCTGCACCGGGGCGGCGATATGTACGTATATAGTATGTGCACTGGGGCAGCGATAGGTACCGGGGTGATGATAGATACGTATATAGTATGAACACCGGGGAGGAGATAAGTACCTATATAGAAGGCGCAGATAGAGGTGTTACTTTTTATAAAAATATGTCATACTATAACCCTGGGCAATAGGAGAAATGGTGGGGAAGAAACAGCTTTTGCAAAAGGCAAAATTAGAAAGTAGCGGCGAAATGGGGCGACCAGGAAAGAGAAAGGTAGCAGATAAAGAGACGGCTATAGAGAGAGGGGGCGGACATAGAAGTTTGAATATAAAGATGTTAAGCACACAATCTTTCTTCAAATATATGTTTTTATGACGCCGAGCAACGCCGGGTAGCCCCGCTAGTCTCCTCTATAAAGGCCAGTTGTCTGTATGTCTGTTTGTCTGTTTGTATGGCCAGCTTCTCCTCAAAAACTACACGGCGACATGTCAAAAAGTTGATATCTTCAGCACCGTACAACACCTGGGATCATAATATCTCAAAATGACAACAAAAAAACATGTTGCTGGGGGTCAACGGGGCCAGTCTTCGGCAGCGGGTCTGGTTTTTTCAAACTTTTCTAATGTTATTCACTAGTAATTTGGAAATCAGCCAATGTAATTATGTACTAATAATTTTGTTTTCAACCAACTTATTCTTGTGCACGTGACGTCACAGTAATAGGTATATGACGTCATCGTTATAGGTTTTGAAATTTTTTTTCTCTTCAAAACTTATTTTACTTCGACAGATTTTTATACATAACATACAGAGTAAGATGATGAGAGTATTCCCGAATCTATAAACCCACCTCTTAGGGGTCCATGGGGCATATTTCATCGGGGGGGGGGGCCTTTTCAGTTATTTTTCATTATATTTTATAGTGATGAAACAAGTTTACAGTGACCCGTTGGGTCAGAACCACTCTATATATGTATAAAAAAAGAAAAAAAGAATTTAACCAGTATGTGTTACCAGTGATCCGTTGGGTCATAACCACTCTATATATGTATAAAAAAGACCCAGAACCGGGGGTGCTTCTACAATTTAGGACCCATAGGCTTCTGCAGAATAGGGACCATGGGTGCTTCTACAGTATAGGGACCAGAGGTGCTTCTACAGTATAGGGACCAGAGGTGCTTCTACAGTATAGGGACCAGAGGTGCTTCTACAGTATAGGACCCAGTACCGGGGGTGCTTCTACAATATTAGAACATAGAGGTTTCTGCAGAAAAAGGGCCATGGGTGCTTCTCCAGTATAGGGACCAGGGGTGCTTCCACAGTGTATGACCCAGCACCAGGGGTGCTTCTACAATATAGGACCCGAACGCTTCTGCAGAATAGGGACCATGGGTGCTTCTACAGTATAGGGACCAGAGGTGCTTCTACAGTATAGGGACCAGAGCTGCTTCTACAGTATAGGACCCAGTACCGGGGGTGCTTCTACAATATTAGAACATAGAGGTTTCTGCAGAAAAAGGACCATGGGTGCTTCTCCAGTACAGGGACCAGGGGTGCTTCTACAGTGTATGACCCAGCACCAGGGGTGCTTCTACAATATAGGACCCGAAGGCTTCTGCAGAATAGGGACTATGGGTGCTTCTACAGTATAGGGACCAGAGGTGCTTCTACAGTATAGGGACCAGAGGTGCTTCTACAGTATAGGGACCAGAGGTGCTTCTACAGTATAGGACCCAGTACCGGGGGTGCTTCTACAATATTAGAACATAGAGGTTTCTGCAGAAAAAGGGCCATGGGTGCTTCTCCAGTATAGGGACCAGGGGTGCTTCTACAGTGTATGACCCAGCACCAGGGGTGCTTCTACAATATAGGACCCGAATGCTTCTACAGAATAGGGACCATGGGTGTTTATGCAGTATAGGCACCGGGGGTGCTTCTACAGTATAAGATCCAGAGGCTTCTGCAGTACAGGCACGGGGGGGTGCTTCTGCAGTATAGCCACCGGGGCGCTTCTACAGTATAGGCCCCAGCACCGGGGGTGCTTTTACAGTATAGGACCCAGCACCGGGGGGGGGGCTTCGTCAATTTAGGACCCAGAGGCTTCGACGTTGTCCGGGAAAAAAGTGCTCAATATCCTATTTTGCTTGAGGAGAGGAGGAGGAGGGAGAGCCCCGGGCAACGCCGGGTACCCCTGCTAGTCTATTATATAAAGGGCAGTTGTCTGTATGTCTGTTTGTCTGTTTGTTTGTATGTCAAGATACTCCTCAAAAACTACGCGGCGACATGTCAAAAAGTTGATATCTTTAGCACCGTACATATCCCGGAATCATAATATCTAAAAATCACGACAAACGATTCACTCGCTGACAGTCAACCGGACCACTTTCCGACAAAAGGTAGCAGTTTTTTCGTATTTTACACGAAATTTCAACGTTAATATGTAGTAAATTCGAAATAATCTAATGTATTTATGTACTAATCCGATAAAAATGCCGAGTCACTGTAAGCATCCCATAATCCCTTTGCCGGATGTACCCGGTCTTGCCCTAAATTGTGTCCGGTTCTATCAGATCATCCAATAACTTCTGTCCGGATGCATCAATAACAACATAGGAATCCTACGTTAAGAGTGTGTAGTGAAACAAGGGTTGCTCAATCACATCCGCACTTGTCCCATAATCCCTTGCCGGATGTACCCGGTCTTGACCTAAATTGTGTCCGGTTATATCAGGTCATCATGACGTCAGAGAGTGGCAGTTTTCCTTTCTGTCATTTTTTCCCTCTCACACTTTCTTTCTTAATTATTAATAGACGCTAATATCCCCCCCCCTCCTTCCCTGTGGCCGTTCTGTTATCATGATAAGAATTACCTCCTCCTTTCAGGCCAAATTGGGGGGGGGTTACGGTATTCGCCGGTGTGAGCATTACCTCCTCCTTTTTTGAGAGTGTTGAGGTAGGGTAGTATCGGTTCCGTTGTCATGATGCACTCATCCCATGCATTATCTCCTCCTTTTTTGAGAAGTGTAGATGTAGAATATTATCGGTTCAGTTGTCATGCTGTGCTCATCCCATGAATTACCTCCTCCTTTTTTGAGAAGT
The DNA here is from genome assembly GCA_963556195.1 of Sepiola atlantica. Classification (NCBI taxonomy): domain Eukaryota; kingdom Metazoa; phylum Mollusca; class Cephalopoda; order Sepiida; family Sepiolidae; genus Sepiola; species Sepiola atlantica. The sequence goes on from OY744518.1 coordinate 108,080,219, forward strand.
GTTGAGGTAGGGTCGTATCGGTTCCGTTGTTCCGTTGTCAAGAAGTGTTGAGGTAGGGTAGTATCGGTTCCGTTGGGGGGGGGCGGTATCGGCATTCGGCGGTGGGGCGCCTCAGGCCAAATTTGGGGGCGAGGGGGAGTGTCGGCATTCGGTGCGCCTCAGGCCACATCTGGGGAGGAGTGTCGGCATTAGCGCCTCAGGCGAAATTCGGGGAGGAGTGTCGGTATTCTCCAGTATGAGCGCCTCAGGCCGAATTTGGGGAGCCTCAGGCAAAGGAGTACGAGTATTAGTTGGTAAGAGAGAGATCCCGACAGTGGGCACGTATCAGCCCATACTTTAGGGGAGAGGAAGTGAACAAAAGGAAAAGGGATTAAAAAATAAAGTGATAATCTTTGATAAGTGATAATCTTTGGACTATTTTGCAGATGAAAAGAAGGGTGCATACCTAAGTGATTTCAGTAGTTCTAAGGAGGCCTTCTTTATTTTCAAAGTACTTGGCGTTGTCCGGGAGAAAAGTGCTCAATATCCTAGATAGAGCTACTGTAGTGATAGGTTTGGAAAATATTTTAACGCCATCTTGGTTCCCTTTTGGACTATTTCGCAGATCAGAAGGAGAGAGGATACCAAAGTGATTTCAGTAGTCCTCAGGAGGCCTCCTTGATTATCAAAGTACTCGGCGTTGTCCGGGAGAAAAGTGCTCAATGTCCTAGATAGAGCTACTGTAGTGATAGGTTTAGAAAATATTTTAACGCCATCTTCGTTCCCCTTTAGACTATTTTGCAGATGAAAAGAAGGGTGCATACCTAAGTGATTTCAGTAGTGCTCAGGAGGCCTCTTTGATTTGCAAAGTACTCGGCGTTGTCCGGGAGAAAAGTGCTCAATGTCCTAGATAGAGCTGAAAACCTATTTAGCATTCGCACCGCGGCAGCAATAGGTACGTATTTAGCATTCAGCAGTGGTGATAGGAACGTATATAGCATGTGCACATGGGCGGCAATAAATACGTATATAGCATGTGCATCGGGAGTGTCAAAAAAATTGGGGGGGAGGCAAAATATTGTTTATTTCTTTTATCTTTTTCAATGAAAATATTTATATGTATGGGGGAGGATGAAAAAAAAAATTTCGGGGGGGGGGGCTAAAAAATTTTTTTTTTTTTTTTAAATAAAAATATTTCTATGTATGGGGGGAACATAAAATTTTTTGGGGGTAGGGGGGGGTCAAAAATTTTTCTTTTTTTTCCTTTAAATTAAAAATATTTCTAAGTATGTGGGAGGATAGAAAAAAAAAATTTCTTGTGGGGAGGCAAAAAAATGTATTTTTTTCTGTTTTTAACTAAAAATATTTATATTTATGATAGTGACAATACATGAATGAACAGTATTTTGTTTTTCTAACACGACAGGGGCGAATTAATATAAGTTCTTACGTATGCGAACTCGGCTGGAGATTGGTACATATATAGTATGTGTACCCTTGCAGAGATAGGTAAGTATGTAGTATGCGCACCAGAGCCGCGATAGGTACGAATATAGTATGCAAACCTGGCCAGCGATAGGTTTATATATAGTATGTGCACCGGGGTGGCAATAGGTACGTATATAGTAGTGCATAGGGGTGGCGATAGCTACGTATTTAGCATTCGCACCGGGGTTGCGATAGGTACGTATTCAGCAATCACACCGGGGCGGCGATATGTACATATTTGGTATTCGCACTGGGGCAGTGATAGGTACATATGGTGTATGCACACCGGGGCGGCAATATGTACGTATTTAGCATTCATCCCTGGGCGGAGATAGGTACTTATTTAGCATTCAGCGGTAGCAGTAGGTACGTATATAGCATGTGCACATGGCGGCAATAAATAAGTGATAGGTATGTATTATGCATGCGCAGTGGGGCAGCGATCGGTTCATATATAACACGCGCACCGGGGGGACGATAGGTACGTATATAGCACGCGCACCGGGGCGGCGAAAGGTACGTATTTAGCATTCACACCGGGGCGGCGATAGGTACGTATTTAGCATTCACACCGGGGCGGCGATAGGTATGTATTTAGCATTCACACCGGGGTGGCGATATGTACGTATTTAGCTTCCGCACCGGGGCGGTGATAGGTATGTCTTTAGAATTCACACCGGGGCGGCGATAGGTATGTATTTAGCATTCGCACTGGAGCGGCGATATGTACGTATTTAGCTTCCACACCGGGGTGGCGATAGGTACGTATTCAGAATTCAGGGGTGGCGATAGCTACGTATATAGCATGTACACATGGGCAGCAATAAGTACGTACATAGCATGCGCTCTGCGGCGGCGATTAGTACATATATAGCATGCGCATCAGGGCGGCGATAGGTACGTATATAGCACGTGCACCGGAACGGCGAAAGGTATTTATTTCGCATTCGCACGGGGCGGCTATAGGTACGTATTTAGCATTTGCACCAGGGCGGCTATAGATACGTATTTGGCATTCGCACCAAAGCGGCGATAGGTACGTATTTTGCATTCGCACCAAAGTGGCAATGTGTACATATTAATTATTCGCACTAGGGCAGCGATAAGTACTTATGTAGCATGCACACCAGGGCGGCGATAGGTACTATTTAGCATTCGCACCGGGGCGGCGATAGGTACTTAAATAGTATCTGCACTGGGGCCGCGATAGGTACGTATATAGTATGTGCACTGGGGCGGCGATAGGTACGTATATAGTATGCGCACCGGGGTGATGATAGATACGTATATAGTATGAACATCGGGACGGAGATAAGTACCTATATAGAAGGCGCAGATAGGGGTGTTACTTTTTATAGAAATATGTCATACTATTGCCCTGGGCAACGTAGGAGATATGGTGGGGAAGAAACAGCTTTCGCAAAAGGCAAAATTAGAAAGTAGCAGTGAAATGGGGCGACCAGGGAAGAGAAAGGTAGAAAGATAAAGAGACGGCTATAGAGAAAGGGGTGGAGAAATAGAAGTTTGTATATAAAGATGTTACAGACACGATTTTTCTTCAATTATATGTTTTTATGACCCCGAGCAACGCCGGGTAGCCCCGCTAGTCTATTATATAAAGGCCAGTTGTCTGTATGTCTGTCTGTCTGTCTGTCTGTTTGTTTGTATGTCCAGATACTCCTCCGAGAGGACCCAACAAACAGTCACACGGTTGACATCATCATGACCGGCCAGCCCCGGGACGTGTAATATCTCAGAACCGGAAATAGAAATTGACTCTTTGGGGGTCGACTGAGCACTTTTCTCCAATGGGGGTGTGGTTTTTTCCTCGATTTTCAACGTTGTTTAGTACTAATTTGAGAAAAAACAATGCTATCATGTATAATTTTAGAAATATGCAAAGTCACGCTTTTATTTAACAGGAAATGACGTCAGAAGAAAAGAGTGTAGGGAAGAAAATCCCTCACACTAAAACTCTTTTTTCCCTCTCACTCCCACCCTTTCAACCTTCCCTTCCTCCCCTACGCCCGTTCTGTTGTTATGATACCACCCTCCTAGGCATTACCTCCTCCTTTTTGAGAGTTGTGGAGATAGTGCGGCGGTGTGACTGCTTCAGGTCAAATTAGGGGGGGGGGTGTCAGGCGAAATTTGGGGAGGGGGGAGTGTCGGAAAAAAAAATTGACTCTTCGGGGGGGGGGGGGGGCTTTTTCCATCACTTTTCAAAGGAAATCCCTAACGGCACTTTTTTGAAACATGCGTTTATAGTGACGCAAGTGTTGTTTAATCAATAACGGCACTTTTTTGAACATGAGTTTATAGTGAAGCAAGAGTTGCTTATTCTAACCGCATTTCTTCTGTTGACATACCATCCTCCCAGGTATTACCTCCTCCTTTTTGAGAGGTGTGAAGTTAGTGTATTATCAGTAAAAAGAAAGTAATAAATAATTATGCACCACCATTGTTTTCACTAATATTTGTATACATATTAAATAACGTCTAAATAAGTAAAGTAAAGAAGAGAAAAATTATGCTCCGCCATTGTTTTCACTAATATTTGTATACATGTTAAATAACGTGTCAATAAGTAAAGTAATAAGAGAAATAATTATGCTCCGCCATTGTTTTCACTAATATTTGTATACATATTAAATAACGTGTCAATAAGTAAAGTAAGACGAGAAATAATTATGCTCCGCCATTGTTTTCATTAATATTTGTATACATGTTAAATAACGTCCTAATAAGTAAAGTAAGAAGAGAAATAATTATGCTCCGCCATTGTTTTCACTAATATTTGTATACATGTTAAATAACGTCTCAATAAGTAAAGTAAGACGAGAAATAATTATGCTCCGCCATTGTTTACACTAATATTTGTATACATATTAAATAACGTCTCAATAAGTAAAGTAAGAAGAGAAATAATTATGCTCCGTCATTGTTTTCACTAATATTTGTATACATGTTAAATAACGTCTCAATAAGTAAAGTAAGAAAAGAGATAATTATGCTCCGTCATTGTTTTCATTAATATTTGTATACATGTTAAATAACGTCTCACTAAGTAAAGAAAGAAGAGAAATAATTATGCTCCGCCATTGTTTTCATTAATATTTGTATACATGTTAAATAACGTCTAAATAAGTAAAGTAAGAAGAGTAATAATTATGCTCCGCCCCTGTTTCACTAATATTTGTATACATGTTTAATAACGTCTCAATAAGTAAAGTGCATCTAAAGTATAACGGTCCCTAGAAATATTGGTGCTTCTAAAGTATAATGGTCCCCAGGAATGTTGGTGCTTCTAACGTATAACGGTGCCCAGGAATGATGCTGCTTCTAAAGTATAACGGTACCCAGAGGATTGAAAATGATGAAGAATATCATGAGGGGATTGCAAATGATGGAATATCATTCGAGGATTGAAAATGATGAAGAATATCATGAGGGGATTGAAAATGATGAAGATTAGCATGAGAGTATTGAAAATGATGAAGAATAACATGAGGGGATTGCAAATGATGAATAATATCATGCGATGATTGAAAATGATGAAGAATATCATGAGGGGATTTACAATGATGAAGAATATCATGAGAGGATTGATACATATACATGATGCATATACATGATACATGACACATATCCCTGATACATGATACATATCCACGATACATGATACAATTATACATATCCATGATACATGATACATATCCATGATACATATCCATGATACATATCTATGATACATAATACATATACATGATACATGATACATATCCATGATACATGATACATATCCATGATACATGCGACGTATCCAATGTTACATATTCATGATACATGATACATAACCATGATACATGATACATATCCATGATACATGATACATATCCATGATACATAATACATATCCATGATACATATGCATGCTACATGATACATACCCATGATACATATGCATGATACATGATACATATCCATGATACAAGATACATAGTCATGATACATGATACATATCCATGATACATGATACATATCCATGATGCATGCTACGTATCCATGATACATATCCATGATACATGATATATAACCATGATACATGATACATATCCATGATACATGATACATATCCATGATACATATCCATGATACATATGCATGATACATATGCATGATACATGATACATATCCATGATACATGATACATATCTATGATACATGATTTTTTTCTTTTTTTTGGTTTTGAACTCAAAATATTTCTCATGGTTGGGGGAGAGTGAAAAATTAGCGGTGCTGGAGAGATTTAGGGATCGGGGAAAATTTTAGGGGTCAGGCGAAACTTTTTAGGGGTCAGGCCAAATTTTTTTGTTTTTTTTTGTTTTTTTTTTGTTTTGAAGTCAAAATATTTCTCAGGGTTGGGGGAGAGTGAAAAATTAGGGGGCTGGAGAGATTTAGGGGTCGGGGAAAATTTTAGGGGTCAGGACGAACTTTTTAGGGGTCAAGCCAAATTTTTTTGGGTTTTTTTGTTTTTATTTGTTTTGAACTGAAAATATTTCTCAGGGTTGGGGGAGAGTGAAAAATTAGGGGGCTAGAGAGATTTAGGGGTCGGGGAAAATTTTAGGGGTCAGGACGAACTTTTTAGGGGTCAGGCCAAATTTTTTTCTTTTTTTTTGGTTTTGAACTCAAAATATTTCTCAGGGTTGGGGGAGAGTGAAAAATTAGGGGGCTAGAGAGATTTAGGGGTCGGGGAAAATTTTAGGGGTCAGGACGAACTTTTTAGGGGTCAGGCCAAATTTTTTTCTTTTTTTTTGGTTTTGAACTCAAAATATTTCTCAGGGTTGGGGGAGAGTGAAAAATTAGGGGGCTAGAGAGATTTAGGGGTCGGGGAAAATTTTAGGGGTCAGGACGAACTTTTTAGAGGTCAGGCCAAATTTTTTTCTTTTTTTTTGTTTTGAACTCAAAATATACATAACATATAAAAGTGTATTCTTATGTAAAATTCACAGAGTAAAATGATGAGAGTATTCCCGAATCTATTAACCCAGCCCATAGGGGTCCATGGGGAATATTTCATCGGGGGGGGGGGCTTTTCATTTATTTTTCATTATATTTTATAGTAATTTGAAATTGCTGAGTCATATTGTAATTTAATTACGTAATACCGCACGAAATATGTATAGGTACCCTGCGACCGCACGTAGGATGTATAGGTACCCTGCGATCGCACGAAATATTTGTGGGTACCCTGCGACCGCACGAATATGTGTTTGTACCCTGCGACCGCACGAAGTATGTGTGGGTACCCTGCGACCGCACGAAATATGTGTGGGTACCCTGCGATCGTACAAATTATTTGAGGGTACCCTGCGACCGCACGAATATGTGTGGGTACCTTACGACCGGACGAAGTATGTGTGGGTACCCTGCGACCGGACGAAGTATGTGTGGGTACCCTGCGACCGGACGAAGTATGTGTGGGTACCCTGCGACCGCACGAAATATGTATAGGTACCAGCATACACCGGTGGGACGCCTAAGGGAAAATTTGGGGGAGGGGGAGTGTCGGCATTCGCCGGTGTGAGCGCCTCAGGCCAAATCTGGGGAGGGGGAATGTCGGCATACGGCGGCTCAGGCCAATCTGGGGAGGGGAGGAGGGAAATGTCGGCATTCGGCGGTATGAGCGTTCGCCTGTGGGGCGCCTCAGGCGAAATTTGGGGATGGGGCGTATTGGCATACGCCGGTGAGGCAGGCGAAATTTGGGGGAGGGGGAGTGTCAGTATTCGCCGGTGTCAGCGCCTCAGGCGAAATTTGGGGGAGTCGTCGGTGAGACAGATCCCGACCTTGGGGGTATATCAACCGGTACTTTAGGGGAGAGGAAGTGAGCTAAAGGAAAAGGGATTAAAAAATAAAAAGATAATCTGATTTTTGATTCGACAGTGTAAGATCGACACCTATCGGATAGGACTAGATATACACTTGATCTCAAGGCAATAATGCCGAGAACAGATACTACACTTTGATCTTAGCCAAAAGGCCGAGAATGTATTTAGAGAAATACATCTCGCAAAACATTAACTCCTAGAGTTAAAATTACATCTGCCAGATGTATTAACCCTTAGGCATAAAAGCCCGCTGTGTAAGGGGGAAAAGGGGGGTCGGGGGTCATTGTGACTTTTATAACACATTTTAAAACATTTTTTATTTCACATTAGCAAAAACAAAGACAATGACATTTTTTATTTTTCACAAAAAACAAAAAAGCACAATGAAAAAACCTAATCTACCCTAAGCTAGACATTTGCACTAAAAAATTCACAGTCACTCTATGGCTTAACCCTACTTAAAATATCCCCAAAATGAAACATGAATAACATGACATAACGTGGGAGTGGGATGACACATTAAAAACACCCAAAAAGAAAGAAAAATAAAGAACCAAATAAAATGATAAGGGGTGGTTAGTAGGACCCTCCCTACCCTCTTGCTAAGTCTGGACCGCCCACTGTTTTCCGGCTCGAGGCCGAAAACAAGCAGGTCGACCCCTAAATGGGAGTGGGAATTAAGTGGGGTGTTCTGAAAATAAATAATCGGGATCTGGGTACGGGAATGGATGGCGTCTTCCAAGATAATATTGCCAAGGGTTTCATCAGCCGGGGACAAAATAAATATGTGGAGTGGGCATCTTTGGAAGCTCTCTAGTGCCGGCAAAAACAAAATCAGGACAGGACATCACTTATTCCTACTAGCTAAGATTCAACTAGGCTAACACTTTGAATTTTACATTGGGCTGGGTTCCGTAGGACCCAGTACCGCCTGCTCCATGCTAAGGAGGAAAAACGTATTCAAACTTGGCTCCTCGTCGGATGCACAAACTAGTGTTGCGCACCCATCTTCTATTGAACTCCATGCGATGTAGTCGTTTCCAATCGCATCTGATTTTCACTTTAAGCTGATGCTTAAAGTAAACAACCAGATCACGATCCGAAACAGACCCAACCCCATGAACCTCATCTAGACGTGTAACCCACGTCACTAACCTAGCTACGGCCAGGATCACCAGAAACACCATTCGCTTCTCTCTAGACCACGGCGGCGCTACGTTGTTGATGACGAATGCTACATCCAAGACCATCGGCTGCTCGGCATCGATGCGAGCCGTTACCTCTCTGACATACTCCCAGAGAAGACGTAATTTTCTGCAAGTGAAGAAGGCGTGCTCGGCCGTTTCTTCCTCATTGTCCTCACAGCGCGGGCACAAGGGGACGTCCCTTATGCCATCTCTGCGTAATCTGCCATAGAGGGGCAGTGCGTTCCGAACAAGTCGCCAGGTCAGAGAGTACTCAGAATTGTTGAGATAACTCTGGCCTGGCGCCCAACTCCACTGGGAGCGAGCCTCCTCCGTCGACAATCCAAGCCGCCTCCCAAGCGGATCCGAAGCGGACCCCTCCACTAGATCCCGATACAGTCTCTTCCTTGACCGGGCAAGGTCACTGGACCCCGGCAACGCCTTAAGCGCAGCTCGGCATTCGGTGACGAACAGCGACTCTCCTCTCGGCCTACGTCGACCTTCGACCGAGTGGTCGGGTATGAGGTTGGGAAAGGCGTCCTCAACCGCAGGGACCCACGGAGCTTCTTCCGTCAAAGTACGACTCAGGAAAGCCAGTCTCTCAGCATGTCTATGACTTGCCAAGTCAGGCATCCCCAAGCCTCCATCACACGGACGTTGCGTACAGACCTGTCTGCGGACGTATGCTTTCCGCCCCTTCCACAGAAGTGAAAAGAGCAAGCGCGTGAAAGCAAGAAGGCGGTCCGCAGGCAGCGGGAGTACAGACAGTCGGTAAAGGATGAGAGGAAAGACGTAAGTGGCGCACGCCTCCGCTCTCCCCTTCAAGGAAAGTTTCCTTCGAGTCCAAGCCCTCACAGACGATTCGACCTTTGCCTGTACTTCCGACCAATTCTTCTCCAGCTGGAGACCCGGTCCGAACCAAACGCCAAGGATCCGAACCGGGCCATCGGTCCAGCTGAAGTCACCTGGAAGTGCGGTCTCTCCGCTCCAGGCAGCCAACCGCAGGCCGTTGGACTTGCTGCGGTTGACAATGGCCCCTGTAACATCTTCGTAACGAGCGAGCGCCTTAATCACCGCTTCTATGTCTTCACGGCTGGACACAAAAACGGTGACATCATCGGCATACGCGGAAACCCTGGCTCGCGCATAGTGAGGAGGGATAGCGATTCCGCGTAGGACTGGTGTAGCCGCCCCGTCCCTTAATTTGCGAAGGAAGGGCTCCAACGCCAGGACATAAAGCAGGGGCGACAGCGGACAACCCTGACGTACCGAACGAGAAACCACGAACGAATCCGAAAGCCTACCGTTTACCTGCACCGCTACCGTCGGCAGACGATACAGAATGGAGATCCACTTGCGGAAGTCCGGATTAAAACCGGCAGCCTCTAGAACAGATTCCAAGAAACCATGGTCGACCCTATCGAAAGCCTTGGACTGATCTAAATTGATCAGCGCGGCTTCAGTGTCGTCTTCTATACCCTCTAGGATCGTGCGAACCAGATGCAAATTGTTTTGAATTGACCTCCCCTTCACAGCATAGTTCTGCTCAGGCTCGATCAAGTCAGAGATAACAACCTGCAAACGATTCGCAAGAACACGGGCCAAAATCTTTAACTCTGTGTTTAGCAGAGTTATGGGCCTGTAATCATCTAAATTCCCCACACCAGGTTGGCCCCCCTTCTTCAACAATGTGACCACTCCTTTGGTAACCTGCCCAGGGATCGAGCCCTGAGCAAACCAGTGGTTAAACACATCCTTCAGAAGAGGAACAAACATGGGCGACAGCCTCAAGTAAACTTCGTATGGCAGACCATCGAGTCCTGGAGATTTATTGTAGCCGACCTGCTTCAACGCAGTAATGATCTCACCCTCTGTAACGTCCCCATCACAGCTAGCTGCTCGGGCCGCCTCTAGGCGGGGCGAGTCAGCCAAATAGCTGTCAAACTCCTGGCCGCGGAGTCTGGGTAGTTGGGTGAAGCGATCCTCCAAATGCTCGCGGAACCCCTCGCAAATCTCACGAGTAGATACCAGGGTATGTCCTTCCAGGTTATTAACCTTCCGAATGTACCCATCCGAGCCACGACGTAAAGCAGCCTTACGCTCAACAGCGTCAACGTTCACAGCTTCGTTAGAGACTTTCTTTAACCTAGCTCGAACTACTTGACCTTCATATCGCTCGCTAGCCAAGCGATTGAGGTCCCCCTTAATTAAGGCTATCTCTAGGGGATCCCCCCCAGCCACCGCCCGGGTCATCTTATCATCTACACGCTTCTGTGTCCTAGCCCTATCTTGAGCGAGGCGTTGGCTATAGCGGACACAAAAGCGTCTAACATAAACCTTAGTTTTCACCCACCAACTACTCCCGATAACCGCCCCCACTAAAGCCCGCTGAAGTAGTAACGTTAGCTTGTCCCGGAAGTCGGGTATCTCCAGTAAGGAGGTATTCAACTTCCAGTACCCAGCTAACCTAGGCCTATCGCTTAAACTCAAACGGGCCATAACCAATTTATGGTCCGAGTGACCTAACCAAGTGAACGTGGGACAAGATAAGAAATCTATGTCGCCTCTTCTAACTAACATTCTGTCCAAGTAAGTACTCGAACAGAAGGCCGCGCTAGTATGCCACGTCCACATCTCCCGCCCTGGGTGATCAACGCGAAATCTGTCGACAAGATCGCATGAGGCGATCAGGTCAGACAGACTGCTATCACACCTATCCGATCCTCTATTACCCCCGACCTTATCTATCTTGGGGTCAAGGACGGCATTCCAATCCCCCATTAATACTACACGCTCCGGACCCCCGAGAAACGTCTCCAACCGTCGAAAAAAGGAAACCCTCTCACCAACAGCGTTAGGCGCATAAACCGCAACGATCCGAAACTTGCTGCTGTCAACGGCAACATCGACTACGACCAACCGTCCTTCCGCATCCGTATGAACAACGCGCACTGTCGCGGACAGAGTGCGTCTCACTAGCAAAGAGACACCACAACTACGAACATTGCCATATGCTGAAAACAACTCAAAGTCATCAGTCAGCACATCACAATCCCCGTACGAACAGAAGTGGGTCTCCTCGATCGCAGCAATATCTACCTTAAGCGCCACGAGATCCCTCAGCACGCGAACAGCCTTGCTTCGGGATCTCATGCCCCTCACGTTCAATGTAGCCAAGTTTAAAGCCATCATTACTCCTAATCAGTGTTACAAACGGGACTAAAGTCCTCGGGAGTGAGGACGCCGAAGGCCTGACCGAGACTGCCGGTCAGCAGTTCGGACGAAATCCGTCCGTCTCTAGACAGGCCCCCCACGTCCAGGGGGAAAGTCAGTTTGAGTGCCCGATAAAATGAGGGGTGAACATAAGCAGGGACCCTCCCCGTACATCTGGCAGCCAGCTTACGTAATGACGGGTGCTCCTCATCTATTAGCTTCATACCCTGAATCACCTTTTTACCCGCCTCCACCATCCTCCACAGAGCCTTTGCCCTGCTCCCATTTTCCGGACGAATAAATGTTGTTAACATTGGGGCTTCCATAAAATTCAGCGGATCCTGGACCTGTTTGCCCCTCACATGGGTGAAGGCCTCCAGCATTTTGAGGTACTTTTTCTGTCGGCCATTCAAATCCGTCTGTGTCTGCGTAGCATTGGCCTCGCAAATCCTTTCATCAGGGAAAAAAGGGTACTTTTTGTTTTTTCCATGTTTTACTACCGGTGGAGACGGAGGTTTAGCTTTCTCGACAGGGGCTCTTTCTGCTTCCTCTGTCCTGGTAGTCGGGGATTTATCTCTGGGCGTATTTGAGGGGGTATCCAAAAGGGGAGGGGTGTTTTGCGCAACCTCATTTGAAGGGGACGGGGATTGGGTTTTGGGGGGTTGAGCAAGTTCAGTGCCACTGCTTTCTATTATTTTGTCTTTTGGCTCTTCTTCTTCCACCATCTCTTCCTCTGCTGCTTCCTTTGTCTCTTTAATCTTTTTGGCTTTATTTTCTTTAGGCTTTTCTAAGTCCACTCCTTCAACGACCATTACCGTCTCGTCCTCATTTGCTTTCTCATCCTCCTCTGACGAGTGGGTCGGCAATTTTCGTTTCACCCCTGGAGTGAGTGTGTTTACCGGTTCAACAGGAGTTTTTGTCTCCTGAATAGGGGATTTGTTAACCGGAGCTGATTTGGAGGTAATAGCGATCTTCTTTGCTTTTTTTCCCACTACCGTACTCCACTTGGGGGAATCGTTCTCCGTCCCGGCTGCCTCTGTGTTTGCTTGAGGTACCACAGGTGTCTTTTTCTGTGTTGAAGGCACAGACGCCGGGGACTTCGTTGGAATCCTTTTCGGGCAATCTTTTGCCATATGCCCCGGCGTCTTACAGCTCCAGCAATACGGCCTCCTTCCCTCGACAATGAGTGACATTGCCCAGGATTCGCACTGTAATTGCGCGGGGATGTCCAAGAAACCTTTATGACTTACTCTCATCTTTAGTTTATACTCCCCCGTCTGAATGTTCCTGGGTCCACGGACAGGAAAGATTGCCTCGACGTCACCATACTGTGACATAACTGCTCCTAGATGGTCGGAGTCAATACAGCATGGGACGCCGAGGATTGTGATGGTCGTCCTTCTTTTCCCCTGATATTCAGGCTTAACTCTTAACCCCTTCCATATCAGGTCCTGTCTTGCCACTTTCTCGGCATCCTTCGTTGTTGGAAGCAGGATATCCCACATGGCATACGATCGCTGAACTACGTATGTGGCTGGGACGTTCAAGTCCCCCAACATCTCGTACATTTTGTCTTTCGTAATTCTGGTTAACCCCTTTGCTTTTGCGTCCGTTGTTACCAATGACACAATCCTCAACCGTAAGCTTTCAAGGGTGCCAGGGATAAGCTTTAATGTACTACCCTGGGTATAGGCTTCGTACTTTTCCTTGAAAAGCTTTTTATACTCGTCAGGGGATTTTTGTGCTGTAGGTCCCCACGCTGCCACATTCTGAGAACTTCCTGAGGTTGGCGTCACTTCCTTAGCCATGGATTCTCTTCCCGCAGGGATTAGAGCGCTGCCCAACACTGGCCATGACTCTACTTGCTTTCTGGATGCCCCCCGTTTCAACTTAGGCCTTGCTTGCCTTTGCTGTTTAGCACGGTCTTCCGAGGACTCCCGATCTGACCCCGATGAGGAGCACCCCCAAATAAAACTAGGGCTATGGTCTTCTTTTTGTGCTATCCCCAAATCCAGGGAATTGCATTTCCTTAAGGGTTCTGGACTTTTTGGGTGATTGAAAGGAACATCATCCATAACCGCCAAGAGGTCTTTCTTAGTTATTATACCTCGACTAGTTTTGACTGGCGTTACGAAGTCCCCAAACACCAGATCTTTCTTTTCAGCAGACCTAACCCTCGGCCTGGAACGCGGAACTGGGACATTAGCTGACGAGCCAATCTGGGCGCACTCGGGTGTGCTAACCCTATCCACATCTGGGTTGCCACTTGATGCGGCGTTCCTCCCCGTACTTGAGGTGCCCGGCGTGGCCACACCTCCTTGGGCGCACTCGAGTGTGCCACCCCCCTCCGATACGACTGGGGCGCACTCGGGTGTGCAACCCCCCTCCGATACTACTGGGGCGCACTCGGGTGTGCAACCCCCCTCCGATACGACTGGGGCGCACTCGGGTGTGCAACCCCCCTCCGATACGACTGGGGCGCACTCGGGTGTGCAACCCCCCTCCGATACGACTGGGGCGCACTCGGGTGTGCAACCCCCCTCCAATACGACTGGGTCGCACTCGGGTGTGCAATCCCCCTCCAATACGACTGGGGCGCACTCGGGTGTGCAACCCCCCTCCAATACGACTGGGGCGTACTCGGGTGTACAACCCCCCTCCGTCTCAACTGGGGTGCACTCGGGTGTGCAACCCCCCTTCCAGGTCGGAGAACCGCTCGGCACGGTTATCCCCAACATCATTAGGTCGTACTCAGGGGTACGATTTACCAAATCTAGTAAGGTGCCCTCCGCGGTCACACCTTCCTCGCCCTCGCTGTTGTCAACGACAACACAGGTTTTTGAAGCCCGGGTGGCTTCCATCTATAAACGGGTCTGCAAGAGGCACGACACCCGCCGATTCGGAGACGAGGAGACCTTCACCGTTTTACGGGTTCGTCAGTCTCCCCGAAACCTGCCAGCTGCTTAAGTGCGCACCTCAGACAGACGCTGAAAAAGAAACAAAGTAAAAATAATTAATGGCCCAAGAGGGGCGAACAAACCTGACTGCAGGACTAGACCCGCCGATTCGGAGACGAGGAGACCTTCACCGTTTTACGGGTTCGTCAGTCTCCCCGAAACCTGCCAGCTGCTTAAGTCAGCCCAACAGTCAGGGAAAAGAAGAAAAGAAAAAGTCCCAAGAGGGGACAAAAAGGTGACAAAAGCCCCAAAAGGGGGCTTGGTCAAAGAAAAACGCTTTGAACCTAGCCGCAAGGGCTCGGTAGCGGGATCCTTAGTCTTTGGGAAAATGAGAATGTTTTATCTGAGAACAGATACTACACTCTGATCTTAGCCAAAAGGCCGAGAAACATCCGAAATTCAAAAATTTAATGTGATTTAAAGGGACTATTTATAACCAATCTACACCTGAACAGCGGTCTATCCACTAGACACTGTTCAAATTACATTAATAAATTAACGAGTAATAATAACTATGATTTTCTTTGAACAAACATTGTATAATACTATTTAACAAGTTCTTTAATGAGTTTTGATGAGCAACAATGAATTTTAGACTCCCTAGGCCGTTTTTCCCTAATTCTGTTTAGTGTAGTATCTGTTTTGATTATGCACTCCATAATCGTCTTGGCTTCATTCCGCCGGTCTATGGAAAAACGATTCACTCGCTGACAGTCAACCGGACCACTTTCCGACAAAAGGTAGCAGTTTTTTCGTATTTTACACTACTTTTTCAACGTTAATATGTAGTAAATTGGAAATAATCTAATGTATTTATGTACTAATCCGATAAAAATGCAGAGTCACTGTAAACATCCCATAATCCCTTGCCGGATGTACCCGGTCTTGCCCGACATTCAGCCCGGTTGTATCAGATCATCCAATAACTTCTGTCCGGATAAATCAATAACAACATAGGAATCCTACGTTATAAGTGTGTAGTGAAACAAGGGTTGCTCAATCACATCCGCACCTGTCCAATAATCCCTTGCTGGATGTACCCGGTCTTGCCCTATATTGTGTCCGGTTATATCAGGTCATAGTACTCGGCGTTGTCCGGGAAAAAAGTGCTCAATGTCCTAGATAGAGCTACTGTAGAGATAGGTTTGGATAATATTTTAACAGCATCTACGCTGAAAAGGATGGGGGAATCGATAAGAGTTAATTCAGTAGTGCTCAGGAGGCCTCTTTGATTTTCAAAGTACTCGGCGTTGTCCGGGAAAAAAGTGCTCAATGTCCTAGATAGACCTACTGTAGTGATAGGTTTGGAAAATATTTTAAAGCCATCTTCGTTCCCCTTTGGACTATTTGGCAGATCAAAAGGAGGGATACCTAAGTGATTTCAGTAGTCCTCAGGAGGCCTCCTTTGTTATCAAAGTACTCGGCGTTGTCCGGGAGAAAAGTGCTCAATGTCCTAGATAGAGTTACTGTAGTGATAGTTTGGAAAATATTTTAACGCTATCTTCGTTCCCCTTTGGACTATTTGGCAGATCAGAAGGAGAGAGGATACCTATGTGATTTCAGTAGTCCTCAGGAGGCCTCCTTGATTATCAAAGTACTCGGCGTTGTCCGGGAGAAAAGTGCTCAATGTCCTAGATAGAGCTACTGTAGTGATAGGTTTGGATAATATTTTAACAGCATCTACGCTGAAAAGGATGGGGGAATCGATAAGAGTTATTTCAGTAGTGCTCAGGAGGCGTCTTTGATTTTCAAATACTCGGCGTTGTCCGGGAGAAAAGTGCTGAATGTCCTAGATAGAGATACTGTAGTGATAGGTTTTGAAAATATTTTAACGCCATCTTCGTTCCCCTTTGGACTATTTGGCAGATCAGAAGGAGAGAGGATACCTAAGTGATTTCAGTAGTCCTCAGGAGGCCTCTTTGATTTTCAAAGTCCTCGGCGTTGTCCGAGAGAAAATTGCTCAATGTCCTAGATAGAGCTACTGTAGTGATAGGTTTGGATAATATTTTAACAGCATCTACGCTGAAAAGGATGGGGGAATCGATATAAGTTATTACAGTAGTTCTCAGGAGGCGTCTTTGATTATCAAAGTACTCGGCGTTGTCCGGGAGAAAAGTGCTCAATATCCTAGATAGAGCTACTGTAGTGATAGGTTTGGAAAATATTTTAACGCTATCTTCGTTCCCCTTTGGACTATTTGGTAGATCAGAAGGAGAGAGGATACCTAAGTGATTTCAGTAGTGCTCAGGAGGCCTCCTTGATTTTCAAAGTACTCGGCGTTGTCCGGGAGAAAATTGCTGAATGTCCTAGATAGAGCTACTGTAGTGATAGGTTAGGATAATATTTTAACAGCATCTACGCTGAAAAGGATGGGGGAATCGATAAGAGTTATTTAAGAAGTGCTCATGAGGCCTCCTTGATTTAAAAATTACTCGGTGTTGTCCGGGAGAAAAGTGCTCAATATCCTAGATAGAGCTACTGTAGTGATAGGTTTTGAAAATATTTTAACGCCATCTTCGTTCACCTTTGGACTATTTTGCAGATCAAAAGGAGGGATACCTAAGTGATTTCAGTAGTGCTCAGGAGGCCTCTTTGATTTTCAAAGTATTTGGCGTTGTCCGGGAGAAAAGTGTTCAATGTCCTTGATCGAGCTACTGTAGTGATAGGTTTGGATAATATTTTAACAGCATCTACGCTGAAAAGGATGGGGGAATCGATAAGAGTGATTTCAGTAGTGCTCAGGAGGCCTCCTTGATTTTCTAAGTACTCGGCGTTGTCCGGCAGAAAAGTGCTCAATATCCTAGATAGAGCTACTGTAGTGATAGGTTTGGAAAATATTTTAATGCCATCTTCGTTCCCCTTTGGACTATTTGGCAGATCAGAAGGAGAGAAGATACCTAAGTTATTTCAGTAGTGCTCATGAGGCCTCTTTTATTTTTAAAGTACTCGGCGTTGTCCGGGAGAAAATTGTTCAATGTCCTAGATAGAGCTACTGTAGTGATAGGTTTGGATAATATTTTAAGAGCATCTACGCTGAAAACCTATTTAGCATTCGCACCGCGACAGCAATAGGTACGTATTTAGCATTCAGCGGTGGCGATAGGAAGTATATAGCATGTGCACATGGGCGGCAATAAATACGTATATAGCATGCGCATCGGGAGTATAAAAAAAATTGGGGGGAAGACAAAACATTTATTTTGTCTTTTATCTTTTTCATTGAAATTATTTATGTGTATGGGGGAGAATGAAAAAAAAAAATTTTCGGGGGGGGGGGGCTAAAAAATTTCTTTTTTTTCTTTTTTAAAATAAAAATATTTCTATGTATGGGGGGAACATAAAATTTTTGGGGTGTAAGGGGGGTCAAAAAATTTTCTTTTTTTTTTCCTTTAAATTAAAAATATTTCTAAGTATGTGGGAGGATAGAAAAAAAATTTTCTTGTGGGGAGGCAAAAAAATGTATTTTTTTCTGTTTGTAACTAAAAATATTTATATTTATGATAGTGACAATACATAAATGAACACTATTTTGTTTTTCTAACACGACAGGGCCGAATAAATATAAGTTCTTACGTATGCGAACTGGGCTGGAGATTGGTACATATATAGTATGTGTACCCTTGCAGAGATAGGTAAGTATGTAGTATGCGCACCAGAGCCGCGATAGGTACGAATATAGTATGCACACCGGGCCGGCGATAGGTTTATATATAGTATGTGTACCTGGGTGGCAATAGGTACTATATAGTAGTGCATAGGGGTGGCTATAGCTACGTATTTAGCATTCGCACCGGGGTTGCGATAGGTATGTATTCAGCAATCGCACCGGGGTGGCGATATGTACATATTTAGTATTCGCACTGGGGCAGTGATAGGTACATATGGTGTATGAACACCTGGGCGGCAATATGTACGTATTTAGCATTCATCCCTGGGCGGAGATAGGTACTTATTTAGCATTCAGCGGTGGCGATAGGTACGTATATAGCATGTGCACATGGGCGGCAATAAGTACGTGATAGGTATGTATTATGCATGCGCACTGGGGCAGAGATCGGTTCATATATAGCACGCGCACCGGGGCAGCGATAGGTACGTATATAGCACGCGCACCGGGGCGGCGAAAGGTACGTATTTAGCATTCACTCCGGGGCGGCGATATGTATGTATTTAGCATTCACACCGGGGCGGCGATAGGTATGTATTTAGCATTCACACCGGGGCGGCGATAGGTATGTATTTAGCATTCACACCAGGGCGGCGATAGGTATGTATTTAGCATTCGCACCGGGGCGGCGATAGGTATGTATTTAGCATTCGCACCGGGGCGGCGATAGGTATGTATTTAGCATTCGCATTGGGGCGGCGATAGGTAT
The DNA here is from genome assembly GCA_963556195.1 of Sepiola atlantica. Lineage (NCBI taxonomy): Eukaryota > Metazoa > Mollusca > Cephalopoda > Sepiida > Sepiolidae > Sepiola > Sepiola atlantica. The sequence goes on from OY744518.1 coordinate 108,099,301, forward strand.
GTATTTAGCATTCGCACCGGGGTGGCGATATGTACGTATTTAGCTTCTGCACCGGGGCGGCGATAGGTACGTATTTAGAATTCACACAAGAGCGGCGATAGGTACGTATTTAGAAATCACACTGGGGCGGCGATATGTATGTATTTAGCATTCGTACCGGGGCTGCGATATGTACGTATTTAGCTTACACACCGGGGCGGTGATAGGTACATATTCAGAATTCAGGGGTGGCGATAGCTACATATATAGCATGTACACATGGGCAGCAATAAGTACGTACATAGCATGCGCACCTGGGCGGCGATCAGTACATATATATCACGTGCACCGGGGCGGCAATAGGTATGTATATAGCACGTGCACCAGAACGGCGAAAGGTATGTATTTCGCATTCGCACCGGGGTGGTGATAGGTACGTATTTAGCATTCACACCAGGGCGGCTATAGGTACGTATTTAGCATTCGCATCGGGCCGGCGATAGGTACGTATTTAGCATTCGCACCAAAGTGGTGATAGGTACGTATTTAGAAATTCGCACCAATGCGGCAATATGTACATATTAATTATTCCCACTAGGGCAGCGATAGGTACTTATGTAGCATGCTCACCGGGGCGGCGATAGGTACTATTTAGCATTCGCACCGGGGCGGCGATAGGTACTTAAATAGTATCTGAACTGGGGCGGCGATAGGTACGTATATAGTATGTGCACTGGGGCGGCGATAGGTACGTATATAGTATGCGCACCGGGGTGATGATAGATACGTATATAGCATGAACACCGGGGTGGAGATAAGTACCTATATAGAAGGCGCAGATAGAGGTGTTACTTTTTATAGAAATATATCATACTATTGCCCTGGGCAACGTAGGAGAAATGGTGGGGAAAGAACAGCTTTCGCAAAAGGCAAAATTAGAAAGTAGCGGTGAAATGCGGCGACCAGGGAAGAGAAAGGTAGAAAGATAAAGAGACGGCTATAGAGAAGGGGGGGGGGGGGAGAAATAGAAGTTTGTATATAAAGATGTTACACACACGATTTTTCTTCAATTATATGCTTTAATGACCCCGAGCAACGCCGGGTAGCCCCGCTAGTCTCCTATATAAAGGCCAGTTGTCTGTATGTCTGTCTGTCTGTCTGTCTGTCTGTTTGTATGTCCAGATACTCCTCCGAGAGGACCCAACAAACAGTCACACGGTTGACATCATCATGACCGGCCAGCCCCGGGACGTGTAATATCGCAGAACCGGCATGTATACAAATATTAGTGAAAACAATGACGGAGCATAATTTTTCTCTTCTTATTTTACTTATTTAGACGTTATTTAATATGTATACATATTAAATAACGTCTAAATAAGTAAAATAAGAAGAGAAAAATTATGCTCCACCATTGTTTTCACTAATATTTGTATACATGTTAAATAACATGTAAATAAGTAAAGTAAGAAGAGAAAAATTATGCTCCACCATTGTTTTCACTTATATTTGTATACATGTTAAATAACGTGTCAATAAGTAAAGTAAGAAGAGAAAAATTATGCTCCACCACTGTTTTCACTAATATTTGTATACATGTTAAATAACGTGTCAATAAGTAAAGTAAGAAGAGAAAAATTATGCTCCACCACTGTTTTCACTAATATTTGTATACATGTTAAATAACGTGTCAATAAGTAAAGTAAGAAGAGAAATAATTATGCTCCACCATTGTTTTCACTAATATTTGTATACATGTTAAATAACATGTAAATAAGTAAAGTAAGAAGAAAAATAATTATGCTCCACCATTGTTTTCACTTATATTTGTATACATGTTAAATAACGTGTCAATAAGTAAAGTAAGAAGAGAAATAATTATGCTCCACCACTGTTTTCACTAATATTTGTATACATGTTAAATAACGTGTCAATAAGTAAAGAAAGAAGAGAAATAATTATGCTCCACCACTGTTTTCACTAATATTTGTATACATGTTAAATAACGTGTCAATAAGTAAAGTAAGAAGAGAAATAATTATGCTCCACCATTGTTTTCACTAATATTTGTATACATGTTAAATAACGTGTCAATAAGTAAAGTAAGAAGAGAAATAATTATGCTCCGCCATTGTTTTCACTAATATTTGTATACATGTTAAATAACGTGTCAATAAGTAAAGTAAGAAGAGAAATAATTATGCTCCACCACTGTTTTCACTAATATTTGTATACATGTTAAATAACGTGTCAATAAGTAAAGTAAGCAGAGAAATAATTATGCTCCACCACTGTTTTCACTAATATTTGTATACATGTTAAATAACGTGTCAATAAGTAAAGTAAGAAGAGAAATAATTATGCTCCACCATTGTTTTCACTTATATTTGTATACATGTTAAATAACGTGTCAATAAGTAAAGTAAGAAGAGAAATAATTATGCTCCACCACTGTTTTCACTAATATTTGTATACATGTTAAATAACGTGTCAATAAGTAAAGTAAGAAGAGAAAAATTATGCTCCACCACTGTTTTCACTAATATTTGTATACATGTTAAATAACGTGTCAATAAGTAAAGTAAGAAGAGAAATAATTATGCTCCACCACTGTTTTCACTAATATTTCTATACGTGTTAAATAACGTGTCAATAAGTAAAGTAAGAAGAGAAATAATTATGCTCCACCATTGTTTTCACTAATATTTGTATACATGTTAAATAACATGTAAATAAGTAAAGTAAGAAGAAAAATAATTATGCTCCACCACTGTTTTCACTAATATTTGTATACATGTTAAATAACGTGTCAATAAGTAAAGTAAGAAGAGAAATAATTATGCTCCACCACTGTTTTCACTAATATTTGTATACATGTTAAATAACGTGTCAATAAGTAAAGTAAGCAGAGAAATAATTATGCTCCACCACTGTTTTCACTAATATTTGTATACATGTTAAATAACGTGACAATAAGTAAAGTAAGAAGAGAAATAATTATGCTCCACCACTGTTTTCACTAATATTTGTATACATGTTAAATAACGTGTCAATAAGTAAAGTAAGAAGAGAAATAATTATGCTCCGCCATTGTTTTCACTAATATTTGTATACATGTTAGATAACGTGTCAATAAGTAAAGTAAGAAGAGAAATAATTATGCTCCGCCATTGTTTTCACTAATATTTGTATACATGTTAAATAACGTGTCAATAAGTAAAGTAAGCAGAGAAATAATTATGCTCCACCACTGTTTTTACTAATATTTGTATACATGTTAAATAACGTGTCAATAAGTAAAGTAAGAAGAGAAATAATTATGCTCCACCATTGTTTTCACTTATATTTGTATACATGTTAAATAACGTGTCAATAAGTAAAGTAAGAAGAGAAATAATTATGCTCCACCACTGTTTTCACTAATATTTGTATACATGTTAAATAACGTGTCAATAAGTAAAGTAAGCAGAGAAATAATTATGCTCCACCACTGTTTTCACTAATATTTGTATACATGTTAAATAACGTGTCAATAAGTAAAGTAAGAAGAGAAATAATTATGCTCCACCACTGTTTTCACTAATATTTGTATACATGTTAAATAACGTGTCAATAAGTAAAGTAAGAAGAGAAATAATTATGCTCCGCCATTGTTTACACTAATATTTGTATACATGTTAAATAACGTGTAAATAAGTAAAGTAAGAAGAAAAATAATTATGCTCCACCATTGTTTTCACTTATATTTGTATACATGTAAAATAACGTGTCAATAAGTAAAGTAAGTAGAGAAATAATTATGCTCCACCATTGTGTTCATTAATATTTGTATACATGTTAAATAACGTCTCAATATATAAAGTAAGAGAAATAATTATGCTCCGCCATTGTTTTCACTAATATTTGTATACATATTAAATAACGTCTCAATAAGTAAAGTAAGAAGAAAAATAATTATGCTCCGCCATTGTTTTCACTAATATTTGTATACATGTTAAATAACGTCTCAATAAGTAAAGTAAGAAGAAAAATAATTATGCTCCATTATGCTTTTGTTTTAGAACTCAAAATATTTCTCAGGGTTGGGGGAGAGTGAAAAATTAGGGGCTGGAGAGATTGAGAGGTCAAGCCGAACTTTTTAGGAGTCAGGCCAATTCTTTTTGTTTTTTTTGTTTTGAACTCAAAATATTTCTCAGGGTTGAAGGAGAGTGAAAAATAAGTTGGGATGGGGGGCTGGAGAGAATAAGGGGTCGGTGAAAATTTTAAGGGTTAGGCTGTACTTTTTAGGAGTCAGGCCAAATTTTTTTCTTTTTTTTGGTTTTGAAGTCAAAATATTTCTCATGGTTGGGGGAGAGTGAAAAATTAGGGGGCTGGAGAGATTTAGGGGTCGGGGAAAATTTTAGGGGTCAGGACGAACTTTGTAGGGGTCAGGCCAAATTTTTTTCTTTTTTTTGGTTTTGAACTGAAAATATTTCTCAGGGTTAGGGGAGAGTGAAAAATTAGGGGGCTGGAGAGATTTAGAGGTCGGGGAAAATTTTAGTGGTCAGGACGAACTTTTTAGGGGTCAGGCCAAATTTTTTTCTTTTTATTTGGTTTTGAACTCAAAATATTTCTCATGGTTGGGGGAGAGTGAAAAATTAGGGGGCTGGAGAGATTTAAGAGTCGGGGCAAATTTTAGGGGTCATGACGAACTTTTTTGCGGTCAGGCCAAATTTTTTTCTTTTTTTTGGTTTTGAAGTCAAAATATTTCTCATGGTTGGGGGAGAGTGAAAAATTAGGGGGCTGGAGAGATTTAGGGGTCGGGGAAAATTTTACGGGTCAGGACGAACTTTGTAGGGGTCAGGCCAAATTTTTTTCTTTTTTTTGGTTTTGAACTGAAAATATTCCTCAGGGTTAGGGGAGAGTGAAAAATTAGGGGGCTGGAGAGATTTAGGGGTCGGGGAAAATTTTAGTGGTCAGGACGAACTTTTTAGGGGTCAGGCAAAATTTTTTTCTTTTTTTTTGGTTTTGAACTCAAAATATTTCTCATGGTTGGGGGAGAGTGAAAAATTAGGGGGCTGGAGAGATTTAGGGGTCGGGGAAAATTTTAGGGGTCAGGACGAACTTTTTAGGGGTCAGGCCGAATTTTTTTGTTTTTTTTTGTTTTGAAGTCAAAATATTTCTCATGGTTGGGGGAGAGTGAAAAATTAGGGGGCTGGAGAGATTTAGGGGTCGGGGAAAATTTTAGGGGTCAGGACGAACTTTTTAGGGGTCAGGCCGAATTTTTTTGTTTTTTTTTGTTTTGAAGTCAAAATATTTCTCATGGTTGGGGGAGAGTGAAAAATTAGGTGGCTGGAGAGATTTAGGGGTCGGGGAAAATTTTAGGGGTCAAGACGAACTTGTTAGGGGTCAGGCCAAATTTTTTTCTTTTTTTTGGTTTTGAACTCAAAATATTTCTCATGGTTGGGGGAGAGTGAAAAATTAGGGGGCTGGAGAGATTTAGGGGTCGGGGAAAATTTTAGGGGTCAGGACGAACTTTTTAGAGGTAAGGCCAAATTTTTTTCTTTTTTTTTGGTTTTGAAGTCAAAATATTTCTCATGGTTGGGGGAGAGTGAAAAATTAGGTGCTGGAGAGATTTAGGGGTCGGTGAAAATTTTAGGGGTCTGGCCAAATTTTTTAGGGTCTGCCCAAATTTAGGGGCGGCGATATGTACGTATTTAGCTTCCACACCGGGGCGGCGATAGGTACTTATTTAGCATTCAGCGGTGGTGATAGGTACTTATATAGCATGTGCACATGGGCAGTAATAAGTACGTATATAGTATGCGCACCGGGGCAGTGATAGGTATGTATTTAGCATGCGCACTGAGGCAGCGACTGGTTCATATATAGCACGCGCACCGGGGCGGCGATAGGTACGTATATAGCACGCGCACAGAGGCGGCGAAAGCTACATATTTAAAATTCACACTGGGGCGGCTAAAGGTACATATTTAAAATTTACACCGGGCCGGCGATAGGTACGTATTTAGCATTCACACCGGGGCGGCGATAGGTATGTATTTAGCATTCACACCGGGGTGGCGATATGTACGTATTTAGCTTCCGCACCGGGGCGGCGATAGGTACGTATTTAGAATTCACACCGGGGCGGCGATAGGTACATATTTAGAATTCACACCGGGGCGGCGATAGGTATGTATTTAGCATTCGCACCAGGGCGGTGATATGTACGTATTTAGCTTCCACACCAGGGCGGCGATAGGTACGTATTCAGAATTCAGGGGTGGCGATAGCTAATTATATAGCATATACACATAGGCAGCAATAAGTACGTACATAGCATGCGCTCTGCGCGGCGATCAGTACATATATAGCACGCGCACCGGGGCGGCAAAAGGTATGTATTTCACATTCGCACCATGGTGGTGATAGATACGTATTTAGCATTCGCACCAGGGCGGCTATAGGTACGTATTTAGCATCTGCACTGGGCCGGCGATAGGTACGTAGTTAGCATTCACACCAATGCGGCAATATGTACATATTAATTATTCGCACTAGGGCAGCGATAGGTACTTATGTAGCATGCACACCAGGGCGCAATTGGTATGTCTTTAGTATTCACACTAGGGCAGCGATAGGTACTTATGTAGCATGCACACCGGGGCGCAATAGGTATGTATTTAGCATTCACACCGGGGCAACGATAGGTACTATTTAGCATTCGCAACGGGGCGGCGATAGGTACTTAAATAGTATCTCCACCGGGGCTGCGATAGGTACGTATATTGTATGTGCACTGGGGTGGCGATAGGTACGTATATAGTATGCGCACCGGGGTGATGATAGATACGTATATAGTATGAACACCGGGGTGGAGATAAGTACCTATATAGAAGGCGCAGATAGAGGTGTTACTTTTTATAGAAATATGTCATACTATTACCCTGGGCAATCGGAGAAATGGTGGGGAAGAAACAGCTTTTGCAATAGGCAAAATTAGAAAGTAGCGGCGAAATGGGGCGACCAGGAAAGAGAAAGGTAGCAGATAAAGAGACGGCTATAGAGAGAGGGGGCGGACATAGAAGTTTGAATATAAAGATGTTACACACACGATCTTTCTTCAAATATATGTTTTTATGACCCCGAGCAACGCCGGGTAGCCCCGCTAGTCTCTTATATAAAGGGCAGTTGTCTGTTTGTATGTTTGTTTGTTTGTATGTCCAGTATCTCCTCAAAAACTACCCGACGACATGTCAAAAAGTTGACATCTACAGGACCGCACAAATCCCGGATGTAAAATATCTAAAAATCGCGAAAATCGATTCACTCGCTGACAGTCAACCGGACCACTTTCCGACAAAAGGTAGCAGTTTTTTTCGTATTTTTCACGAAATTTCAACGTAAATATGTAGTAAATTCGAAATAATCTAATGTATTTATGTACTAATCCGATAAAAATGCCGAGTCACTGTCAACATCCCATAATCCCTTGCCGGATGTACCCGGTCTTGCCCTAAATTGTGTCCGGTTCTATCAGATCATCCAATAACTTCTGTCCGGTTGCATCAATAACAACATAGGAATCCTACGTTAAGAGTGTGTAGTGAAACAAGGGTTGCTCAATCACATCCGCACCTGTCCCATAATCCCTTGCCGGATGTACCCGGTCTTGCTCTAAATTGTGTCCGGTTATATCAGGTCATCATGACGTCAGAGAGTGGCAGATAATTTGAAAAATAATGCAAAGTGGCGGGAATAAATTCACTCACACTACAACCTTTTAATAGACGCTAATATTCCTCCCACTCCCTTCCGTTATCATGATAGGCATTACCTCCTCCTTTCATGCCAAATTGGGGGGAGGGGGGGTGACGGCATTCGCCGGTGTGAGCGCCTCAGGCCAAATTTGGGGGAGGGGGTTTCGGTATTCGCCGGATGGGCGCCTCAGGCCAAATTTGGGGGAGGGGGAGTGTCGGCATTCTCCGACGCTCACACCTTTTTGAGAGGGTGGAGATAGTGTAGTATCTGTTGCGAGGAGAGAGTGTCAGCATTCGCCGGTGTGAGCGCCTCAGGCCAAATTTTTTCTAGGGGGGGGGGGATATATAGCAAATCTATAATAAAAACCAATGTGCATTTATTTGTATCTATAATAAAGACCAATGTGCATTTATTTGTATCTATAATAAAGGCCAATGTGCATTTATTTGTATCTATAATAAAGACAAATGTGCATTTATTTGTATCTATAATAAAGACCAATGTGCAAAGTACTCGGCGTTGTCCGGGAAAAAAGTGCTCAATGTCCTAGATAGAGCTACTGTAGTGATAGGTTTGGATAATATTTTAACAGCATCTACGCTGAAAAGGATGGGGGAATGGATAAGAGTTATTTCAGTAGTCCCCAGGAGGCCTCTTTGATTTTGAAATACTCGGCGTTGTCCGGGAGAAAAGTGCTCAATATCCTAGATAGAGCTACTGTAGTGATAGGTTTAGAACATATTTTAACGCCATCTTCGTTCCTTTTTGGACAATTTTGCAGATAAAAAGGGGGGAGGATACCTAAGTGATTTCAGTAGTCCCCAGGAGGCCTCCTTTATTATCAAAGTACTCGGCGTTGTCCGGGAGAAAAGTGCTCAATGTCCTAGATAGAGCTACTGTAGTGATAGGTTTGGAAAATATTTTAACGCGATCTTCGTTCCCCTTTGGACTATATCGCAGATCAAAAGGAGAGAGGATACCTAAGGGATTTCAGGAGTGCTCATGAAGCCTCCTCGATTTTCAAAGTACTCGGCGTTGTCCGGGAGAAAAGTGCTCAATATCCTAGATAGAACTACTGTAGTGATACGTTTAGAAAATATTTTAACGCCATCTTCGTTCCCCTTTGGACAATTTTGCAGATGAATAGGAGGGAGGATACCTAACTGATATCAGTAGTCCCCAGGAGGCCTCTTTGATTTTCAAAGTACTCGGCGTTGTCCGGGAAAAAGTGCTAAACGTCCTAGATAGAGCTACTGTAGTGATAAGTTTGGATAATATTTTAACAGCATCTACGCTGAAAAGGATGATGAATGGATAAGAGTTATTTCAGTAGTCCCCAAGAGGCCTCTTTGATTTTGAAATATTCGGCGTTGTCCGGGAGAAAAGTGCTCAATATCCTAGATAGAGCTACTGTAGTGATAGGTTTGGAAAATATTTTAACGCCATCTTCGTTCCCCTTTGGACTATTTCGCTGATCAGAAAGAGAGAGGATACCTAAGGGATTTCAGGAGTGCTCATGAAGCGTCCTCGATTTTCAAAGTACTCGGCGTTGTCCGGGAGAAAATTCCTCAATATCCTAGATAGAGCTACTGTAGTGATAGGTTTAGAACAGATTTTAACGCCATCTTCGTTCCCCTTTGGACAATTTTGCAGATGAAAAGGAGGGAGGATACCTAAGTGATTTCAGTAGTCCCCAGGAGGCCTCTTTCATTTTCAAAGTACTCGGCGTTGTCCGGGAAAAAAGTGCTCAATGTCCTAGATAGATCTACTGTAGTGATAGGTTTGGATAATATTTTAACAGCATCTATGCTGAAAAGGATGGGGGAATGGATAAGAGTTATTTCAGTAGTCCCCAGGAGGAATCTTTGATTTTGAAATACTCGGCGTTGTCCGGGAGAAAAGTGCTCAATATCCTAGATAGAGCAACTGTAGTGATAGGTTTGGAAAATATTTTAACGCCATCTTCGTTCCCCTTTGGACTTTTTCGCAGATCAGAAAGAGAGAGGATACCTAATCGATTTCAGGAGTGCTCATGAAGCCTCCTCGATTTTCAAAGTACTCGGCGTTGTCCGGGAGAAAAGTGCTCAATATCCTTGATAGAGCTACTGTAGTGATAGGTTTGGATAATATTTTAACAGCATCTACGCTGAAAAGGATGGGGGAATCGATAAGAGTTATTTCAGTAGTGCTCAGGAGGCCTCTTTGATTTTGAAATACTCGGCGTTGTCCGGGAGAAAAGTGCTCAATATCCTAGATAGAGCTACTTTAGTGATAGGTATGGAAAATATTTTAACGCCATCTTCGTTCCCCTTTGGACTATTTCGCAGATCAGAAGGAGAGACGATACCTAAGTGATTTCAGTAGTCCCCAGGAGGCCTCCTTGATTATCAAAGTACTCGGCGTTGTCCGGGAGAAAAGTGCTCAATGCCTTAGATAGAGCTACTGTAGTGATAGGTTTGGAAAATATTTTAACGCCATCTTTGTTCCCGTTTGGACTATTTGGCAGATTAGAAGGAGAGAGGATACCTAAGGAATTTTAGGAGTGCTCATAAAGCCTTCTCGATTTTTAAAGTACTCGGCGTTGTCCGGGAGAAAAGTGCTCAATATCCTAGATAGAGCTACTGTAGTGATAGGTTTAGAACATATTTTAACGCGATCTTCGTTCCCCTTTGCACTATTTCGCAGATCAGCAGGAGAGAGGATACGTAAGTGATTTCAGTAGTCCCCAGGAGGCCTCTTTGATTTTCAAAGTACTCGGCGTTGTCCGGGAAAAAAGTGCTCAATGTCCTAGATAGAGCTACTATAGTGATAGGTTTGAATAATATTTTAACAGCATCTACGCTGAAAAGGATGGGGAATCGATTAGATTTATTTCAGTAGTGCTCAGGAGGCCTCTTTGATTTTGAAATACTCGGCGTTGTCCGGGAGAAAAGTGCTCAATATCCTAGATAGAGCAACTGTAGTGATAGGTTTAGAAAATATTTTAACGCCATCTTCGTTCCTCTTTGGACTATTTCGCAGATCAGAAGGAGAGAAGATACCTAAGAGATTTCGAGTAGTCCCCAGGATGCCTCCTTGATCATCAAAGTACTCGGCGTTGTCCGGGAGAAAAGTGCTCAATGTCCTAGATAGAGCTACTGTAGTGATAGGTTTGGAAAATATTTTAACGCCATCTTCGTTCCCCATTTAGACTATTTCGCAGATCAGAAGGAGAGAGGATACCTAAGGGATTTCAGGAGTGCTCCTAAAGCTTCCTCGATTTTCAAAGTACTCGGCGTCGTCCGGGAGAAAAGTGCTCAATATCCTAGATAGAGCTACTGTAGTGATAGGTTTGGAAAATATTTTAACGTGATCTTCGTTCCCCTTTGGACTATATCGTAGATCAGAAGGAGAGAGGATACCTAAGTGATTTCAGTAGTCCCCAGGAGGCCTCCTTGATTATCAAAGTACTCGGCGTTGTCCGGGAGAAAAGCGCTCAATGTCCTAGATAGAGCTACTGTAGTGATAGGTTTGGATAATATTTTAACAGCATCTACGCTGAAAAGGATGGGGGAATCGATAAGAGTTGTTTCAGTAGTGCTCAGGAGGCCTCTTTGATTTTGAAATACTCGGCGTTGTCCGGGAGAAAAGTGCTCAATATCCTAGATATAGCTACTGTAGTGATAGGTTTGGAAAATATTTTTACGCCATCTTCGTTTCCCTTTGCACTATTTCGCAGATCAGAAGGAGAGAGGATACCTAGGTGATTTCAGTAGTCCCCAGGAGGCCTCCTTGATTATCAAAGTACTCGGCGTTGTCAGGGAGAAAAGTGCTCAATGTCCTAGATAGAGCTACTGTAGTGATAGGTTTGGAAAATATTTTAACGCCATCTTCGTTCCTCTTTGGACTATTTCGCAGATCAGAAGGAGAGAGGATACCTAAGGGATTTCAGGAGTGCTCATGAAGCCTCCTCGATTTTCAAAGTACTCGGCGTTGTCCGAGAGAAAAGTGCTCAATATCCTAGATAGAGCTACTGTAGTGATAGGTTTAGAACATATTTAAACGCCATCTTCGTTCCCCTTTAGACAATTTTGCAGATGAAAAGGAGGGAGGATACCTAAGTGATTTCAGTAGTCCCCAGGAGGCCTCTTTGATTTTCAAAGTACTCGGCGTTGTCCGGGAAAAAAGTGCTCAATGTCCTAGATAGATCTACTGTAGTGATAGGTTTGGATAATATTTTAACAGCATCTACGCTGAAAAGGATGGGGGAATCGATAAGAGTTATTTCAGTAGTGCTCAGGAGGCCTCTTTGATTTTGAAATACTCGGCGTTGTCCGGGAGAAAAGTGCTCAATATCCTAGATAGAGCTACTTTAGTGATAGGTATGGAAAATATTTTAACGCCATCTTCGTTCCCCTTTGGACTATTTCGCAGATCAGAAGGAGAGACGATACCTAAGTGATTTCAGTAGTCCCCAGGAGGCCTCCTTGATTATCAAAGTACTCGGCGTTGTCCGGGAGAAAAGTGCTCAATATCCTTGATAGAGCTACTGTAGTGATAGGTTTGGATAATATTTTAACAGCATCTACGCTGAAAAGGATGGGGGAATCGATAAGAGTTATTTCAGTAGTGCTCAGAAGGCCTCTTTGATGTTGAAATACTCGGCGTTGTCCGGGAGAAAAGTGCTCAATATCCTAGATAGAGCTACTGTAGTGATAGGTTTGGAAAATATTTTAACGCCATCTTCGTTCCCCTTTGGACTATTTCGCAGATCAGAAGGAGAGAGGATACCTAAGTGATTTCAGTAGTCCTCAGGAGGCCTCCTTGATTTTCAAAGTACTCGGCGTTGTCCGGGAAAAAAGTGCTCAATGTCCTAGATAGAGCTACTGTAGTGATAGGTTTGGATAATATTTTAACAGCATCTACGCTGAAAAAGATGGGGGAATCGATAAGAGTTATTTCAGTAGTGCTCAGGAGGCCTCTTTGATTTTGAAATACTCGGCGTTGTCCGGGAGAAAAGTGCTCAATATCCTAGATAGAGCTACTTTAGTGATAGGTATGGAAAATATTTTAACGCCATCTTCGTTCCCCTTTGGACTATTTCGCAGATCAGAAGGAGAGACGATACCTAAGTGATTTCAGTAGTCCCCAGGAGGCCTCCTTGATTATCAAAGTACTCGGCGTTGTCCGGGAGAAAAGTGCTCAATATCCTTGATAGAGCTACTGTAGTGATAGGTTTGGATAATATTTTAACAGCATCTACGCTGAAAAGGATGGGGGAATCGATAAGAGTTATTTCAGTAGTGCTCAGAAGGCCTCTTTGATGTTGAAATACTCGGCGTTGTCCGGGAGAAAAGTGCTCAATATCCTAGATAGAGCTACTGTAGTGATAGGTTTGGAAAATATTTTAACGCCATCTTCGTTCCCCTTTGGACTATTTTGCAGATCAGAAGGAGAGAGGATACCTAAGGGATTTCAGGAGTGCTCATGAAGCCTCCTCGATTTTCAAAGTACTCGGCGTTGTCCGGGAGAAAAGTGCTCAATATCCTAGATAGAGCTACTGTAGTAATAAGTTTAGAACATATTTTAACGCCATCTTCGTTCCCGTTTGGACAATTTTGCAGATGAAAAGGAGGGAGGATACCTAAGTGATTTTAGTAGTCCCCAGGAGGCCTCTTTGATTTTCAAATAATCGGCGTTGTCCGGGAGAAAAGTGCTCAATATCCTAGATAGAGCTACTGTAGTGATAGGTTTGGATAATATTTTAACAGCATCCACGATGAAAAGGATGAGGGAATCGATAAGAGTTTTTTCAGTAGTCCTCAGGAGGCCATCCTTGATTATCAAAGTACTCGGCGTTGTCCGGGAGAAAAGTGCTCAATATCCTAGATAGAGCTACTGTAGTGATAGGTTTGGAAAATATTTTAACGCCATCTTCGTTCCCCTTTGGACTATTTCGCAGATCAGAAGGAGAGAGGATACCTAAGTGATTTCAGTAGTCCTCAGGAGGCCTCCTTGATTTTCAAAGTACTCGGCGTTGTCCGGGAAAAAAGTGCTCAATGTCCTAGATAGAGCTACTGTAGTGATAGGTTTGGATAATATTTTAACAGCATCTACGCTGAAAAAGATGGGGGAATCGATAAGAGTTATTTCAGTAGTGCTCAGGAGGCCTCTTTGATTTTCAAATACTCGGCGTTGTCCGGGAGAAAAGTGCTCAATATCCTAGATAGAGCTACTGTAGTGATAGGTTTGGATAATATTTTAACAGCATCCACGATGAAAAGGATGGGGGAATCGATAAGAGTTATTTCAGTAGTCCTCAGGAGGCCATCCTTGATTATCAAAGTACTCGGCGTTGTCCGGGAGAAAAGTGCTCAATATCCTAGATAGAGCTACTGTAGTGATAGGTTTGGAAAATATTTTAACGCCATCTTCGTTCCCCTTTGGACTATTTCGCAGATCAGAAGGAGAGAGGATACCTAAGTGATTTCAGTAGTGCTCATGAGGCCTCTTTGATTTGCAAAGTACTTGGCGTTGTCGGGGAGAAAATTGCTCAATGTCCTAGATAGAGCTACTGTATTGATAGGTTTGGTTAATATTTTAACAGCATCTACGCTGAAAACCTATTTAGCATTCGCACCGCGGCAGCAATAGATACGTATTTAGCATTCATCAGTGGTGATAGGAACGTATATAGCATGTGCACATGGGCGGCAATAAATACGTATATAGCATGCGCATCGGGTGTGCAAAAAAAATTGGGGGAAGGCAAAATATTTTTAATTTCTTTTATCTTTTTCATTGAAAATATTTATATGTATGAGGGAGAATGAAAAAAAAAAATTTTCGGGGGGGGGCTGAAAATTTTTTTTTCTTTTTTTTTAAATGAAAATATTTCTATGTATGGGGGGAACATAAAATTTTGGGGGGTAGAGGGGGTCAAAAATTTTTCTTTTTTTTTCCTTTAAATTAAAAATATTTCTAAGTATGTGGGAGGATAGAAAAAAAATTTTTCTTGTGGGGAGGCAAAAATATGTATTTTTTCTGTTTTTAACTAAAAATATTCCTATTTATGATAGTGACAATACATGAATGAACACAATTTTGTTTTTCTAACACGACAGGGGCGAATTAATATGAGTTCTTACGTATGCGAACTGGGCTGGAGATTGGTACATATATAGTATGTGTACCCTTTCAGAGATAGGTAAGTATGTAGTATGCGCACCAGAGCCGCGATAGGTACGAATATAGTATGCACACCAGGCCAGCGATAGGTTTATATATAGTATGTGCACCGGGGTGGAAATAGGTACTTATATAGTAGTGCATAGGGGTGGCGATAGCTATGTATTTAGCATTCGCACCAGGGTTGCGATAGGTACGTATTCAGCAATCACACCGGGGCGGCGATATGTACATATTTAGTATATGCACTGAGGCAGTGATAGGTACATATGGTGTATGCACACCGGGGCGGCAATATGTACGTATTTAGCATTCATCCCAGGGCGGAGATAGGTACTTATTTAGCATTCAGCGGTGGCGATAGGTACGTATATAGCATGTGCACATGGGCGGCAATAAGTAGGTGATAGGTATGTATTATGCATGCGCACTGGGGCAGCGATCCGTTCATATATAGCACGCGCACCGGGGGGACGATAGTTACGTATATAGCATGCGCACCGGGGCGGCGAAAAGTACGTAATTAGCATTCACACCGAGGCGGCGATAGGTACGTATTTAGCATTCACACCGGGGCGGCGATAGGTATGTATTTAGCATTCACACCGGGGCGGCGATAAGTATGTATTTAGCATTCGCACCGGGGCGGCGATAGGTATGTATTTAGCATTCGCACCGGGGTGGCGATATGTACGTATTTAGCTTCCGCACCGGGGCGGCGATAGGTACGTATTTAGCATTAACACCGGGGCGGCGATAAGTATGTATTTAGTATTCACACCGGGGCGGCGATAGGTATGTATTTAGCATTCACACAGGGGCGGCGATAGGTATGTATTTAGCATTCGCACCGGGGCGGTGATAGGTATGTATTTAGCATTCGCACCAGGGTGGCGATATGTACGTATTTAGCTTCCGCACCAGGGCGGCGATAGGTACGTATTTAGCTTCCGCACCGGGGCGGCGATAGGTACATATTTAGAATTCACACCGGGGCGGCGATAGGTATGTATTTAGCATTCGCACCGGAGCGGCGATATGTACGTATTTAGCTTCCACACCGGGGCGGTGATAGGTACGTGTTCAGAATTCAGGGGTGGCGATAGCTACGTATATAGCATGTACACATGGGCAGCAATAAGTACTACGTAGCATGCGCTCTGCGGCGACGATTAGTACATATATAGCACGCGCACCAGGGTGGCGATAGGTACGTATATAGCACGCGCACCAGGGTGGCGATAGGTACGTATATAGCACGTGCACCGGAACGGCAAAAGGTATGTATTTCGCATTCGCACGGGGCGGCTATAGGTACGTATTTAGCATTCGCACCAGGGCGGCTATAGATACGTATTTAGCATTCGCACCGGGCCGGCTATAGGTACGTATTTAGCATTCGCACCAAAGCGACGATAGGTACGTATTTTGCATTCGCACCAAAGTGGCAATGTGTACATATCAATTATTCGCACTAGGGCAGCGATAGATACTAATGTAGCATGTACACCGGGGCAGCGATAGGTACCATTTAGCATTCGCACCGGGGCGGCGATAGGTACTTAAATAGTATCTGCACTGGGGCGGCGATAGGTGCGTATATAGTATGTGCACTGGGGCGGCGATAGGTACGTATATAGTATGCGCACCGGGGCGATGATATATACATATATAGTATGAACATCGGGACGGAGATAAGTACCTATATAGAAGGCGCAGATAGGGGTGTTACTTTTTATAGAAATGTCATACTATTGCCCTGGGCAATAGGAGAAATGGTGGGGAAGAAACAGCTTTCGCAAAAGGCAAAATTAGAAAGTAGCGGTGAAATGGGGCAACCAGGGAAGAGAAAGGTAGAAAGATAAAGAGACGGCTATAGAGAAAGGGGTGGAGAAATAGAAGTTTGTATATAAAGATGTTACACACACGATTTTTCTTCAATTATATGTTTTTATGACCCCGAGCAACGCCGGGTAGCCCCGCTAGTCTCCTCTATAAAGGCCAGTTGTCTGTATGTCTGTTTGTCTGTTTGTATGGCCAGCTTCTCCTCAAAAACTACGCGCCGACATGTCAAAAAGTTGATATCTTCAGCACCGTACAACACCTGGGATCATAATATCTCAAAATGACAACAAAAAAACATGTTGCTGGGGGTCAACGGGGCCAGTCTTCGGCAGCGGGTCTGGTTTTTTCAAACTTTTCTAATGTTATTCACTAGTAATTTGGAAATCAGCCAATGTAATTATGTACTAATAATTTTGTTTTCAACCTACTTATTCTTGTGCACGTGACGTCACAGTAATAGGTATATGACGTCGTCGTTATAGGTTTTGAAATTTTTTTTCTCTTCAAAACTTATTTTACTTCGACAGATTTTTATACATAACATACAGAGTAAGATGATGAGAGTATTCCCGAATCTATAAACCCACCTCTTAGGGGTCCATGGGGCATATTTCATCGGGGGGGGGGGGGGGCCTTTTCAGTTATTTTTCATTATATTTTATAGTGATGAAATAAGTTTACAGTGACCCGTTGGGTCAGAACCACTCTATATATGTATAAAAAAAGAAAAAAAGAATTTAACCAGTATGTGTTACCAGTGATCCGTTGGGTCATAACCACTCTATATATGTATAAAAAAGACCCAGAACCGGGGGTGCTTCTACAATATAGGACCCATAGGCTTCTGCAGAATAGGGACCATGGGTGCTTCTACAGTATAGGGACCAGAGGTGCTTCTACAGTATAGGGACCAGAGGTGCTTCTACAGTATAGGGACCAGAGGTGCTTCTACAGTATAGGACCCAGTACCGGGGGTGCTTCTACAAAATTAGAACATAGAGGTTTCTGCAGAAAAAGGGCCATGGGTGCTTCTCCAGTATAGGGACCAGGGGTGCTTCTACAGTGTATGACCCAGCACCAGGGGTGCTTCTACAATATAGGACCCGAAGGCTTCTGCAGAATAGGGACCATGGGTGCTTCTACAGTATAGGGACCAGAGGTGCTTCTACAGTATAGGGACCAGAGGTGCTTCTAGAGTATAGGACCCAGTACCGGGGGTGCTTCTACAATATTAGAACATAGAGGTTTCTGCAGAAAAAGGACCATGGGTGCTTCTCCAGTATAGGGACCAGGGGTGCTTCTACAGTGTATGACCCAGCACCAGGGGTGCTTCTACAATATAGGACCCGAATGCTTCTACAGAATAGGGACCATGGGTGTTTATGCAGTATAGGCACCGGGGGTGCTTCTACAGTATAAGATCCAGAGGCTTCTGCAGTACAGGCACGGGGGGGGGGTGCTTCTGCAGTATAGCCACCGGGGCGCTTCTACAGTATAGGCCCCAGCACCGGGGGTGCTTTTTCAGTATAGGACCCAGCACCGGGGGGGGGGGCTTCGTCAATTTAGGACCCAGAGGCTTCGGCGTTGTCCGGGAAAAAAGTGCTCAATATCCTATTTTGCTTGAGGAGAGGAGGAGGAGGGAGAGCCCCGGGCAACGCCGGGTACCCCTGCTAGTCTCCTATATAAAGGGCAGTTGTCTGTATGTTTGTCTGTTTGTTTGTCTGTTTGTTTGTATGTCCAGATACTCCTCCGAGAGGACCCAACAAACAGTCACACGGTTGACATCATTATAACCGGCCAGCCCCGGGACGTATAATATCTCAGAACCGGAAAAAAAAATGGACTCTTCGAGGGTCGACTGAGCACTTTCCTCCAATGGGGGGGTGCCTTTTTCCTCGATTTTCAACGTTGTTTAGTACTAATTTGAGAAAAAAACAAAGAATTTGAGAAATAATGCACCGTCATGATTTTAACAGGAAATGACGTCAGAGGAAATCCCTAACGGCTCTTTTTTGAACATGAGTTTATAGTGAAGCAAGTGTTGCTTAATCACAAACGGCACTTTTTTTGAACACGAGTCCATAGTCAAGCATGGGTTGCTTACTTACTAACGGCACTTTTTTGAACATGAGTCCATAGTGATGCAAGGGTTGCTTAACTCCTAACGGCACTTTTTGATACATGCGTTTATAGTGACGCAAGTGTTGTTTAATCAATAACGGCACTTTTTTTAACATGAGTTCATAGTGAAGCAAGGGTTGCTTAATCCTAACCACATTTTTTCTGTTGACATGATAACATCCTCCTAGGTATTACCTCCTCCTTTTTGAGAGGTGTGAAGTTAGTGTAGTATCAGTAAAATTAAAGTAATAAATAATTATGCTCCCCCACTGTTTTCACTAATATTTGTATGCTCCCCCATTGTTTTCACTAATATTTCTATACATATTGTATACATATTGAAAACTTGGGGTGGGTGTGGGGGGTGTCGGCATTCGCTGGTGTGAGCGCCTCAGGCCAAATCTGGGGAGGGTGAGTGTCGGCATTCGGCGGTGGGGCGCCTCAGGCGAAATTCGGGGAGGAGTGTCGGCATTCGCCAGTATGAGCGCCTCAGGCCGAATTTGGGGGAGTGTCGGCATTCGCCGGTGTGAGCGACTCAGGCCGAATTTGGTGGAGTGTCGGCATTCGCCGGTGGTGCGCCTCAGGCCAAATTTGGAGATGGGGGATTGTCGGCATAATGCAAAGTCACAATTTTAGCAGGAAATGACGTCAGAGGAAATCCCTAACGGCACTTTTTTTGAACATGAGTTTATAGTGAAGCACGGGTTGCCTTATCCCAACGAAACACTGTTGCTTAATCCCTAACGGCATTTTTTTGAACATGAGTCCATAGTGAAGCAAGGGTTGCTTAATTCCTAACGGCACTTTTTTGAACATGAATCCACAGTGAAGCCAGGGTTGCTTAATCAATAACGGCACTTTTTTGAACACGAGTTTGTAGTGAAGCCAGGGTTGCTTAATCCTAACTGCATTTCTTCTGTTGACCTGATACCATCCTCCCAGGTATAACCTCCTTCTTTTTGAGAGGTGTGAAGTTAGTGTAGTATCAGTAAAATTAAAGTAATAAATAATTATGCTCCACCATTGTTTTCACTAATATTTGTATACATATTAAATAACGTCTCAATAAGTAAAGTAAGAAGAAAAATAATTATGCTCCACCATTGTTTTCACTAATATTTGTATACATATGATATAACGTCTAAATAAGTAAAGTAAGAAGAAAAATAATTATGCTCCACCACTGTTTTCACTAAAATGTGTATACATATTAAATAACATCTCAATATGTAAAGTAAGAAGAAATATAATTATGCTCCGCCATTGTTTTCACTAATATTTGAATACATGTTAAATAACGTCTCAATAAGTAAAGTAAAAAGAGAAATAATTATGCTCCGCCACTGTTTTCACTAATATTTGTATACATATTAAATAACGTCTCAATAAGTAAAGTAAAAAGAGAAATAATTATGCTCCGCCATTGTTTTCACTAATATTTGTATACATGTTAAATAACATTTTTTTGTTTTGAACTGAAAATATTTCTTAGGGTTGGGGGACAGTTAAAAATTAGGGGCTGGAGAGATTGAGGGCTCGGGGAAAATTTTAGGGGTCAGGCCGAACTTTTTTGTTTTTTTTGTTTTGAAGTCAAAATATTTCTCAAGGTTGGGGAGAATCAAAAAATAAGGGGCTAGAGATATTGAAGGGTCGGGGAAAATTTTAGGGGTCAGGCCGAACTTTTTAGGGGTCAGGCCAAATTTTTTTCTTTTTTTTGGTTTTGAACTGAAAATATTTCTCAGGGTTGGGGGAGAGTGAAAAATTAGGGGGCTGGAGAGATTTAGGGGTCGGGGAAAATTTTAGGGGTCAGGACGAACTTTTTAGGGGTCCGTCCAAATTTAGGGGCGGTGATATGTACATATTTAGCTTCCACACCGGGGCGGCGATAGGTACTTTTTTAGCATTCAGCGGTGGTGATAGGTACTTATATAGCATGTGCACATGGGCGGTAATAAGTACGTATATAGTATGTACACCGGGGCAATGATAGGTATGTATTTAGCATGCGCACTGAGGCAGCGATCGGTTCATATATAGCACGCGCACCGGGGCGGCGATAGGTACGTATATAGAACGCGCACAGGGGCGGCAAAAGGTACATATTTAAAATTCACACCGGGGCGGCGAAAGGTACATATTTTACATTCACACTGGGGCGGCGATATGTACGTATTTAGCATTCACACCGGGGCGGCGATAGGTATGTATTTAGAATTCAGACCGGGGCGGCGATAAGTATGTATTTAGCATTCGCACCGGGGCGGCGATATGTACGTATTTAGCTTCCACACCAGGGCGGTGATAGGTACGTATTCAGAATTCAGGGGTGGCGATAGCTACGTATATAGTATGTACACATGGGCAGCAATAAGTACGTACATAGCATGCGCTCAGCGGCGGCGATCAGTACATATATAGCACGCGCATCGGGGCGGCGAAAGGTATGTATTACGCATTCGCACCGTGGTGGTGATAGGTACGTATTTAGCATTCGCACTGGGGCGGCTATAGGTACGTATTTAGCATTCGCACCAGGCCGGCTATAGGTACGTATTTAGCATTCGCACTGGGCCGGCGATAGGTACGTATTTAGCATTCACACCAAAGCGGCAATATGTACATATTAATTATTCGCACTAGGGCAGCGATAGGTACTTATGTAGCATGCACACCAAGGCGCAATTGGTATGTCTTTAGTATTCGCACTAGGGCAGCGATAGTTACTTATGTAGCATGCACACCGGGGCGCAATAGGTATGTATTTAGCATTCACACCGGGGCAACGATAGGTACTATTTAGCATTTGCAACGGGGCGGCGATAGGTACTTAAATAGTATCTGCACCGTGGCGGCGATAGGTACGTATATAGTATGTTCACTGGGGCGGCGATAGGTACGTATATAGTATGCGCACCGGGGTGATGATAGATACGTATATAGTATAAACACCGGGGTGGAGATAAGTACCTATATATAAGGCGCAGATAGAGGTGTTACTTTTTATAGAAATATGTCATACTATTACCCTGGGCAATAGGAGAAATGGTGGGGAAGAAACAGCTTTTGCAAAAGGCAAAATTAGAAAGTAGCGGCGAAATGGGGCGACCAGGAAATAGAAAGGTAGCAGATAAAGAGACGGCTATAGAGAGAGGGGGCGGACATAGAAGTTTGAATATAAAGATGTTACACACACGATCTTTCTTCAAATATATGTTTTTATGACCCCGAGCAACGCCGGGTAGCCCCGCTAGTCTCTTATATAAAGGGCACTTGTCTGTATGTATGTATGTATGTCTGTATGTGAAGCTTCTCCTCAAAAACTACGCGGCGACATGTCAAAAAGTTTATATCTTCAGCACCGTACAACACCTGGGATCATAATATCTCAAAATTACAACAAAAAAAAATGTTGCTGGGGGTCAACGGGGCCAGTCTTCGGCAGCGGGTCTGGTTTTTTCAAACTTTTCTAATGTTATTCAGTAGTAATTTGGAAATCAGCCAATGTAATTATGTAATAATAATTTTATTTTCAACCAACTTATTCTTGTGCACGTGACGTCACAGTAATAGGTATATGACGTCATCGTTATAGGTTTTTCCCTTTTTTCTCTTCAAAACTTATTTTACTTACAGTGACCCGTTGAGTCATAACCACTCTATATATGTATAAAAAAAGAAAAAAAGAATATTTTAACAAGTACACGTTTACAGTGACCCGTTGAGTCATAACCACTCTATATATGTATAAAAAAAGAAAAAAGAAGAATTTAACAAGTACACGTTTACAATGACCCGTTGAGTCATAACCACTCTATATATGTATAAAAAAAGAAAAAAAGAAGAATTTAATAAGTAAACGTTTACAGTGACCCGTTGAGTCATAACCACTCTATATATGTATAAAAAAAAGAAAAAAGAAGAATTTAACAAGTACACGTTTACAGTGACCCGTTGAGTCATAACCACTCTATATATGTATAAAAAAAGAAAAAAGAAGAATTTAACAAGTACACGTTTACAATGACCCGTTGAGTCATAACGACTCTATATATGTATAAAAAAAGAAAAAAAGAAGAATTTAACAAGAACATGTTTATAGTGACCCGTTGAGTCATAACCACTCTATATATGTATAAAAAAAGAAAAAAGAAGAATTTAACAAGTACACGTTTACAGTGACCCGTTGAGTCATAACCACTCTATATATGTATAAAAAAAGAAAAAAGAAGAATTTAACAAGTACACGTTTACAATGACCCGTTGTCTCATAACCACTCTATATATGTATAAAAAAAAAGAAAAAAGAAGAATTTAACAAGTAAACGTTTACAGTGACCCGTTGAGTCATAACCACTCTATATATGTATAGAAAAAAGAAAAAAAGAAGAATTTAACAAGAACATGTTTATAGTGACCCGTTGAGTCATAACACCTCTATATATGTATAAAAAAAGAAAAAAGAAGAATTTTACAAGTACACGTTTACAGTGACCCGTTGAGTCATAACCACTCTATATATGTATAAAAACAGAAAAAAGAAGAATTTAACAAGTACACGTTTACAGTGACCCGTTGAGTCATAACGACTCTATATATGTATAAAAAAAGAAAAAAGAAGAATTTAACAAGTACACGTTTACAGTGACCCGTTGAGTCATAACCACTCTATATATGTATAAAAAAGAAAAAAGAAGAATTTAACAAGTACACGTTCACAATGACCCGTTGAGTCATAACCACTCTATATATGTATAAAAAAAGAAGAATTTAACAAGTAAACGTTTACAGTGACCCGTTGAGTCATAACCACTCTATATATGTATAGAAAAAAGAAAAAAAGAAGAATTTAACAAGTACACGTTTACAGTGACCCGTTGAGTCATAACCACTCTATATATGTATAAAAAAGAAAAAAGAAGAATTTAACAAGTACACGTTTACAATGACCCGTTGAGTCATAACCACTCTATATATGTATAAGAAAAGAAGAATTTAACAAGTAAACGTTTACAGTGACCCGTTGAGTCATAACCACTCTATATATGTATAGAAAAAAGAAAAAAAGAAGAATTTAACAAGAACATGTTTATAGTGACCCGTTGAGTCATAACCACTCTATATATGTATAAAAAAAGAAAAAAGAAGAATTTAACAAGTACACGTTTACAGTGACCCGTTGAGTCATAACCACTCTATATATGTATAAAAAAAGAAAAAAGAAGAATTTAACAAGTACACGTTTACAATGACCCGTTGAGTCATAACCACTCTATATATGTATAAAAAAGAAAAAAAGAAGAATTTAACAAGTAAACGTTTACAGTGACCCGTTGAGTCATAACCACTCTATATATGTATAAAAAAAAGAAAAAAGAAGAATTTAACAAGTACACGTTTACAGTGACCCGTTGAGTCATAACCACTCTATATATGTATAAAAAAAGAAAAAAGAAGAATTTAACAAGTACACGTTTACAATGACCCGTTGAGTCATAACCACTCTATATATGTATAAAAAAAAAAGAATTTAACAAGTAAACGTTTACAGTGACCCGTTGAGTCATAACCACTCTATATATGTATAGAAAAAAGAAAAAAAGAAGAATTTAACAAGAACATGTTTATAGTGACCCGTTGAGTCATAACCACTCTATATATGTATAAAAAAAGAAAAAAGAAGAATTTTACAAGTACACGTTTACAGTGACCCGTTGAGTCATAACCACTCTATATATGTATAAAAACAGAAAAAAGAAGAATTTAACAAGTACACGTTTACAGTGACCCGTTGAGTCATAACGACTCTATATATGTATAAAAAAAGAAAAAAGAAGAATTTATCAAGTACACGTTTACAATGACCTGTTGAGTCATAACCACTCTATATATGTATAAAAAAAGACAAAAAGAAGAATTTAACAAGTAAACGTTTACAGTGACCCGTTGAGTCATAACCACTCTATATATGTATAAAAAAGAAAAAAGAAGAATTTAACAAGTAAACGTTTACAGTGACCCGTTGAGTCATAACCACTCTATATATGTATAAAAAAAGAAGAATTTAACAAGTACACGTTTACAGTGACCCGTTGAGTCATAACCACTCTATATATGTGTGGGTACCTTGCGAGTTGATGAAGTATGTGTGGGTACCCTGCGACCGGACGAAGTATGTGTGGGTACCCTGCGACCGGACGAAGTATGTGTGGGTACCCTGCGACCGGACGAAGTATGTGTGGGTACTCTGCGACCGAAAAAAGTATGTGTGGGTACCCTACGCCTGGAAAAAGTATGTGTGGGTCCCCTACGACCGGACAAAGTATGTGTGGGTACCCTGCGCCCGGAAAATGTATGTCTGGGTACCCTGCGCACGGAAAAAGTATGTGTGACTACCCTTCGACCTGACGAAGTATGTGTGGGTACCCTTCGACCTGACGAAGTATGTGTGGGTACCCTTCGACCGGACTAAGTATGTGTGGGTACCCTGCGACCGGACGAAGTATGTGTGGGTACCCTGCGACCGCATGAAGTATGTGTGGGTACCCTGCGACCGCACGAAATATGTGTCGGTACCCTGAAACCGGACGAAGTATGTGTGGGTACCCTGCGACCGCAAGAAGTATGTGTGGGTACCCTGCGCCGGGAAAAGGTATGTGTGGGTACCCTGCGCCGGGAAACAGTATGTGTGGGTACCCTGCGCCCGGAAAAAGTATGTGTGGGTACCTTGCGACTTGACGAAGTTTGTGTGGGTACCCTGCGACCGGACGAAGTATGTGTGGGTACCCTGCAACCGGACGATGTATGTGTGGGTACCCTGCGACCGGACGAATTATGTGTGGGTACCCTGCGACCAAACGAAGTATGTGTGGGTACCCTGCGACCGAAAAAAGTATGTGTGGGTACCCTACGCCCGGCAAAAGTATGTGTGGGTACCCTACCACCGGACAAAGTATGTGTGGGTACCCTGCGCCCGGAAAATGTATGTCTGGGTACCCTGCGCCCGGAAAAAGTATGTGTGGGTACCCTGCGCCCGGAAAAAGTATGTGTGACTACCCTTCGACCTGACAAAGTATGTGTGACTACCCTTCGACCTGACGAAGTATGTGTGGGTACCCTTCGACCTGACGAAGTATTTGTGGGTACCTTTCGACCGGACTAAGTATGTGTGGGTACCCTGCGACTTGACGAAGTATGTGTGGGTACCCTTCGACCGGACGAAGTATGTGTGGGTACCCTGCGACCGCACGAAGTATGTGTTGGTACCCTGCACACGGAAAAAGTATGTGTGGGTACCCTACGACCGGACGAAGTATGTGTGTGAACCTTTCGACCTGACGAAATATGTGTGGGTACCCTGCGACCAGGTAAAATATGTGTGGGTACTCTGCGACCAAACGAAGTATGTGTGGGTACCCTGCGAGCGGATGAAATATGTGTGAGTACCTTGCGACTGGACAAAGTATGTGTGGGTACCCTGCGACCGGACGAAGTATGTGTGGGTACCCTGCGCCAGGAAAAAGTATGGTAGGGTACCCTGCGACCGCACGAAATATGTGTGGGTACCCTGCGCCTGGAAAAAATATGTGTTGGTACCCTGCGCCCGGAAAAAGTATGTGTATGTACCCTGCGCCCGGACAAAGTATGGGTGGGTACCCTTCGACCTGACGAAGTATGTGTGGGTACCCTGCGACCTGACGAAGTATGTGTGGGTACCCTGCGACAGGACGAAGTATCTGTGGGTACCCTGCGACTGGACGAAGTATGTGTGGGTACCCTGCGACCGCAAGAAGTATGTGTGCGTACCCTGCGCCGAGAAAAGGTATGTGTGGGTACCCTGCGCCGGGAAAAGGTATGTATGGGTACCCTGCGCCGGGAAAAGGTATGTGTGGGTACCCTTCGCCCGGAAAAGGTATGTGTGGGTACCTTGCGACTTGACGAAGTATGTGTGGGTACCCTGCGACCGGACTACGTATGTGTGGGTACCCTGCGACCTAACAAAGTATGTGTTGGTACCCTGCGACATGACGATGTATGTGTGGGTACCCTGCGCCCGGACGAAGTATATGTGGGTACCCTGCGCCGGGAAAAGGTATGTGTGGGTACCCTGCGCCGGGAAAAGGTATGTGTGGGTACCTTGCGACTTGACGAAGTATGTGTGGGTACCCTGCGACCGGACAAAGTATGTGTGGGTACCCTGCGACCGGACGAAGTATGTGTGGGTACCCTGCGACCGGACGAAGTATGTGTGGGTACCCTGCGACCGGACGAAGTATGTGTGTGTACCCTGCGGCCGCAAGAAATATGTGTGGGTACCCTGCGCCCGGAAAAAGTATGTGTGGGTACCCTGCGCCCGGACAAAGTATGTGTGGGTACCCTTCGACCGGAAAAAGTATGTGTGGGTACCCTACGACCGGACAAAGTATGTGTGGGTACCCTTCGACCGGAAAAAGTATGTGTGGGTACCCTGCACCCGGAAAAAGTATTACTGGGTACCCTGCGCCCGGAAAAAGTATGTGTGGGTACCCTACGACCGGATGAAGTATGTGTGGGTACCCTTCGACCTTTCGAAATATGTGTGGGTACCCTTCGACCTGACGAAATATGTGTAGGTTATTTTATCTAACATACACAGACATGAAGAAGTAAATAAACACCCTTATTAACATTAATAATGAAGACAAATATGGGACTTTAAATAGAAATGTTACATTTTTTCTCCAGGGAATGGAGAAGTTATGCAGAGTTTAGGGGAGGCCGAATGTAGTGTAGCCAGGGTGAATTGGCAACCAGGTACGTGACATCTTTTGACCCTGGCAAATGTAGAAGAGGTGAACCTGACGAGGGCAACACAGACGAGACAGCTTTGGCTGAGGGCAACGGGTGTAGTGTCCAATGGGGTGAAGGAGGGCGACTGGAGAAGAGTGATCCCCGTGCAATACCGATAGGTACGTATATAGTATGCGCACCGGGGCTGTGATAGGTACATATATAGCACGCGACCCGGGGCGGCGATAGGTACGTATATAGTATGCGCACCGGGGCGGCGATAAGTACATATATAGTATGTGCACCGGGGCGGTGATAGGTACATATATAGCACGCAGCCCGGGGCGGTGATAGGTACGTATATAGTATGCGAACCGGGGCGGCGATAGGTACATATATAGTATGTGCACCGGGGCGGTGATAGGTACATATATAGCACGCGACCCGGGGCGGCGATAGGTACTTATATAGTATGCGAACCGGGGCGGCGATAAGTACATATATAGTATGTGCACCGGGGCGGTGATAGGTACATATATAGCACGCAGCCCGGGGTGGCGATAGGTATGTATATAGTATGCGAACCGGGGCGGCGATTGGTACATATATAGTATGTGCACCGGGGCGGTGATAGGTGCATATATAGCACGCGATCCGGGGCGGCGATAGGTACATATATAGTATGTGCACCAGAGCGGCAATAGGTGCGTATATAGTATGCACACGGGGGCGGCAACGGGTACGTATATATTATGCGAACCGGGACGGAATATGTACCTATATAGAAGGCGCATATAGAGGCAGTACATTTTATAGAAATATGTCATACTTTTGCCCTGGTCTACGGAGGAGGAATGGTGGGGAAGTGAGGAAGTGACAGCTTTCGCAAAAGGCAAAGGGAGAAAGCTGTGAAATGGGGCGACCAGGGAAGAGAAAAATAGAAAGATAAAGAGACGGCTATAGAGAGAGGGAGAGAAATAGAAGTTTGAATATAAAGATCTTACACAAGCGATTTTTCTACAATTATGTGTTTTTTTACCCCGAGCAACGCCGGGTCATCATGACGTCAGAGAGTGGCAGATAATTTGAAAAATAATGCAAAGTGTCGGGAATAAATTCACTCACACTACAACCTTTTAATAGACGCTAATATCCCCCCTCCCTTCCGTTATCATGATAGGCATTACCTCCTCCTTTCATGCCAAATTGGGGGGTGACGGCATTCGCCGGTGTGAGCGCCTCAGGCCAAATTTGGGGGAGGGGGTTTCGGTATTCGCCGGATGGGCGCCTCAGGCCAAATTTGGGGGAGGGGGAGTGTCGGCATTCGCCGACGCTCACACCTTTTTTAGAGGGTGGAGATAGTGTAGTATCTGTTGCGAGGAGAGAGTGTCAGCATTCGCCGGTGTGAGCGCCTCAGGCCAAATTTTTCTTGGGGGGGGGGATATTAAGCAAATCTATAATAAAGACCAATGTGCATTTATTTGTATCTATAATAAAGACCAATATGCATTTATTTGTATCTATAATAAAGACCAATGTGCATTTATTTGCATCTATAATAAAGACCAATGTGCATTTATTTGCATCTATAATAAAGGCCAATGTGCATTTATTTGTATCTATAATAAAGAGATTAGGGGGTCGGGGGAAATTTTAGGGGTCAGGCCAAATTTTTTAGGGGTCAGGCCAAATTTTTATTTTTTTATTTTGAACTTAAAATATTTCTCAGGGTTGTGGGACACTGAAAAAAAAAGTTGGGGGGGGCTGGAGAGATTAGGGGGTCGGGGAAAATTTTAGGGGTCAGGACGAACTTTTTAGGGGTCAGGCCAAATTTTTTTGTTTTTTTTTGTTTTGAAGTCAAAATATTTCTCATGGTTGGGGGAGAGTGAAAAATTAGGAGGCTGGAGAGATTTAGGGTCGGGAAAATTTTAGGAGTCAGGACGAACTTTTTAGGGTTCAGGCCAAATTTTTTTCTTTTTTTTTGGTTTTGACCTCAAAATATTTCTCAGGGTTGGGGGAGAGTGAACAATTAGGGGGCTGGAGAGATTGAGGGGTCGGGGAAAATTTTAGGGGTCGGGACGAACTTTTTAGGGGTCAGGCCAAATTTTTTTGTTTTTTTTTGTTTTAAAGTCCAAATATTTCTCATGGTTGGGGGAGAGTGAAAAATTAGGGGCTGGAGAGATTTAGGGGTCGGGACGAACTTTTTAGGGGTCAGGACGAACTTTTTAGGGGTCAGGCCAAATTTTTTTGTTTTTTTTTGTTTTGAAGTCAAAATATATCTCTATGGTTGGGGGAGAGTGAAAAATTAGGGGGCTGGAGAGATTTAGGGGTCGGGGAAAATTTTAGGGGTCAGGACGAACTTTTTAGGGTTCAGGCCAAATTTTTTTGTTTTTTTTTGGTTTTGACCTGAAAATATTTCTCAGGGTTGGGGGAGAGTGAACAATTAGGGGGCTGGAGAGATTGAGGGGTCGGGGAAAATTTTAGGGGTCAGGACGAACTTTTTAGGGGCCAGGCCAAATTTTTTTCTTTTTTTTGGTTTTGAACTGAAAATATTTCTCATGGTTGGGGGAGAGTGAAAAATTAGGGGGCTGAAGAGATTTAGGGTCGGGAAAATTTTAGGGGTCAGGCCAAATTTTTTAGGGGTCCGCCCAAATTTAGGGGCGGCGATATGTACGTATTTAGCTTCGACACCGGGGCGGCGATAGGTACTTATTTAGCATTCAGCGGTGGTGATAGGTACTTATATAGCATGTGCACATGGGCGGTAATAAGTACGTATATAGTATGCACACCGGGGCAGTGATAGGTATGTATTTAGCATGCGCACTGAGGCAGCGATCGGTTCATATATAGCATGCGCACCGGGGCGGCGATAGGTACGTATATAGCACGCGCATAGGGGCGGTGAAAGGTACATATTTAAAATTCACACCGGGGCGGCGAAAGGTACATATTTAAAATTCACACCGGGGCGGCGATAGGTACGTATTTAGCATTCACACCGGGGCGGCGATAGGTATGTATTTAGCATTCACACCGGGGCAGCGATAGGTATGTATTTAGCATTCGCACCGGGGTGGGGATATGTACGTATTTAGCTTCCACACCGGGGCGGCGATAGGTACGTATTTAGAATTCACACCGGGGCGGCGATAGGTACGTATTTAGAATTCACACCGGGGCGGCGATAGGTATGTATTTAGCATTCGCACCGGGGCGGCGATATGTACGTATTTAGCTTCCACACCAGGGCGGCGATAGGTACGTATTCAGAATTCAGGGGTGGCGATAGCTACGTATATAGCATGTACACATGGGCAGCAATAAGTACATACATAGCATGCACTCTGGTATGTATTTAGCATTCACACCAGGGCAGCGATAGGTATGTATTTAGCATTCGCACCGGGGTGGCGATATGTACGTATTTAGCATTCACACCGGGGCGGCTATAGGTACGTATTTAGCATTCGCACCAGTGCGGCTATAGGTACGTATTTAGCATTCGCACTGGGCCGGCGATAGGTACGTATTTATTCACACCAAAGCGGCAATATGTACATATTAATTATTCGCACTAGGGCAGCGATAGGTACTTATGTAGCATGCACACCGGGGCGCAATAGGTATGTATTTAGCATTCACACCGGGGACACGATAGGTACTATTTAGCATTCGCAACGGGGCGGCGATAGGTACTTAAATAGTATCTGCACCGGGGCGGCGATAGGTACGTATATAGTATGTGCACTGGGGCGGAGATAGGTACGTATATAGTATGCGCACCGGGGTGATGATAGATACGTATATAGTATGAACACCGGGGTGGAGATAAGTACCTATATAGAAGGCGCAGATAGAGGTGTTACTTTTTATAGAAATATGTCATACTATTACCCTGGGCAATAGGAGAAATGGTGGGGAAGAAACAGCTTTTGCAAAAGGCAAAATTAGAAAGCGGCGAAATGGGGCGACCAGGGAAGAGAAAGGTAGCAGATAAAGAGACGGCTATAGAGAGAGGGGGCGGACATAGAAGTTTGAATATAAAGATGTTACACACACGATCTTTCTTCAAATATATGTTTTTATGACCCCGAGCAACGCCGGGTAGCCCCGCTAGTCTTCCATAAATTACAGTTTCTTTTGGTGGTATCTTAAAGAGATTTCAGGGTGCATAATATGGGCACAACATATTTACATTAAAGTGTATCCATATTCATTAGACACCACTTAAGAATGATTCCCTGAATTTGAACTTCTTATTAAAATCCGTTACACCGAAGCCTTAAATTTGAGACATTTTCTTGAATCAAAATTGTGTAATGGATTTTGATAAAAATTAGAATAAGGATTTAAATATCATAATATGCTGATTTTACTCTTCGTAAGGGGATATAAAGATATGCAAAATCGTTTTGTTTTTGAAATTCATTTTACCTGTCCTGGGACGGGTAATCGTTTACTATAATATATGCACCTTTCTATCTTCTCTAAAAAATACATTGGTAGGTAGGTAATACTATCTATCTAGAGAAACAAGATATACATACTTTTATGAGTTTCATATTTACCAAATAAGAAAACGAATTATTTAATAAAAAATATTAATTGATTTAATCGATTTTTAAAATGTTATAAAAACGAATTTTTTTTATAAAACTTAGCGTCTTTTTTCCTTCGCTAATTCCGATTGGTTGAATATTTTTTACGATAACAGTAGATGAATAGCATACCACCAACTGACAACGTAATAATGGGACAAAGTTATAACTGAGCCTTACTTCTCTATATTGTATGCAGTATTCCAGCAGTCATGTCATGAAAACCTATTTAGTTGATTAGACTGAAATTCGGAATAGTAGACATGTTTATCAAATATCATCAGATCCATACATACAATTTAGAATAATCGGAAGTCGACATTCTGTAAGAAGTTTGACCATGGCTGAACCTTTCAACGGTAAAAGCAAGGGGGCGTCATTGGCTACAATATGGAGCAAGTAGCGAGTCTCTACGATCAGAAGAACATACGTTATCGCCAAAAGTATGAATTTCAGCTTTTCCGAGACGTTGACCTTGACATTTGACTTAGATATACTTAAATTAAATCTATTCTAAGTTAGAGGATTACTAATATTTTGACCAAGTTTGGCGACGATTGACCGAGCAATGTAGACACTGGGGTGTACACAAACAAAGAAAAATAGTTACAAAATCGAGCAAAAAAATATTATTTTCGCACATAATAATACTAGACTCGGATAAACATATGGACGGTAAGGTATAAATACTTTCATGGCATTCATATTTACCAAGTAAAGAAAACGGAATGCTTTCATAAACATGTTAATTAATTCATGCTTTTTGGTTTTATATTCAATTTTCAAATTAAAAACATTATAAGATGCTTTAAAAATAACTTTTTACATTCTCACTATACCCTAGTATGTCATGTGCATTTTTCTCTTAATTAACGTCATTTTAAATCACACCGTTCTAATAACATCATGGGAACATTACTACAACAACCAGCATAGAAAAAAAACTTTACTAATAAAAAAACATGAAAGGCAATATTTTGAAACACCTACCGTCTCTGAGAAAGAGTATTTTCACCGAAAGCCCCCCGTTCCTCTCTCCCATCCTAAGGGCAAATTCACTAATACTCTCACCCCTCTCTTTTTTACTGCTGCCTCAATGGTACCCACTCAAAGCTTTCCATATTCATTTCATTCTTCGCCACTACTGAATTCTCGTAGCCTGGACTCTCCTTCAGCGCTCATTATAGCCACGGCTACTATTTTTCTTTATCGACCCATCATGTCAACCCAATATTTCGATGTACTTGCATGACATTTTTTCTTAAAATTATCATCCTGAAGAAGTCTTACAATAAAGACGAAACGTTGATTAACATATAAAAAATATTTCTTGTTTCTTTTCCTTTTTCATTTCCCATATATATATATATATATATATATATATATATATATATATATATATATATATATATATATATATTTCATGATTTTCTTTGGGGTATATTATTTGATGTAAGTAACAATTAATTTATACTAAATTATTTTATAAATAAATATATATATATAATTGATTACACGTAGATTAAGGGCGGTTTTCTGCAGTACTCTGCAGCTTTTTAATCATTCAGAGAGCGAAAAATAATAATAAACACACCAGTGTTCTATCGCTAGAATAAACAATAGAAAAAAAAGCTGTGTAATACCATAGGCGATAAACGAATCGTGCATAAAATGTGGATGGGCGTTGTGGTCTGGGGGTAAAACGCTTGACAATGGAATTTACATTGAATGTTCGATCTCTGTCAAGGGTAGTCATAGCTAGAAACACGTGTCCATGACTTTCTTTGATGTACGTACAATTATATCATATGAAAAAATGATTTACATATATATATATATATATATATATATATATATATATATATATATATATATATATATATATACATATATATATACATCAATAAATGATGACATATCCGATTAAATGCACTTGAATAGAGTACTGTACAGGTTCACAAACGCTCTAGTAGCGACATATAATAATAAACACACCGGTAAAAGACAATAATATATATATATATATATATATATATATATATATATATATATATATATATATATATATATATATATATATATATATATGATGACGGTAAAAGAGCCCGACACGCTGTCGTCTCTAGGTGAAAAACACTTTCATATATAACAAATATTTTTAGTTTAAAGCCCCCTTAAAGTTGTAATAGTCTTACAAGTATAGCCTCATTTTAAATTGAAAATAGTGTTGCCATTTTTTCAATAAGCAAGTTCTGCTCGAGCGTTGAACACTGTAGACGACAAGACGCACCCTCGCGTCCCGGGTAAGTGTACCTAAATTGCAATTACTGTCTGTGTAGATTTCTCGAAGCCGTGTAGTTTGAATTTCAATTTCTTATTCAGCACCCATTAATTTTCAGACATTTTCGTGAATCAAAATTATGTTAGGGATTTTGATTAAACTTAGAATAAAGATTCTATACATGATGTTTATTATTATTATATATTTACTTAATCTTCGTAAGGGGGCAAAAATGCTGTGCAAAACGGTTCTGTGCGGGGAATTTATTTGAGCTGTCCTTGCACTGTTATCTTTATATATATATATATATATATATATATATATATATATATATATATATATATATATATATATATATATATATAAAGATAAATGAAAGAAGAGTGATAAATATGTACGAATTACAAATTTATTTCAACTTCGATTATTCAATTCAAGGTGTACTCGGTAAAAACATGTGTATTTTCTTTCCTTAAGCGAAGGCTTTTGAAAGATTAAAATCTTATCAACAGAGGTATTAGATAGATGGATAAGTTAGCAGTGGAAAAGCAAACGTTAAAAATTTGAAAAAATATAAAGTAAACCTTGCATTAAACAATCGAAGTTGAAATAGATTTGTCATTCGTACATATTTATGACTCTTCTTTCATTCATCTTTATAATTGTTCGATCTCGTATATTGAGCCTAAACCAGTATACTTCTAGTTTCATATTTTATTATATATATATATATATATATATATATATATATATATATATATATATATATATATATATATATAGAGAGAGAGAGAGAGAGAGAGAGAGAGAGAGAGAGAAAGAGAGAGAGAGAGAGGGGCAGTTAGATCAAGAGTGAGAATAGATTTAGGTATATATATATATATATATATATATATATATATATATATATATATATATATGGGGTAAGGTACACGATGATTCAAGAAAATGAAATGTCGTGGTGGACATTATGTGTGAAAAAATGACAAACGGAAAACAAGTTAAAGTGCATATAAAAAACAAAAACGAAACCGGTACAAAAACCACTTGTTTTTTGTTTTTCTCCTGCACTTTAACTTGTTTTCCGTTTTTCATTTTTTCACAAACACACACACACATATATATATATATATATATATATATATATATATATATATATATATATATATATATATATGTGTGTGTGTGTGTGTGTTCCAAGAATTCAACAACAAAACACATTGTGTACAATCGTTTCAGAGACGTTGAAATTGTATTATTACTATCAGAGACATCGTCAGCACAGCGTATATACATGAAATGTAAAGCATATAGGCAAGTGCGAATTGACGGGATTCCAATAAATGCATCATGGTAAGCGTGTTAATCTTGATAAGAATTTGAATGCGTTAGTCTCTTTACAGATGGTTTAATTTAATCTAAGCCGACACTCCCGTGAACTTTTCATGATCAAATATGGACAACTACTTTAATTGTCTACCTCATGTTCTTCGAAGCGAGAGCATGACTTGCTTCTGGAGATCATCTGTTTTTGGCAACAACATGATTAATAAGTAATCCTATAACAGAGTAGTATACTTCTGCGCCATTCAATTTTTGAATTGATTGCTATCTAAAAATAAATAAATAAATAAAAATAACTATAAAAATAATGTACATAAATAATAACGTTGTATATACATCCTGGTTGTATTAAGACATAATATTGTCTCTGATTGTCTTCTTGTGTCTTCATTACGTTACACTGTATATATATATATATATATATATATATATATATATATATATATATATATATATATATATATATATATATATTTGGTATTTTTATTGAAATTTTTCTATTCAGTTGTAATTTAACTTGCTACCATAACCAAATATTTTAAATAAAATAAAAATACACGGTTCTTTACTTGATACCTATCCCTGAAGATGGCTTAGGACGGAACCGAAAGTACTAGGGTAAACCACGAGTATGGCAAATACATCAGCCAGTTCTAGCCATAAACTCGAAAACTCATGATGAATTTAGAAAAAATTAAATAAAAAAGAATACCATATAATTTACCCCACTCCCTATATGTAACACGATGTAATATAGGGTGAATTATCATAACATTTTTAACATTCAAAAGAAGAAACATAAAATAAGCTGCTGCTGATTTTTTGCATTTTTTTTCAGCGTACGAAAATAATAAAAATGAGAAACTAAAAACGTGTGTACTTTATTGACGCCTTAAAACAACGTTCCTATGTAGTTCTGATTTTGCACACTCTGATAGACACGTGTTCAATAAATCTAACAAAAATCAAGTAATGCTCAGATTTTCACGAAATTTTCGATACTTATTCAATATTGGACTAGTTTATATTTAAAAGGCTTATTTCGTAAAATATAAAAGGAGAACTATTTTTTTCTACGTGATCCCCCCCTTCTTATTTAATTTCATGAAATTTGAACAAAATATATTCAGGTCCATTGAAATGTTAATGTCATATAAAACGGAAGAGTCTTGGGAAACACATCAGATTTACCTTTATTTTTATTTGTGCCGTTTTTGGTAAAATATCTGTAAATTCATGAATAAAAAGTGGAAATAAATATGATTTGATTATGTTTGGAAAATGTTTACTTTTTTTCTATTAAGATGTCTACTGTCTTACTGATTATCTTTGACATCATTACTACTTAATTGTCACTATCATTATTTGTGAATGTTGTCTATCACGGATCCTACCTCTACCTAGGCTGCCAAAATCATGCAATCAATATTGGATGTGTTATTAAAATGTCTAATAGACCATTATAATTATAACTTCAATTCTTAATTACATGTGTTTAACTATGTGTACCAATATTAACTAATTCTGTAGATAATTTTACACTACGTTTTATCCTTTAATTAATCTTTCGATTCTCTTTTCTACCACTTCTAATCTATTTAGAATTGTTTTCAATTAGGCCCCTTTCTTTAGCATTTATGACCAATTGCTTCACCACTGATAATTAAACTGTATAACCTTTAGAACCTTGTTCTCATCCCAAGATAATATATGTAAGTGACTTTTCCTTTTACATTTTTATATTTGGTATAATATGATAAATATTTTGCTGTTTCATTTCATGTGCTACTCCCAACCGATAATATTGCA
Source organism: Sepiola atlantica (assembly GCA_963556195.1). NCBI lineage: Eukaryota > Metazoa > Mollusca > Cephalopoda > Sepiida > Sepiolidae > Sepiola > Sepiola atlantica. The sequence continues at coordinate 108,136,957 of OY744518.1, forward strand.
TCCGTGTCTTTATACTTTGATACATTATTAAACAATGTTTCAACCTATGCTTTGAGGACTACATACATCAACATCTCACATCGTTTTTAATTTGCTTTATATGTGATGGTGTTGGTCTTAAGTCTATTGATGCCGTCTATATGCTTTTAATTTTGTGTAAATACCCTGTGCTAACGATTAGATCTGATAGTAATAATAAAATCACATGGTCTCTGAAACGATTGTACACAATATGTTGTGTAGGTGAATTCTTGGAACCCATATTAACTATGTAATCAGATTTACATAAATCTATGCTATAAACGCTCTGGTTGATATTGTAGGCCCACTATAGAGCTGTTCCTACAGCTGCAGTACTTCACAGTCCTGGACATAATACCCCTTCCGTTTCTCTCTCTCCCTATGTATATATATATATATATATATATATATATATATATATATATATATATATATATATATAAGGATGATTATATATATATATATATATATAAGGATGATTATATATATATATATATATATATATATATATATAAGGATGATTATATATATATAAATATATATATATATATATAAGGATGGTTATATATATATATATATATATATATATAAAGAGGTGTACTAAAAGCGAACTTTTAGGAAAGGTAAAACCCTATTGTGAAGAGTATACAGCTCAATATCCAGGATAGAGCAGGTAGAAACCTATTTAACAATTTTCTTAATTAACCTCCATATAACTTTTTTGAATAAAATTTCAAAGTTTATATTTTCCCATATCTATTTGAACTAGCATCCCGTAACTGCTTATTTACTTCAACCCATAATTTCTTCCACCTTGGAGACTCCCATTCCGGATATCCTCTCTAGGTCTTCTTTTCCTTTTTCTTTTTCCTTATTCTAATTTTCATTCTTGAGCTCCAATCTTATCGACTTTTCCCTCATTCTATTATTAGTATCTTATTTTTATTATTTTTTAATTTTTTAAATTTTTTAATTTTTTATTTTTTATTTTTTATTCTTTCGGTCAATCCTCAATTTTCCCTGCAAGCTTAAGACTAATCTTATTATCTATTTTTCTTTCTTTATTCTTTTATTTTCTTATTTCTACTTTTTATACTATTTTTATCTTTATTTTTTATCTTTACTCTTTTAAATTTTAACTCATTTTCCTAGTCCTACCCTTCATATATATTTTGCCTCATTGTTTATATCTAATGTCATTTGATTAAACTTCTAAACCCCGAACTCTGTTCTTATACATATTCTGATATTTTAACCCCTTATCCTAACATTCGTTAACTTACCCCCACTCCTTTCTTCCCCTTTTCTAGTTGAATCCTAATTCGCGCTAACTTCCAATTTCAACTTTATGTTTCACCCCCCCCACACACACTTTCACACTCTTAGTTTTATCCGCATTCCTTCACCGCATCGCTCCCTTTCTCCTCCCCCTCCCTTTCCTCGTACCCGTTCCTTTCTCCTCCCACACACCACTTACCCGTTCCCTCCCTTGCCCACTGGTCGCATATTATATTCTTGTTTTCACTGTCTTTGCTTTTCTTCATTTATAGCCGGCTTTCTCAACTGGGCAGACTTTAAATATTCTCACTGCCCCTTTTTTCCACTTTAAAACACTTTCCTTTGTCATCTCTGCCCGGGAAGTTTCTTTAATGGCGAATATTTTACATCTTAATCTCCTCTGACGCCTGCCTGCATCATCGAATGTACTTCTTATTGGACTTTTTACCCTTTTTGGATTTTCTATTTTCGCCGTACCTGAAGTTGTGGCTTCTTGGAATTTAACTTTGAAACTTCTCTCATTACTTCTCGTGCCTCTAACGACCTACCTATCTACCTCGTATTCTCTCTGCTGGACTCTTCGACACCGGACTTTTTGGCAATCGGACATTTGCTTGCACCCTGGCACAGTTTTGCCCTACGTTTCTTTCCCTACAACTTTTATTTTATTTCATTTTTTAAAATTTTAAATCTTGGCCAATGCCAACTTATCTATCCCAGCGACTTCCTCTGATGATAAGATTTTGATCTTTGAAAAGCCTGGCTTAAGGAAAATTTAACTTGAATAAATTGCCTTTTTGCGGAATATACCTTGCTTTGAACTTTTGAATTGAATTTTGATTTGGCTTTTGCTTTCTCTAATTCCTTTCCATTCTCCTTCATTTATATATATATATATATATATATATATATATATATATATATATATATATATATATATATATATATATATATTATAATATAAAATATAAAATTACTCATTACGGCCTTAAAACAACATCTTTCCCTAGGCAGAATGATGATTTGGCCGGCTTTGAGAATGCCTTGTTCGACTTGGTCAGAAGAATTAAATTCAGAAAGCAGACTAAATATTGCAGTTCTATCGTCAAAAAAATAAATGGATTTACCAGGAGAGTTAACAAACATACGGATTTCATTGTTCCGGCAGACAAGACTAAGAACTACTACAAATTGGATTATACCTCTTACAAGAACTTAATATACCGTGAGTTGCATAAATCATATAAAATTGCACCACCCAATAAAATTATAGATATAAATTTGGAGGCTAAAAAACTACTTAAATATATGAATCTAACTAACCATGCAGAAATAGTTACGCCAGCTACACCTAGATTTTCTCTTAAAGACCATAAGACTAACTTTCAACAAAACCCATCAATAAGGTTAATTTGCCCATCAAAATCTGACTTAGGCATAATCAGTAAAAAAATTCTTGATAGGGTCATCCCGACAATCAGAAATAAAATTTTCTTTTCATTGTGGCAATCTTCAGATAGCGTAATTGAATGGTTTATGAACCTTAAAGATAAACATAGATTAAGTTTTATAACTTTTGACATAGACAACTATTACCAATCTATTACCCCAATTCTCTTAAATAAAGCCCTAAATTTAGCGAAAAATAATTCAGACCTTACTGATCAGGAAATTAAACTGATCACCTTAGCATAAAGGTCTATTCTCCAATTCGAAGGCAAATTATGGACCAGAAAGGACACTCCCAACGATTTTGATATTACTATGGGAGCTTCTGATTCTGCTCAGGTAACGGATCTAGTGGGTTTATTCCTCTTAAATGAAATGAAACATAGGTTTAAAAATTTAAGAGGGGGCCTATACAGAGACGATGCCCTATTTGTCTCAGATGAAAGACCTAGAAGATATAGCAAAACAATTGAAGAATTACATGATTTTTTCAGAAATTTCGGCCTTTCCATAACTGTTGATCCGGAGAGAAAAACTTCTAACTTCCTTGATATCACCCTTAACCTCAATGACGGATCATATAGCCCTTTCCATAAACCCAATCTAACTCTTTTCTATGTACATAAACTATCTAACCACCCGAAAGCTATAATTAATTCAATAGTACCGTCTGTTTCCAATAGAATATCTAAGCTTTCTGCCAATAAAAACATTTTCAACCAAAACGCACAATTTTATAACAATGCATTGCTCAACTCTGGATATTCTAAAAAAATAACTTATAACCAAAACAAAGAGAATGATAGAACTGTAAATATTATTACACATAATATGACAACTAGCAATAGGAGCCGAACTAAAAGAAATGTAAATAAACAAAGACCCCTAAGGCACTCTATCATACCTGATGAAAATCAAGAACATATAGATAGCCCTACACCTACTGCACGTAAACGCCTTAGAAGGAAAAATAATATTTGGTTTAACCCACCTTTCAATAATAACGTTAAAACCAATATCCCGAAGGAATTCTTTAAAATATTGGAAAACTCTTTTAAATACCCACATAAATATAGCTCCATACTTAATAAGAATTCAATTAAAATTTCATACTCTACTATGCCAAATATAGCCCAAACCATAATCTCAGTAAATAGCAAAAAAATAAAAAATATCCAATCTAATTCTAATTATTCCAATCCTATGAATACATGCAACTGCAGGCGCACCAGTGATTGCCCATTGGACAATAGATGCACATATTCTGATATTGTATATGCTTGTACTGTAACTGAGCAAAATAATTATATAATGAATCCTAGAGACCACATAAATACAGCCCCTAATCAAATTCCACAATTGAGCACCACAACTAATTTGCACCATAATTCTAGACCTAACAATTCTAATATCCATCCTCTACCTCAGCAAACCGGTAATGAGTTCCCAATGGAAGGTAACGATAACAATAATATACAATCAATCAACCAACCTAATCCACATCATATAAATACAGTAAATAGAAATAGACCTGTGAATAGGAATATAAATGGCGCGGGAATAAGGGTAAATCCTAGGGTACACACATATATTGGGGCCACAGCAAATTTAATTAAATCCCGCATCTCCATGCATAACTACTCCTTCAATAACGATGTCGGTAACAACAGAACATCCCTGACCACTTTAGTTAAAAATTTAAGATCAAATAATATTCCACACAATACAAAATGGTCTATCTTAAAAAAATCAAACTCCTACAGCCCAGGATCCAGATCTTGTGGTCTATGCAACTCTGAAGCTGTAATGATAGCTACTGCACCTAAACATTTAAATCTGATAAATTCTAGAAGTGAATTAGTCTCCAAATGTCGACACAGAAGGAAATTCAAATATGCTATATGGAAACCAGCACCAGTTTTACCGTAGCTGTTTGGGCGAGCAATGAAACCGGGGGTGTCCAGACTTCGAGATGGGTCCTTTTTGATTTTTAATCTTTTTTGCCTAAGGGATTTAGACTCCGAGGTTGTAAGGGTTTATACACCTAAATTTTCAGTTTCTAAATATATACACCTAAATTTTCAGTTTCTAAATATATTTACAATATCTTTACAATATCTTTACAACCTCTTAATTGGGAAATATTAAACCTTAAACCTTGAATATATTTACAACTTCTAGATTAGGAAAAATTAAGCCCTAATTTGGATTGGACTTCTTGATTGAACAAACCTAACCTTAAATTAAACTTCCTAATCTGATAAAATTAAATCTTAAATTAAACTATTAAATTATTAAGTTCTAATTATTTAGATAACTTCGTAATTGGGAAAATTAAATCTTAATTGGGAAAAATTAAACCTTAGGGCAGGTTAAACTTTTTAATTGGGGAATGTCAGGCCTTGAGTTGGAATTCCTGGGCTGATGGGATTGAATCTTAAATTAAACTACTAATAATTTCTAGCCTGTTAAAATTACATCTTAAAAATTAAATCTTGAATTAAACTATAAAATTATTGGAATTTAATAACTTCGTAATTTTTAACTTCATAAATATTCTAAATTACTTGATGGTGCTAGATTTGTGAAGTCGGTTTTTTACTGTAAGCCAGATTTTGAGTAATACTTTTGGATGGGTACGTGATCACATGACTTGACCTAATTTTCCTAACTCCCTTTTCGCTTTCTTTTAACTTCTTAGCTCCTTCCCCTTTGACATAGAATAAGCTTACTGACCCAGACAGGGAAAACCTAATTTGGGTGGGATGGATGGCGGGGTTGTATGTTGCTGTCTTTTCTTGAACCTGTCAAACAGGAAGCAGGACAGACATAATTTTGAACCCGTTGAAGTCATTCTGAGATGTAGACAATTTAATATCGCCTTCTGTTCGTTGGGGATTTGTCATGTCTGGAGAGAAGATCACTTATATATTTTTCGCTCTTCTGGCTAGATGTGATGGGAGTCCGTCTTATTTTGCTCAATTCGGATTTAGCGGGTTTTCTAATTAAACAACGAATTTGGATTTGATTAGAGTTGCACATGTTGGGATCTCGGAACTTTGATTGGATTTTTGTATTATTTTGATTGATTTATTTATCATTAACATTGAATATGGACACATTTCGCGACTGGATAACTTTGCCGGCCCCTTCAATTTCACATATTTGGACTGCTGTTTGTATCTTGGAGTAATGTCCTTCCTGATTATGCTTCTCAACTTGTATGACCTGGATGGACTGTATGGATTCAACAAAAGTATGTTTTTGGATTGATATGTTTGATGTTATGTATTTTTATATATTTGTGTATATAATTTTATATATTTTCAAAGCGTAATTTTATTGCCTGTAGTAGTATAACTGCGGTAATGGTCCTCTGAAGAGAAGAATTATCTTTGAAAACTCATGAGCTAAGGACTTAAGGATGCTTTGCATGAACTTTGAATTCTAATAAAATTTGATTGACACCTTATTTTATTACTTCATTTTATATTATAATATTAATGCTCTATCCAGTATATTGAGCTTCAGTTTTTTATCCGGATGTTTCACTAATTATAAGATATTAGTTGACGCTTATATCTTTTGTTGGATTGCTTCATATATATATATATATATATATATATATATATATATATATATATATATATATATATATATATATATATATAAATCCAACTGGTTCTTTAACATTGTCCTTATCCTATTTATTCACTCCTTATCGTGTGTACCCAAGAGAACAACACACACAACATAGCGAGTTTATATTTAGGAAAACATCCCCTCACCTTAGGGTCGGTTAAAGCTATAATAGTCAATATTCCTAAGCTTTACGTTTCTAAGTAATATTTAACATACAGATTGTAGCGTATATGACAATGGAAACTAAAAACTGAAACCCGTGGGACAAAGACTATTAATTATAGAAAATACGCTAATGGACGGATTAGGTTTGCAGACGCCAGCGAGCCTGAAATCATTTTCCTCTTGTAATTTCGTTAATCTTAATTAAAACAACTGAAAACGAAAGCCCGACAAATAAGAGCCTAAAACAAAGCTTTAAAAGTTAATGGAAAAAAGGGAGTCATATTGTCGTCACTTTTGCTAATTAATCAACGTGGCCCTTGCATAATCCACTTTCAATTTCAACTAGACTTCCGGCTATTATCTTCCAGTTTATACAACTATTCGCCTACTATGTGTCCAGCGTCATTATGACGTATAACATAGTCAGAAACGTCTACAACAATTTAAAAGTGCATGGTTCTTTAATCCTTAATTAGTGAAAAAGTAATTATCATGGTAATTAATCTATATATATGTATGTGTGTATGTGTGTTATGTTTACGTGTACGCTATGGAAAGAAAGTTTAGTGAATCTACATAAAATCTAAAAGTGTATTCTCATGTAAACTATATCGGGGAAGACAATAGAAGTGTTCCCGAATTTGTATGTGCACCCGTAAGAAGGCTGGGAGGGCATAAGCCCGTTCAAATTTCAAATATATCACATTTTTATGAAATTTAACTCATTTGTATAACACGTTCTGTGGGAGACAACGGAAGTTGTCGAGAACCTCTAAGTGCCCTCTTAAACTAAACGAGCTTTGGAGGCCGAAACTTCTTAAAATCTTCAAATATCTCCTATTTTGATGAAATTTAGTTCATATGTATAAAATTCTCCGGAAAAGTCAATGGAAGTGGTTCCAAATCTCTACGTTACCCTATATGTGCCGAATATGCACGTGTTTCAAAGTCTAAGTGATTAATGGGGATGCAACCTCCTTAAAACTACAAATACTTATATCCCATTTTTATGAAACGGTAACGATATGTATAAGACACTAATTCAAAGAATATTCTCACATTTCAACTTCTTTTGACTATTTTAGAGGGCAAAACGGGAGGAGATGGCAGGAAAAACAAAGAAACTAATATGGTGTTATGAGAATAGTGAAAAAATACATAGTAGTGATCCTCATTCAATACAGAGCAATCTCGAGTTTTTCTTCTAATATAATACTAACACTCTGATAAAAAAAGTAGTGCGTTGATCAATATAATACCAAAACCTTGATTAGCTTGTTTACATGCATATTGAATGTTTTAGAGGGTAAAAATGCGACGAAAACTGATGGGAGAAAGGGAATATAAGAAAAGAGTGGTAGAATCCTTTGTCAGTGTTTTTACAGGGTTGGATTAAAAGTAGTTTTTTCTGAAGTTCGGACCGACAGTGTGCCCTTATTACTGCTATATGAGATATATATTAATATTTGTTTCCTATAGGGAGTAACGAGATAGTATTAGCAACAGCGGCGTGAGAGGAGTGTAAGAGAATGATGTAAATAAATAAATAACATAAACAATGGGTAAACTCGTAAATGCCTGATTCTAATGTCACTCGCCATGGTAACAAGTGTTTTTGTTGGATAACGTGCATATGCCTTTATTAAGTAGCAACATCAGTTGAAATGCTAAAACAGTACGGGTATTATTTATTGCCATCGCTAAAACATTAATTTCAATTAAATTGAAAGCTGACGGTAATTTTATTCTATAAATCTCTGGCTATAGTTTTAAATATTTATTCATGTACATTCACACTCAGTAAATGGCACACTAATACACGATGTACAAATATAGACCCAAAGAGTCAGTGGTCGTCTAATATATGGTTGTTCTATAAGTTTTGTCTGAATTTTCTAAAATGAAATACTGGAAATATATAATGAAACTAAATATATGTAATAATTGTTACGTACATAACAGGATCAGGGATTAATGTTATGTACGCAAAATTACAAGAATGAATAATAAAATAAAAATTAATGAATATATATAGATTAAATAAAAAGACGCCTTATTAAGCACAAAAATGCAATATTATGCATAACTCTTTACCGCTTAGAGAGTAGAAACTACAAACGCCGTTATTTTCGCCAGTAAAAACAAAAACAAATACGTATGTTGATGGAACTAAATCATATCTATCTATTTATCTATCTATCTATCTCTTTATATATATATATATATATATATATATATATATATATATATATGTATATGTATATATATATATTATTATAGAAATCTTAGTTATTCAGAAGACAATATTCCACATATCCTTCCAATACACTTTTATTTAAAAACAATGTGTTCTTTCCATTAAAATAGCTATATTTTCATGATATACAAAATATCACTGATATTGATGAGACGGCTTCATCAGTATATAAACATTCTTCAGGCAGTTTGAAAAATGCAAAATGCATCAAACATTGGTTTTACTTATGTAAATTTTGTTTTCACTTACACGTTTTCAAAGAGAAATACTTATTTAAACCAGTATTTCTGTTTTAAAACTATTTCCTTTTCTGCTATACTCTCTTATCTCCCGGGCACCCAAAATGTACCCTGTTAAATAAGTTTTGGTTACGTCATACGACATCAACTCTGCGATGAACGCCTGTGAACTGATTCCAAATCACAGCTTCATCGGTCAATACTATTTTTTATTTATCGTGCTGTTTGCATTACTGGCGTCATAAAAAGGAATGTTTATTCTTAATTATTGCTTTAAAGAATAATTATTTGTATTATTAGGATTATTCGGACTACTGTTCTCACATTAAGTGTTATTCTTACAACGTTTCAGTAAATGTAACTCGGTCCGTCAGCTATGACCAGGTAGAAGTCTTAAGTAATTCGCAATTGTATTTTTAGCATTGGCCACACTGATGATTAAACCTTCACCATGCATGAGAATGTCACTTAGAACTGAAGTTTACTTAATACTTTATCTGTTACTTTTTTTGTTTTGACATAAATTCCTTCAACAGCCGCCCCCTTTCAAAACCTGTCCTGTCTAATAAAGCTACATGGCTAGCCCTCTATTTTATTATGTTTCTATTGGTTTTGCATGTTTGCCTACTTTTAATCCCCGTTGTTTTTTCTATCGCTATAGTATGCGACATGAATTGCTACGAGATGACGTCACACGTTAAGTGTTGCATGTTTTATGTCGCATACTATATATATCATACGATCAAAGATTGGCCCATTAATGACATATTCTATATAGATTAACGGAAACGTTAAGATAACGAAGATGAAAAATTTGAAAATTTTCTGAAACCAGCAAAGCGATATAGTGATTACTTAGGAAATTTGTTTCGAATATATCAACATGTAATGGCTTAGCATGCAGTAGAACGGCTCAAATGCAGTTATTTCACAATGTCTGACACAAGACTATTCATAATAAAGAGGAAAATTGTGAACAAAAATTGAAATACATTCGAAGAGTAAGAAATAGATTTACCTTCTTTCCTGATTATCTCGAGTATTTACGGGATAAGCATTCTCGGCATTCTTTACCATCCGAATTATTTGCGTTCTATCACTGAAACCAAATTCTATGAGTCTCGGGAACTTTTAGATCCTTGTGCATTTTGATAAGTCTCGCTCAGTTTTTCTTGTTTATTTCTAAATACACGTGCATAATTTTTACTCAATTGTAGTATGATTTCAATTCTATTTTCAAATATAAATGAATACGCACGTTTTCACTAGTTTATTTCTGTATTGATTTTGAAATATAAAATTGAAACGGATACTGAGAAAAAGAATAACTTTTTTTCTAATGGATGAAAATAATTTTATTAAAAAGCAAATTCACCCCACACGAACAAACTACACAAACACATGTAGTGGTATCGGCATCTGTTTATATCACAAAAGAATAGAGAAAGATTAAAAGACCGAGTATGGGGGATACTAACTGTTGTGGTGGCAACCACTCATTTGCATATACGAATAACGTTACACTATAAATGGCAAGCCTAGGTTGGCCTTAGTGTGTGTTACCTAAATGCCACCGGAAGTGACGCCGAAGAGCGTACATGTCCTCCCACCAAGACTCTCTGACTCGACACCTTCATTTGTACATACTGTAACTATACCTTTTCTTTAATACACTTATTATTGCATTCTCCTTGTTGTTTGCGTCTTCATTGTATTCCTCACTAATTATTGTTCAACCTTGCAACCACAACACTAACAATACCTGAGCTGGGAGTGTGCGGATAGTATCGAAACATTGGAGAGGCTGATTGTAATTCAAATTTCAGAAAAGGCCATTTACCGTTCTCAGCGAGAAATAAATGGTAAATCGCTTTTGCTATAATGCAAAATGATTTGTAAAATTAATTGTTCTCAAATCGAATTATCCGGTCCCGTAGACATAACTAGGGTAAAACACTTACTGTTTGCATTTTTTATTTTAATGCATTTTAATAAACATATACTTGTTACGATTTTAAATAGATGAATACATAAAGTCACATTTGTTTTATTTATTCACCTAGCTAGTACTTCCTCAGTAAGAAGATAATATTAATTTTTAAATATTTACAGTTTTACAATACTATTCAAATATTAAAAAGTATGTTCAATTAATTTCTAAATATTGAGCAGACAAGTATTTTTGCGGTACATAATAAACAGTTTTCTTTATATTATCCAACCATACATACCATTATACTTTCAAGAGAAATATCATTATAAAAAGTAAATTATACAAATAAAGATGGTAACCGTAGAATCCCACAGGGTCCGACTACTACTACTACTACTAGTAGTAGTAGTAGTAGTACTAGTAATAGTAATTACAACAACAATAATAATACTAAAAACAATAACAATGACAATAATAATATCACTAACCATAACCATAACAATAATAATAATAATAATAATAATAATTATTATTATTATTATTATTATTATTATTATTATTATTATTATTATTATTATTATTATTATAATCACAAATAAAACTGATGAAAGAAGCTTATATATGAACGAACCCCCTGAGTGCGGAAACCAACTCACATAATTAGATAATGTTGACTAATCACAGATGAACTGTAATAATAATAAATATAATAATAGAATATTATAATAAGAGTTATGATGGAAATTGAATAAAAATACAAGTTAAAATATATAGATAAAAAATATATATATAAAAAATATATCTTATATATAATTTTTTTTACATAGATAATCACCAATTTTTTTTAGTTCTACACACAATATATATATATATATATATATATATATATATATATATATATATATATATGGTCAATAGATAGAAGCTGGTGGCAATAGTAATTAAATGTTTCATTAAAAGATACGCCTACAAATACATGCACGTATATATACATATGTATATATATATATATATATATATACGTAAACATATACATGTATATATATATATATATACGTAAACATATACATGTATATATATATATATATATATATATATATATACGTAAACATATACATGTATATATATATATATACGTAAACATATACATATATATATATATATATATATATATATATATATATATATATATATATATATATATATATATATATATACAGACAAGTTAATACATGTACCGACACATATAAGTGGGTATTTATCTACCTCCCACAAAGTAAAATGTGACACAAGGTCGGAAAGTGGGGCTTGATAAGTCAACACCCTAGAGGAAGAGCACCTGTGCCCTTCAAAAAATGCCTAGGCAGCCCCGTCGGCATTCCCCGTAGGGACGCCTTAGGCGACTAGCAATAAACTAACCCCTTCTAAAAGGGTGAGAAGGCAAATCCTGGGAGGCTGGACCTCCTAGAACTGCACAAAACAACCATAAAGACCGGCGGAAATCAAGACCCGAAGGCAAAGACGATACCGATCTATAAGGTGTAGTATCCATCGGTACAGATACTGCACTTTGATCTTAGATAAAGGGGCGAGAAAGTATATATATCTATATATATACATATATATATATATACATATATATATATATATATATATATATATATATATATATAGTTTTGTTATTGTTGCTACTGACGAATGAACAGTGTTGTGTTATAGTCTTTTCCCACTACTTAAGCGGTTAATAATATGCAGAATATTAAATTCAGTATCCATTTATCGGACGTGTCATTATTGTTATATATACTAGCAAAAATATGCTCCCTCCGGTCGCATATTTTTGCTAGGCTGCCGCATCAGAAATGAACGCTCACGCGTAAACCGATGGAGCCCCAGTCATATTTATGTGGTGGTTAGACATTGATTTTCTGTGTTTATTACCAAGAATATTTTTAGTTGAAAATAAAGAAGAAAAAAAATTCGACCCTACTCCGATTTTTGTTGTACCCTCGCCCATAAATAGAAAGACCTTTAGTTTAAAAAGAAAGAAAGAAATGTTTTGTACCGACTCAATTTTTTTTATATTACCATTCATAGAAATATCTTTTAGTTAAAAAAGAAAAAAAGAAATTTTTTTGACCGCTTTCCCCCAATTTTTTTATCCCCCCCCATACATATAAATAGTTAGCGTAGGTCCTAAAATGTGGTAGCACCAAAAAATCAAATACAGTGAAAACAGTGTGTGTGTGTGTGTGTTTGTGTAATGACCTTTTTTAAATTAAACAATTTGATTCTACAATCAGTTGTATAGTTTTCCAGTACAATGTGTAAGTTTATTTTGTTGACATTAAAGAAAAAAAATCATATCTTTTTTTTAAATAAATAAAACATGGAATCATAAATTCAGTTGAGGTCGTGTAAAAATGATAATATTGGATATGAAAGTATTAAGAAATCAAATACAGTAAACACGAATAGGTGTTTAATTCTCGGAAAGAAAAAGGTTACCAGAACTGAATTCATTATAGTGTGTGTGTGTATGTGCGTGTGTGTATGTGGGTGTGTGTGCGTGTGTGCGCGCATGTTTTTATATAGTAATTTTCAAGTCAATTATTATTTTAAATAAACAATTTGATTTAATAAATTTGTGTTTTAACACAATAAGATTAAGAAAATAAACAAAGTTAGGACGGTTTTTAAAATGGGAAACTGACACGGTGAATGACAGCGTTGTTGTTTACATATTTAACGTGCCACATTAACGACAGCTGTTTAATTAGATCGCCATTTTACCGGAAGGAGGGAGGACACCACTTATTAAACAGCCAATGACTTTGCAATTTTAACGGAACTTGCCATTGAAAAGGTTTAGAAAACACGCCGGTTATGAAGAAAATGGCTTTAATTAATTGTATGAATAATTTTTATTAATATACCCTTATCGGAAAATATTGTAAATACATATGTAAATTTGATAATAGCAGTTATAAGTGTATATTTGTAAATATTAATTTAATTGAAGGTTTAAAGGAATGACTTATGTAAATAGGAAAATCCATCTGGTGTGTGTACAACTTTTAATGACAGTATATAAAGAATTTCAAAAAGATTAGTTTCAGTAAAATAGTCATACTGGAGTTTCGGCTTCAGACAGACAGACAGATACATAAACTCCATTATTAATATATATATATATATATATATATATATATATATATATATATATATATATATATATATATATATATCACAACAAAAATGTATTGTTTAAACGTATTATTTAACATGATAATAAATGAAAACGTTAAAAGAATTCGCAATATATCCAAAAGGAAGTCATTTAATATTTATCAGGCAATAATTGATATCACCTGCAAAATCTTATAGCATCTGAAGCAAGGGAAACTATATAAAATATCGAGTTTTTTTAATAAAGCTCATTATCTAAATAAATATGGTCTGGCGAATCGACGGTAATATTAATGTCAAACTTTAATTATGTGTTTGTGTCCTTATTTCTACTAGCATGATGCTTTCTTTATCCACTATTCCATGAAGTGATTATTCATTTCCCTCTCTTTCTCTCTCTTTCTATCTCTCTCTCTATATATAGATGTATATATATATACATATATATATATATACACACATATATATATATATATATATATATATATATATATATATATATATATATATATATATATATTATAATAGTCTATATCATGAAATGAAGTCAAGTTTTCCCCTTTACCACAAGGCATTATAGGTATGTAAACACAAGCGATATATTGAATACTTTTATGGTCACGAATTGATGCGTGTTTGCGGAAAATATCCGTTCGTTTCTAGTAATTTCTACATTTTATGGGCTTGCTTGACGCTTCTAAAATAGTCATACACACAAGGAGTCGAAGTTTCACCCACACGCTAAAAGCTATGTCCACTACTCAATGGCTGTGTGTATGCGTGTTTCCTATGGAAAAAAAGAGTAGAAAATCTAAAATGTATTCTCATATAAAATTAACAGGGTAAGGCAATGGAAGTGTTCCCAAATCTCTAAGTTCACTTCTAATGGAGGTATGAGGGCATAAACAGGTACTGCACTATACTCCCCTCTTGAACTGAAAATTGTAAGAGGGTTCATCAGTCTGAAATATCATAGTAAACTGAATTGAACATTAAAATATTGTACAATATCTTTTAAATATACAATTCAATGTATGTGCGTATGTGTGTGTGATGTATGTGTGTTACATATACAAAAAACGTATAGAATCTACAAAATATCTAAAAATCTATTCTCATGTTAAATCTACCGGGGAAGATAATGGATGGATTCCTTCATCTCTAAATGCAACCATCAGATAATATGATAATAATATGAAGTATACCCCTCTTAAAACTTTAAATACATTCTATTTTTATGACATCTGTGCGGAAGCGAAGTCAGTCCCTCGGTATCTCCCGTGAGACTTGGAGGACAGTGCTGGTGAACGATATCAGGGCTTACCCATACAGAATACAGACGTTGCAGACCCTTACAGCCTCAGACAAGAAGCAGAGGAGCGCTATGGAAGTCAAGATGCTCGATAAGATCGAGGTGACACCAGGTTTCCTTAACCTCCTTTGGACCTCAGATGAAGTCCACTTCCATCTTGACGGAAAGGCGAACTCAAGACAAATGTCTTCCGCGGGTCTTCCAGACCCAATGAAGTAGCCACCAAGCCCCTGCAATCTCCTATGTGCACGATGTGGGCTGCAATCTCGGTCAGAGGCATCATCGAACCAATCTTCATCGAAGAATCTGGCGCAGCAGTGACAGTCACCAAGGTGCGGTATGTGGAGATCCTCAAAACCTTCAAGAGTGAGCTCCAGACCCTCTACCCGTCGCTCATGACCAAGTTCTGGTTCCAGCAAGACGGAGCAAGTTCTCACACCTCAAACCTGTCCTGAAATTGGCTGAAAGAGAACTTCAGAGGCTGAGTAATCAGTCTCAAAGCTACTTTTGAGTGGCCACTCTATAACGCGGACCTGAGCCCCCCCCCCCAGATGTTTCTCCTCTGGGCTATCTTAAGGACAAAGTGTACGCAGGGAAACGCAGAACCATCACGGAACTCAAGGAAGCCATCAGGGAGGAGGTGAGAGCCATTCACAATTAAGTCTGTAAGAACGTCATGGGCAACTTCGTTCTGCGCCTCAAGAAATGCACAGAGCTAAATGGAGGTAATCTAGAACACATGCTGTAGAACGGAGAAAAAAAGCCAAACACCCTAGTGTTTTGATGTGATGTTTTGAATATAATAAACTAGTTATGACCAAAAAGTCATTTAATTCAGACGAAAAACTAAGAAACGGGTCCTAATTAGAGTTAAGGCCCGTTTTTTTAGGGGGGGGGGGGTGACCCTGTATATGTGTGGGTGTGTGCGTGTGTACGTGTGTGTGCGTGTGTGTGTATAGTTCGGCAGCAAGTCATTTTTCATGCAAGTCGTCATTAAAGACCACATAGTTCTCTCTCTACACGATCTTTCTGATCAATTTCTCGACGCGGCGAGCGATTCTTGTGTTAACCGGTGGAGTATGACACTTAGAGTAGTGTCGTTGGCCATTCCTCTAGCGCTTTAGGTCTCTCGGCCGTCTTCAGGAGGCTGTATCTTATTGTTACTAAGAGCCGTATTTATATAGCTATTTATTTACATATTTGCATTCTTTTTATTTTAATGAACAAAGACAAATATTAACAACTAATACTAAGATAATACATAAAAACAAATGCACCAACCGACTAAAAACTTTCGAAGCCTTACACATAAAAAAATTACAACCCACAATAAAGAAAATAGAATTAACCACTGGCACTAACGCCCTGTCAGTCTTTCACAATTATTATTAATAATAATAATGATAATAATAAAAATAACAAATAAATAAACACATATATATATATATATATATATATATATATATATATATATAAAGTGGTGTACTAAAAGCGAACTTTTAGGAATAGTAAAACCTATTTTGAAGAGTATACAGCTCAATATCCAGGATAGAGCAGGTAGAATGAAGAAGAATGGAAAGGAATTAGAGAAGCAAAAGCCAAATCATAATTCAATTCAATTGCTCAGAGCAAGGTATATTCCGCAAAAAAGGCAATTTATTCAAGTTAAATTTTCCTTAAGCCAGGCTTTTCAAAGATCAAAATCTTATCATCAGAGGAAGTCGCTGGGATAGATAAGTTGGCAAAGGCCAAGATTTAAAATTTGAAAAAATAAAATAAAAGTTGTAGGGGAAGAAACACAGGGCAAAATTCTGCCCGAATGCAAGCAAATGTCCGATTGCTAAAAAGTCCGGTATCAAAGAGTCCAGCGGAGAGAATGAGATGTAGATAGGTCGGTCGTTAAAAGGCCCGAAAGGTTGTGAGAGAGGTTCAAAGTTAAATTCCAAGAAGCCACAACTTCAGGTGCGGCGAAAATAGAAAGTCCAAAGGGTAAAATGTCCAATAAGAGGTACGCTCGTGGATACAGGCAGGCAGGCTCAGAAGAGAGTGAGGTGGAAAATATTCGCCATTAACAATACTTACTGGGGAGAGATGTCAAAGAAAATGCTTTAAAATGGGAAAAAATGTAGCGAAAATATTTAAAAGTTAGCCCGAAGCGAAATCCGGCTTGAAAATGAGAAAAGGCAGAAACTCTTGTGCGACCAGTAGGCAGGGAGGGAATGGGTAAGGGGTGTGTAGGGGAGAGAGGAACGGGTGCGAAGAAGGAGAAGGGGTTTGGAGAGTGAAAGCGGTTAAAACTAAGAGTGTGATTGTGGGGGGGGTGAGTTGCATGAAAGTAGAAATTGGATGTTAGCGCGAATTTGGGTTCGACTAGAAAAGGGAAAGGGAGGAGTAGGAGTGAGTCAACGAGTGTTGGGAGGGAGAGTTCAAATAACAGAATGCGTCTAAGAATAGAGTTCGGGGTTTAGTTGTTTTATCAGGAGACCTTACTTATAAACAATGAGGCAAAATATATTAAAGGGTAGAATTAGAGAAATAGTAAGGATAAAAATTAAAAATTGAAAGATTAAAAAAGTAAAAAAGTAAAATAAGAATAGAATTAAAATTAAAGATAAAAATAAAAATAAGAAAATAAAAATAAAAATAAAAAATAAAAAATGAAAAAGAGATAATAAAATTAGTATTAGTTTTAAGCTCGCAAGGAAAATTATGGGTTGCCTGATAAGAAAATAATAATAGAATGAGGGAAAAAGTCGATAAAATTGGAACTCGAAAATGAGTATTGGAATCGGGGAAGAGTAAATTAGACCTCGAAAGGATATCCGAAATGGGAATCCCCAAGGTGGTTAAAGGTATGGGTTGAAATAAAATGAGCTGTTACGAGACGCTAGTGCTTTATGGAAGAGGGAGAATTAAACTTTGAAACAAAATTTTTTTCAAAAAAAGGTATATGGAGGTTGATTAAGAAAATTATTAATTAGGTTAATGATGACATAAAGAAGCAAGAGACATCCGAAGTTAAAGTAGTGACAATAGATTAAACCAGAGTGAGAATGGAGATCGCAGTTAAAAGTAAATATTATGGGGGTTAAAATATGTAGAGTGAGGGCGGGTTATGGGTTGAACATGGTCTGAGAGAAGTGAGCGAAGGGCGAGGTAAATTAGGGGGGAATAATCGAGGCTATTAAAAGGGTGAGAAGAATTATTTAAAAGTAAAAGCAGGAAGGGAAAAAAATTTGAGTGCACAGAGAGAACAGTAAGGAGTTCGATATCGGAGTGTGCAAAGGGGATTAAGAGTAGATAAGGCGAATCAACAAGTGAAAGAAGGGCTAGGGTATAATAAGAAAATGGTGGGTTAGTTATCAGGTTGAGAGGGAAGGATATAAGTTTGGAAGTGTTGATGGGAAACGGAAGAATGTATTAAAAGAAGTTAAAGGGGAAAGAAATGGAAGTCATATAAAAATTATACGGTTAAGGAGGTTAAGTAGAATGATTTAGGGGTTAGTGGGAGAAAGGTATTAAAGTTAAAGGAATTGTGAAGCTAACGGAGTTATATGGGATTTTTTTTAAAGTTAAGAGGAGGCTAAAGGGATGAGGGGGATATATGCAGAGATTATACAACAACAGGAATTAGAACAATCTGAAAGGAGATTCGAGATGTAGGGAGGGAAGATCAGAGATGATGGGAGGGTATTTAATCAAATGGGGGAGGGGTGTTTGGGGGATTACTATGGTTGCTATACTTGAATTTACGTTTATGCCTGCAACTGGAGATAAGTTCATTCTTAGAGTTAATAATGTTTTTAGATTTATTAGCAGTAGCTATCATAAAGGTTGCCAAAGTACAAAGTTGGCAATGGGATGCTCTCGGGGTATATGATTTAGACTTTTTAAGTATTGACCAGTGAAGTGAATAGAGAGTATTTTTAAGATTGAGGTTTCTAATTAAATTGGAAAGCGAAGTGCCTGTGCTATTATCGTTGCTATTTTTAAAGGAATAGCTATGGTTAGAGATCCGGGTCTTGATGGGGAAAGAGGACGCCCCAATATATGTGTGTATCTTGAAGGGTGGTGCTATAGTTGCATTGAGATTGCTAGTGGTATTAGATGAGATTTGGGTTTGGAGATTCGAGTTATGCGAGGGAGGTTGTTTGAAGGAATAGGGCGAAGCGGATATGGGGGAAATGTGAGTTAGCCCATGGGTACTATCCATTATTGCGGGTGCTTGGTTAGAGGTATGGCTGCATAAGTGGGAGTCTTGAGGAGAAGCGGATTGGGGTTGAGGGGAGATGCAAAATTCGGGTGGAGTATGGGAAATATGATTGCTCACAACATTGGTAGAGCGGGGCAATTGTTTCACAGTACAAGCGTATATCACGTCCTTCTGTACACAATTGTTGTTTAAGGGACAATCTCTGGGTTTACGGCAGTTACAAGTGGTGAGGGATGCGGTGGGTGGTTGTTGTTGGATATGTTTGATTTTCCTATTGTTAGAGGTTATGATAGTTTGTTCAATATTGGGCATAGTAGAGTAAGATATTTTAATAGAATTTTTGTTAAGAATAGTGCTATATCTGTGAGGGTGCTTAAAAGATCTGTCTAAAATTTGAAAAAATTCCTTAGGTATATTCTTCGCACCCGTTCCTCTCTCCCCCTACACACCCCTTACCCATTCCCTCCCTGCCTACTGGTCGCACAAGAGTTTCTGCCTTTTCTCATTTTCAAGCCGGCTTTCGCTTCGGGCTAACTTTTAAATATTTTCGCTACATTTTTTCCCATTTTAAAGCATTTTCTTTGACATCTCTGCCCAGGAAGTATTGTTAATGGCGAATATTTTCCACCTCACTCTCTTCTGAGCCTGCCTGCCTGTATCCACGAGCGTACCTCTTATTGGACATTTTACCCTTTGGACTTTCTATTTTCGCCGCACCTGAAGTTGTGGCTTCTTGGAATTTAACTTTGAACCTCTCTCACAACCTTTCGGGCCTTTTAACGACCTACCTATCTACATCTCATTCTCTCCGCTGGACTCTATGACACCGGACTTTTTAGCAATCGGACATTTGCTTGCATTCGGGCAGAATTTTGCCCTGTGTTTCTTCCCCTACAACTTTTATTTTATTTTTTCAAATTTTAAATCTTGGTCTTTGCCAACTTATCTATCCCAGCGACTTCCTCTGATGATAAGATTTTGATCTTTGAAACGCCTGGCTTAAGGAAAATTTAACTTGAATAAATTGCCTTTTTTGCGGAATATACCTTGCTCTGAGCAATTGAATTGAATTATGATTTGGCTTTTGCTTCTCTAATTGCTTGCCATTCTTCTTCATTATATATATATATATATATATATATATATATATAGTGAAAATTGTTATATATTCGTCAGCGTTTTGTCTTTATTTCAAGACTTTGTAAGGATGACTTATTTGCAGAAAAACATAGGAGTTAATATTTGAAGATACGTGGTGCGTTAATGAGTTGTTATACTTTATCATTAAAAGAAATATATTTAATGTTATACTTAGGTACATCAATCCCCTTTTTGATTTTTTTTAAATTTTAATCTGTTATTGTTATTTGTATTAATTATTATTATTATTATTATTATTATTATTATTATTATTATTATTTTCTCTTTAGATAGATCCCCCAGCAAAGGTGGGATAACATATCGATTGGTTCTTTATAACTGTTTTTTCTTCGCCAGTAGGATCATAATATAATTTGAATTGTTAATATATGTTGGTTTTATTCCTATACAACCATGTACTCAATTGATATTAGAGTTGTATTTAATGTGTATGTTTTACTGATGAGAGGGAATCTTATATTTTACGATTCTATAACATCTATAAGTTATATGCCTTTTATCGTTCAATTACATAAATGTGTTCTCGAAACGTACCAAAAAGAATCAGGTTCGGTTATCATTTTGACTTTTATTTTACGTTTGGAACTTGATTTACACGGCATGATAATTTACATATTCTTCTTTTCATATTCTATCTTATCTCTTCCTTTGAATGCGGAAATATTGAGCTTTTCTCATCGTTGAAAGGTGACTAAATTTGTTTAGATAGCTCGAAGCTGTATTTTTATACGATTTTTTATATAATTTACATCGAACAATTTTTCATATATAATTATTTTTTTATATCTATATATTAATACGCTAAGGTGTACGTACGTGTGTCACGCTTCCGGCAAACACTCTGCGCATGCGTGCCGCACCTAGATTATTAATAACATTTAATTAGCCTAATTTCTACCTTATATTTTAATTGTTTCCCTTTAGCGCAACGGTAAGCGAGGTAGTATTTTTGTCTTTGGCCCGACTGGTTTATAGTTCGATCCCAACCAACCGCTAAGATTTTTTTTTCTACATTTCGAGCGGAAATGGAAGAAATAATACCTTTTTTTTAATCACCCGGTCAAAAAGTACTTTTTTGTGTTGCTTAAAACTTAAAACTATTTTTTGTTTTTTATTTTGGCGTTTTTAGGGCATGTCTATTATTTTTTGTTGTTGTTGTTGTTTTTGAACGGACGTTAAGCAATGTTTTTTTTTCAATGATAGTTTGAACTAAGTATTTATTTTTTATTTGCACCACTTCTTAAAGTATTAAAACATTTATTTATTATTTTTGGATGGTAAGGGACGAGTATTTATTTTTTAAATGTTTTGAACGGACAATAAGCAATGTTTTTGTTTTGTTTTTTTCTCAGTGAAACACCGAGAGCGTGGTCGAAAGAAAGAGAGAGTGTGTGTTCGTAATAGAGAGAGGGGGGGGAATAGAGAAAGAGTGAAAACGCAATAAAAACAAATAAATAAATCGCAAAAAGTAAACTTACTAACACATAGAAGATGCTTTGTTACATTAGGACCCGCGCTAACTTTGACCCCGTCGTTAGGGTTGGGGTTAGGGTTAGCTATAAAGTTCAGGGTCATTGAGGGTTAGGGTTAAAGTTAGGGTCAGGGCCAAAGTTAGCCCAGGTCCCAATGTAACAAACTACCAAATAGAGACGTAAAAAATAAGACAATGACAATGATATTGTATAGTTAACATCTGAGAAGTTAAGTTTCTTATTTTGTTTCACGATCTGACACTCCCATTTAATAAGATTTAGTATTTACTTTTGCCCCTGACAACGGGGGAGGAGAGTCGCGACCGATAGTGATTGCTGAAGAGACAGCTTTTACCCCGACAACCGAGTAATATAATAAATATATATACTTCCATCCCGTCACGCAAAATTTTGGTGAGTAAGATATGTGCATATTTCTAGCCACCGGATAATATTATTAACAGTAAATTATACAGATTGATGTAGAAAACACTGTGGAATTCCTTTTTTTTTCAGTGAAACACAGAGAGCGCGTACGAAAGAAAGAGAAAGTTTGTGTTCGTAAGAGAGAGATAGAGGGAGAAGATAGAGAAAGAGAGAGAATAAACGTAATTGAAAAGTGAAAACGCAATAAAAACAAATAAATAAATCGCAAAAAGTAAAAAAAAATTTAACAAAAACGAAAGTGAGGAAAGTCGTGATTCAAAGCAAAATAAAAAAGAAAATCTAATCGAAAAAAAAGTAACAAGTATAATTTCGTTTTATTTCGGAAGCCTGCCAGTTTTTACGGTATATTAACCCTTTTTAGTAGAGTGTCCATCGTACACGCGTTATTTGAATGCAAATTATTATTTTTTTTTAAATATTTCACTCTTAGGGGTGCTCATAATAAAACAAGCGTAACTTACTAACAAATAGATGGTGCTTTGTTAGATTGGGACCCGCGCTAACTTTGACCCCGTCGTTAGTGTTTGGATTAGGGTCAGGAAGGGGGGTAGGGTTACCTATAAAGTTCAGGGTCATTGGGGGTTAGGGTTAAAGTTAGGGTCAGGGTCAAAGTTAGCCCAGATCCCCATGTAACAAAGTACCAAATAGAGACGTAAAAATAAGACAAGAGCAGTGATATTGTATAGTTAAAATCTGAGAAATTAATTTTTTTATTTCAAATATTTATTTAGTTATATTGTCAAATTCGTCAAACAAAAATGGCGTTCGCTTATTTTAGGTGAGGTGGTCGCTAATTTCAGACTTTATAAAAGGCTAAATTGTCCGATTACAGTAGAGGATCTCTTTACATTAGCGGCTAACCCGAGATGTAGGGGAGGGCGCCACTCTTTTCCCAGGACTGCTTCATTGTCCTTGATCCTGACCTTATAATACTGAGAGTTTTAGCAATGTTTGTTTTAGTCTTTGCTATGACTCAACCGAGGATAGAACTCTGGTATCCCGTTTCATTAGCGGAAACGCTTACCAAATGGGCCGGTTTCAGGCTTACGGTATTTATTTATTTATTTATTTTATTTTTTAATATTTAAAATTTCTTCTTCTTCTTCTTATTCTTCTTCTTCTTCTTCTTCTTCTTCTTATTATTATTATTATTATTATTATTATTATTTATATATTAATACGATAGAGTGTGTGTTATTTATTTTGTGTGTCACGATCTGACACTCCTATTTAAGAAGATTTAGTGAAGAGACAGCTTTTGCCCCGGCAACCGAGTAATATAAATAAATATATATACTTCCATTCCGTCACGCAAAATTTTTGTGAGTAAAATATGTGCATATTTCTAGCCACCGGATAATATTATTAACAGTAAATTATACAGATTGATGTAGAAAACACTGTGGAATTTCCACAGGGTCCCGCTAGTAACGGTTATTCTATTCGGTTCAATATTTAACCGATGCAAAAAATGAGCATATAAAGTATTCGTCGAAATATCATTTTACTTCGTATATGAGCCTGTTTTTCGTCATGTCTACCATCATCGTGGTGGTACTCAGTCGATGGCGGCATGTCTACTCTTAGCTCTGCATCTTAAAATATAGCGTGACATGTACATTTGTGTTGTTTATGACATAAGATTGAAACGTAAGTGATGTCAAAACTAATTATACAGTTCTGATTGCACTTTTGTTTGTGGTCTGATATTTCTTATTTAATTATACGTCATAGAAGCTGTCTAATGCCGTTGTAATCGTTATGTGCATAACCAATGTTTTGTCTTCTAGCAAAGGTAATCACCTTTGCTATAGCTAATATAAGATCTTTTGTTTTTTATCGTAATTCATTGAAAACTAATTTTCAATCGCGCAAATAAACTTGTAAACTACATTAGTAAAATTAAATGATTTCAGAACCAGTTGATATGTCGTGAATTTGTTTTTAGTATACAAAAGAATAGGTTTATAAGGCGTATATTTTCTCCTGCTCCTCTATAAATGAAATCCGAATTGAGCATTAAAAGATAGTAAAATAGTAAAATAGTCTGACGCATTGAACCATACTATTTCAAACTAAGTATAAGAGTACAGTAGTCTGAAATAGTATATACTATACTATTCAGACTATTCATATAATAATACACTAGTCTAAATATTATAGTATCTGCTTCAGACAGCATATAATTTTCATTGGTAATAGATATAGTTAATTTGTAGACGGTAAAGTATCATTATTTATATGCAGGTTTAATGTGTTGTTTTTATTATTGTACGTATTCATTAGCACACTTTTGCTATCAACATCATTACTATATTGAAAGATTCTAAATCGAATGGTGAGAGTATGAATTAAAATTTAACCTACACATTTAATCCAGTTTCATAGAATGTCTCTTAATATAGGCACGTCCTACCATTTTAAGATTCAAATATATCAGATTTGCATTTTATTTGATAAATAGGCATTAGCCGTCAATAAGGCAAGATTCTTTGACTTTCAATTTCTTCTGACGACCATTTAAATTTAAGCCTAAACCTTTAAATATTTTCTAAAATAAATATGAACAAAACTAATGTTGATCATAATTTTAATAAAGATTATTGACATAAAGTTTAGTATAATTATATTTTTATTTTAATAATTTAAAGATAATGAATAAAAATGGTACAACACTGTTCTGTTCGGGGAATTAATTTTACTCGTTCTGTGATCTGTATGCTTCTAATATATATATATATATATATATATATATATATATATATATATATATAGTAGGAGAGAGAGAGAGAGAGAGAGAGAGAGAGAGGGCAAGCAACATTTACTATATTTTGAGGCAGGGATTGAAACAAAGTGTATGACTAATTAGTTTATTGAAAGTCATGAGTAATTATTCGCCTCAAGAAAATTTACACCATAGAAAATATTGTCATGTTATGTGTTCTGCAATGACTGCATCCACACGCTTCATGAAAGCTGCACAAGTGTTGCTAAAATATTCGGGAGGCAAATTCTCCTTTTCTTCTTTAATATTATGTTTAAGAGAGTCGATATTGCTGGGTAATCTTCTATTAGTAGCATGTGCTAAAACGGCCGAAATTATATTATGCAGTGGGCTTAGAGCTGGTCTAAATTAGGGCCATAAATATGATTTCCCCAAATTGCTAAAGTGTGATTTGCAGAAGCCTTGTATTTTTTAGCTGTATTGGCTTGAGCATAATCTTGTGTCCATAAATAATTACCATGTAAGCAATTTGCTTTTAACCATGGCAATACCTTGTATCTCAGAGTCTTGAAAGTATTAAAATCGATCTTTTTTTTCAGCTTTGTATAATTTCATAAGCATTATGTCATTCGGAACCACTACACGAAAAAGCCATATCTTGAGCAAGATGTTTCGTGTTTAATGTCTCCTTAACCAGCTGTTGATTTTGCGATACATCTATCAGCTCTGCGGTTCAGAAGAGCATTGCCAGTCAAGATTATTTCATCTAATGTTGAACGATGTAATAATTTAATTGAACTTTTCTAATCTGTTTTCTTTCACAGCTGTTGTCAACAAGTGTTTTTTGTGTTTTTGTGTTTTTGTGTACGATTTTAATTTTAAATCATATTTATTGAGTTTCTAATGGTCTACTACAATTTGATTGCGATTTTTCTCAGGGATTTGGTTTGATCCTATAGGATTTGGGATTAAAGAGCATCAATACAAGCTTTGGAACGGTTTTTGTTAATTCTTCAACTTTCAGAATTCTTCGTAATGGTTTTTCACATCGTCATTCTATTCTAGTCTTTATGGGCACTCAACTATTTCTGAAATGTCATGCAGTGAATCACACACTATTTGACTTTTGCTTTCCTGATTACTTATATGGGAAAAAGTTTCTGGAAAGTTACGGAAAATAGTGTCAGATATGATTATGACATTAGATTATACAAGGTGTCAAAACAATTGACGTAGTACCTGCTGAGAAAAATGAACTTACTGTATATATATATATATATATATATATATATATATATATATATATATCAAGGGAGGCGCAATAGCGCTCTATCCCTTAATAGACTTCAAAAACGACCTATGCTAGAAATCTCATTTCTTTGATCAATCATAACTCAAAAACCAATAAACCAAGTTATTTAAAACTTTGCACAAAATTTTCATTTGATAGGTTCTATAAGTGTGTAGAATTTCAGCATCATTAGTCAAGGCAACCCAGAGATCCAGAAAAGTCAGGAGTGATTTTGTGTTATCCGTGTGTACGTACGTACGTGTGTGCCACCCTGTATCTCATCAACTATTTGATGGATTCAGCTGATTTTGGGTAGAGATAAAGGTTTAAGGGTCTAGTTGATGGCATTTTAATTTCAGTTTACCATATATCTTAGTTTTCCAGAAAATTAAAAAAAAACTTAAAAATTACCATTGTCTTGAGGCATAGCCTTTACAAAAATAGTGACATTCCATGATAAATGCCAGTATACTGAAATCGTATGCCCTTAATAGGGTTAAGATGAAAATTCATATACACTAAATGTACAAAAGCAAGGAAATTCCCAAATGTTTGCACTTTTATTGTCATTAAGGGTATGACTATATATCAACCAAACCATGTCATTATCACATCACTACAGTATAAATATCTATGCATGAGTCGATGAAGTGTGTGAGGTGCGCTGAAGAAAAATTCCTACCAGTAAAATACATAGCCCTGCTGTGCTCGCATACCCTTAATGACAATAAAAGTGTAAAAATTTGGGAATTTCCTTGCTTTTGTACATTTAGTCTATATGAATTTTCATCTTAACCCTATTAAGGGCATATGATTTCAGTATACTGGCATTTATCATGGAATATATATATATAACACTACTTTTTTCTTATATCATTTCATGATACAGCATAAAATACGTGATTTAATATTCCTTAGTTTAAGGATTGAGAAAAGTTTGAAAACAGCCCAATTTAATTCCACTCCACTAAGTTTTAGTTCACTATACAATGACATGTTGAGGTGTCACATTTTTTGCCAGTTCATGATAGATCTTTGTAGCAAACTCAAAAATAGTTGACTAATTGATTTAAATTGTAATGTGTATATATATAAACACATCTATATATATATATATATATATATATATATATATATATATATATATGTGTGTGTGTGTGTGTGTGTTTTTACACATCTGACATTCTCTAATAAATGAATATATATGAAATGAAACAAGAAAGACTGAAAATGTTTATGTATTCATCAACTTTTCGTCTTTTAAAACTTTGTCAAGATGACTTATTTGAAGAGGAAAATAGAAACAAGTCTTTGAAACTATGTTGTTCGTCCATGACGTAAACAGAATTGCTTTTGTTCTTTTTTTTTCGAACGAATATATAAACGTTTGAATTCAAATTGTGTGGTGTATTTTTGGGGTGGCATGAATGAAAACATAGCTTTTTTACGTCATAAACGCATCACGTATCTTTAAATATTTATTCTTATGTTTTTCTTCAAATAAATCATCTTGACAATTTCTTGAAATAAAGACTAAACGTTGATGAATATATTACAATTTTCGGTATTTTTCGGATTTCATATTTTCATTTTCTATTATGTTAGATTATTTCCATAATAATCATATATATATATATATATATATATATATATATATATATATATATATATATATATATAAGGAAATTGACAACATCTTTGAGTCTTACATGAAAATCTATTTATATGAAATATTTTGAAAATCAACAATCGAGCAATTTAGATTAAAATTCATTTATTTAATTATTTTTACAAGCTTTCGTTGTAGAACAACTTTGTCTGGCGAGACTGTCTTATAATTTGTGTCTTCTGTTCTTGTTCCTCATTTTGATGGTATTAACCCCGAGGGGTCGAATTACGATAGAAGTAGAAAGGAACGTGAAATTCTAAAAGACGTTAGGATAAGTGTAGTCCTGTCGATGTTATGCGCGGATTGGCGCTTTATGCGGGTAGTTGAAAACTGTTTATAACAGCCTTTTAGGTATCTCCGCTTGTAAAGACTATACATTAGCCTTAATTCGCTTCTTTTCACCGTCGTTGTTAGGTGTGCCGCATAGTTCTAGAGGTTAGTACAGAAGTGAAAATGCTGACTTGTGTCCGAGGTTCAACTCGTGTGACCGTCAGAACAATCTTCCTTCACACTTATGATTATCTGAAAAAAAAAAATGAAACACATGTGTATGTTAATAAGAATTTAAAAAAAATATTCATAATAATATTTTTTATAGCCCACATTTATGTTAGGATGGACTCGTTTGAAGATTATAATTAGGCTGTCAAATGTAATCCGTAATGCGAAATTCCGTCTAAGCGGGTCATTGAAACCTGTTTATAACAGCCTTCTCGGTATGTCCACTAGTAAAAAGATAAATACACCTGGATTAAAGTTAAAATGAGGTCTTGGGTTCGAATCGTGTGACTGGCAGAACAATCTTCCTTCACTTATGCTACTCAGAAAATGGTTGAAACGCATGTGTATGTCGATGAATAAGACTTGAAAAATATAATTCAAAATATTGTTTATATATATATATATATATATATATATATATGTATATATATATAGTACACGTATTGTATTAGTTTCTGTAGATGTAAATTCGTTGAAACTCCAGTGTTTATAAAAAGTGCTCAATAACAAGTAGAGCTGTTCTTAAGTATATTTTTTTATTCATACAAACATTATTGGTTACACATGTGCATACATGATTCCGTTGTATTTATGCATATATATATATATATATATATATATATATAATCAGTTGAGTGTTATCTTTCCCTAATCGAACAGAGATTTTCCTTATCACTGTTTAAATTATGTATACATCCCCTATAAAATGAGGATTGACGTTACCCTATTAAAACAACTGCCGGCCTAATATCAATATCAATGCCAGTTTTTATATATCTTTTCTTCCTTTTTCTATTGTCAGGAATTGCTTTTATTGTAGAATGCAGAGCTTGAGATGAATTCCTACTCCTGCCAATCCGGTTTCCAAACGGTTCCATTGTTTAGCTAAACAAGCAGCTCTTCTGCCTTGTTTCCAAGCAACAAAGAAGGGATTGCAATCTCGCAGAGCGATCTCCCTTCTCGAAGAAAGCTGCTACTCTAAAACGCATAATGACGATTCCACGCCTTCTTCAGAATTGTGCGGTGGAGTCTGTTTATTTCAGAATAAATGAATCGCTTTGAAAGCATTAGGCATAAAAAAGAGAAGGAAGGAAGAAAATAAAAAGAAAGACACTGACAATTCCAGAACTAGGTTTCATTTAAAGACATAATCCTTCTACGACCCATGTGCTTATTCGTTGCAAATGGATCTTGGAAGTTAATATATTTCCAGTTGAAGAATGTGTTGAGTATTCAGTCGCCAATTCGACCTCGGTCTATTTGACTAGAATTGAACTGGCGTCTTCACAAAAACGGAAAGATATTAACCAGTTTAAAAATCCTAGAAAAATAGTCTTCATCATGTACTTGCCAAACATTTTATGGAACGACGCATACAACAAGGTTTCTTGATAACGCGGAGTTTTGCTTAGGCGCCGTCGATTAGAGATACGACTGTGTTACTTTTACTAATCTGTTTTCGTCCTTATCCACTATTCCATGTTTTCGGACATTTTATTTCATGTATTGAACTTACTCATCTATATATATATGTATATATATATATATGTATATATGTATATATATATATGTATATATATATATATGTATATAT
>OY744518.1:108172514-108222514 GCA_963556195.1 Sepiola atlantica
CACGCTTATTGTTCAAATACTATTTACATTGGTTTAAGTGGTTTATATTGTATTCGATTGTTTCTTACGTTTTGATTTGAAACAGTATTTTCTTTCGTATGTAATGCTGATTTTGAAAATTGCATTTCTTTTTTAATCGCATTCCATCAGTCTATCACACTTAAGTTTAAAATAGTATTTTCGTTAGTCTGTCACGCTTCCGGTTGAAATACTGTTTACATTGGGCTATGGTGTTTAAGTGTATTATAGAGTCCCCATTTGTATGTAAGGTTTAAGCTATAAAATGTATTTTCTTTGTATGCAATGATGAACTTTAAAATTGCATTGCACCTGTCTGTCACGCTTACGGTTAAGATAGTACTTTAGTTGCAGGCCATATGTGAATGTGTAGACAAAGGCGGTGTGATTCATAGATGCCCTTTGCTCTTTGAACAAGTGCAGCTTGGAGGGTATTTAGTATGGGTACAAGAGAACGCGCGTACAGAAACAGAAACAGGTTACTGAAAGGGGGCAGGTGTAATGGACGCATCGTAAAGACACTATTTACGTACCTCCCGACGAATTAAGACCCTAGATCGATTTTTATCTGGTAGAAATCCAGCTCTTCCAAAAGAGGCACTCTGGATGGAAGAAAAAAAGGATTTCTCATCTTCTGATCGAGGGCAGAACAGATACTGTCGTAATGATATACGTTTTCTTTTTATTTGAGTCGTCAATTTGCCTGGTCGGGTATTCTGGAAAAGTTGATGAAAATGATAATATAAATGATGAAAATAATTAAAACAATAATAATACTACTACTAATAATAATAATAATAAAAAGCATATAAATAATATAATAATAATAATAATAATAATAATAATAATAATAATAATAATAATAATAATAATAATAATAATAATAATAATCTATTAACAATGGAGATTATGAAGCCAAAACTCTACTCCTACTTCTATTACGAATCATCTTGTCAATTAATAATGGAGATTATGTATCTCTGAAGCCGAAACTATACTCCCAGGCATTACCTGCCCCATTTTTGAGAGGTGTGGAGGTAGTTTAGTATCTGGTTTGTAGTCATGATACCATCCTCTCAGGAATTAGTCCCTCATTTTTTTAAAGGTGTGGAGGTAGTGTAGTATCTGTTCTGTTGTCATGATACCATCCTGCCAGGCATTACCTCTTCTATTTTTGGAATGGTATGTAGTATTTGTTCTGTTGTCATGATGCTACCCTCCAAGGGATTACGTTCTCCTTTACTTTTTTGAGGGGGGGGGGGGTGTAGTATCTGTTCTGTTGTTATGATACCATCATACCAGGCAATACCTTTTCCTTTTTTGAGGGGGATTGTAATGTTGTATATGTCTTACCTGCCCTCTGATTATTAAGTATAACGTTCTATTTCTAACGCATGTAACTTTCCATAGATCTGACGTGAATATCGAAAATATCGAAAAGCTCAGCAAATACATGTAACTTTCCATAGATCTGACGTGAATATCGAAAATATCGAAACGCTCAGCAAACACATTTAACTTTCCATAGATCTGACGTGAATATTGAAAATATCGAAAAGCTCAGCAAATACATGTAACTTGCCAGAGATCTGACGTCAATATCGAAAATGAGGAAAACTATCGTACTACAAATAAATTTACCAGCTGCAACGAATAGTTCCGAAAAATATTGTTTTCATTTTTTTAGATGATGATTAGTAATTTGTCATTTTTGTATAATTCGACATACGGTTTTCAACTTGCATGTCATTCTCACAACGTTTCGGTCTATGTAACCTCTCGCCGTCTTCAGGTGCGTCTTGTGGAACTTGTAAATCTTTATTTCAAACAAACTCGGGAATATGTACAGAATTTCAAATTGAACACCTTTTATTTAATTAACGGAGTCAGATTATATTACCCATAAATAAGAAGAAGTCTTCAATTAGACTTACTCATATTCTAGTCTCACCTGTATAGTGAATGTAACCTTCATCAACTACCAGACTGTTACTTTGAATTGATTATTACTTAGCCCCGCATCCGTTGCGTCATGGGCGCGCGTGGCCAAGGCTAGTATGAATTTTGGGAGCCTCAAATCTATTTTTGTTTAGGATGTGTAGTGTTACTACTTATATCTCCCCCTCTCTTCACCCTCTCTCTATCTCTATTTCTCTAGTATTTCAATGGGAGTTTTATCAACTATTTACAATTAATGGGTTCTATATTGTAATAAATGCTATACGAGAGAACAGTAATCCGAATATGCTAAATAATACAACTTATCAATCCTTATCTTAAACATTCAAAAACATAACACTGGTTTATTGTCTCTCAGATTACAGCGACAAGCATCGGTCGATATCATAAATGATATACGAAAACACCAATAAAGTTGCAATTGTAATACTACTACTAATACTACTAATACTCATATACTACTACTACTACTACTACTACTAATAATAATAATAATAATAGTATTCCACAAAAAAGCTTAACATCCATCATCTTTGCACTTTTTACCTTTTTACTAGTCAGATATATAAGTACGTAATAACACACATCAACAGATATAGATAATCGCCATACATCTTATTCAAATACGGGAAAATTCCCGTACAAAAATGATCTATATACTTTAAGAAGGCCAGAAAGTGTATAGACTGAAACGTATTATAAATATGAATATCAACGGACAGTGTCAGTCCTTTCTCAATCTGGATTGTCTTAGTTTATGTTTTACGACGTACCAACCATTTCGGGTTAGTTAATCACATCGTTATTTACATGACAGGTGGTCGAGTGCGCTTCAATATAAAACATTCACAACCAATGCTCGTCTAGATACAACAACTGTCAATAAATTCCATTCATCCCTCTGTGTGCAGTCAACTAAGCGGAACTTTCCTGAGAAGAGTTTATTTCCTAGAACTGGTCATCTGCGGCACACAGTACCACGGAGTTGCTTTCCAGCTGACTATAACATTGCATGTTCAAGTCTAATGTAAACATAGTCTTGTTTAGCCGTCTTTTTGTTTAGCGGTCGCTTTACTCGTCAAACTCCATCATCCATATCCTCGACTCACCTGTGGGTGTTAATAAGTGGTGACTCGTTTGTAAATAAAGAATACTTAAATAGGGCCCAGTTTGGTTCTAGGAGTTTGTCCTCCATAGCTTTAGTCCTTGAATATCCGTATTTTATCCTGAATAGCCATTTTCCTTCTTAAATAGTCACTTTACCCATCAAACTCCATAAACCATATCCCCAACTGACCAGTGGGCTTTAATAAGTGGTGACTCGTTTGTAAAAAGAAAATACTTAAAGAGGACCCAGTTTGTTTCTCAGAGTTTGTCCTCGGTAGCTTTTATCCTGGACTGTCTATATTTCATTCTGAATAGCCATTTGTATATATATATATATATATATATATATATATATATATATATATATATATATATACTTAATCTAATTATAACGTTCTTCCTAATGTATTGTTCAGTCATTTACCGATTACTTAACATTTTGATTATTTTGCTTTTTGTGGTTCTAAAGAAAAATATATTAATATACAAAAAGTACTAGCGATTGATTGTATAAAAAGGAGATATAAATTAACCCTATTGAAAGGCGGACATACTTTACGCGCGCACACACGCACATACACATATACATATATATATATATATATATATATATATATATATATATATATATATATATATACATTTATATGTGTGTGCGAGTGTGCGTGTGTGTATACTAAAATAATGGGCCCATTGTGACATTGGTCGCGCTCATATGAGATCATTTAGATCAGGTAAGAATGACATGGCAAAGCCAGTTAAATATTAGAAAAAAATTTAATCTAACATTAGCCACGTTTAAAAAATATTTTTGAATGTGTGAGTTTTGAGTGCACACCCTAAATAGAAATGTTTTAAAATTTAATGAAGCCATACTTCTTACCATGTTTCCAAGAATGTATATGCCATAATTCATAATGATCGGTTCATTAGGTTGATATTTTTACATAGAAATAAATCTTCCACTCTATAATAAAGACCAAGGACTATATATATATATATATATATATATATATATATATATATATATAAACTTCATTCGAAAAATTTGCAAAATATACAAAGGTATTATTAAGCAAGAAGATTCTGTTACATTTGCTTCTGTTTGCTTATACATCTATATAAATCGATGCACTTCCATCCCATCATGAAAAATTTAGCTAGTAAAACACGTGCCTTTTTTTAACTCAAGGACGAAACCATTTCAAGCTGTGAGGGGAAGATAGAAAGCTAATAGTCAGTCAGATTACCACCGTTGCCTGAAAAGTGGTGATTATTTTTTAGGTCATCAGAAATTATAATAATGTATCGATGACAACTTAAGTTAATTACGTACTTCTAAGTTTTATATGAATATTATAGTAATAAATCTAGATAAATAGTGAGTTCAGAACACTGGGCAAGCATAATTTATTTTATTTTCATTTTTGACGGTAAGCGTACACTAGTGTATATATATATATATATAAATATTAATTATTTATTACCTACAGACATCGATGTTTCATGCTAACGCAATCTTCAGTGCAGGAAGTTAATACTCCGATTAAAAATCGCCACTGATTTGCAGCCAATCCGTTAACCCCTCGTCCATAGGGAATTAGTTAATAATTAAAGATTAATTTAACTTTGTAAATAGCGAGTCGGCGGCTAATTTACACGAGCAGTTAAAGTAATCAACAAACTTTTTTGTTTTGGATCTTGCATGAAGCTATTAGTACTGCTTGTTATTAAACTCTATATATAGAAAGAGAGAGAGAGAGAGAGAGAGAGAGAGAGATAGAGATAGATAGATATATGAACGTATACTACTATCTAACTTTATATATGGAGAGATATATATTAGTGAAAACGTTGTATTGTCCGAGAAACAGAACGATTGATGATTACGATTGTATAGTCAGATGTAACACTTAATGTACCGTTTTTATAATAATTAATAAATACATAGGAACTGAATCGACTATTTAAACCACATATTTATTTTTGTTTGCATTAATATTTTTATTGAATCGTGTCTTATGGTATGTTTTATTTGAATGTCTTTGCAAGACAACTTATTTTGTAATATTTACCATTGTCATATTAATTATTGGAATGATAACTATTGTAATGTAGCTGGACGATTGTTTTCAGCTACGGTAAACACAACATGAGACAAGTTGTAGGTATAACTCAGTTGTGCTCGGGTTATGTGTGTGATATCGCCGTGTCTAAAGACCCTCAACGCTATTTGTTGATCTTTACCCGGCTGTGTTGGTCCCAGCGACCATCTTCTTTGTCCGACGCCGACTTGTTGACTCAGCGATTAAAAATACGAACTGATATCCTGGATGTGCGAAGTTCGAATCCAGTTCGTTCCACAGAAACACTTTCACTAAGGATGTTGACAACCTTCACGTGGTCCCTCCTATAAGAACCCGATGTATTTCTAGAAACATATTGGGGAAACCAATGCCAACAATAGAATCATCTAATACATATGTATGAATGAATGAATGAATGATAATAATTTTATCACATTATATGTCAATTTGTGGACGCAGCGGGTATCGCATCTTTTAGCTAGTATATCATATCGTATTTTCCCAAACGCCTGATATAGATATTCTGTTTAGAATTCATACTGATTACATTTTTTGTCTTTTTCACATTCAAACGGAGGCTGTTTTCTATCAGTCGGTGTCTGCTGAAAGAGATCGCCGCTGTACGTTGGTCATTATCAGCTTTAGGACAAGTGTTGAGTTAAGTTACGAACATTGTAAACTCCTATACTTCTGACCCACTTGCAAAGGGACTGTAACCCCGAGTTTGTATAGCAATCACAAAAGGGTGGAACTGACTCTAGAGGCAAACTGAACGTCCAAGACATATGCGCGTGGCACACCGTCACACGACTAAATAAACGTCAACGCAGTGGACAATACGAAAGTGACCGTTGTTTTTACGCTGACAGAAGAACGACGGGTGGGGAAGGGACACTGGAAGAAGATAATGCATGTATTGCGAGTAGTGCCTCTTTGAATTGATCACGGAAAACCTATTCATTCCTTGGAAATAAATAAACTCTCCGCCTTTCATACAGCTAAATGCGTATCTGTCCTGGAAATAAACCGATAAAACGTGGCCGAGAGCGCCAACTGCTTCGCTTGACACGAGAAGTGCCAGTTTCAGAGGTTGTTGTCTTATCGGGAAAAAAATTATCGCTTTCGGTAGGAACAAGCGTTTTAGGAATTGGTTCGAGATGGAATAAAATGCGACTCTAGAAGGAGTGTGCAGACAACGTCGGCTACGGTTGCACAGTTTTACTAAACCACGTTGAAACACCGGTTTTCATGAGACAACTAGAGTTAAGCAACGATGAGCCTTGGCATGACTTAGATTGGTAACTGTCTGTGAACACCAGACAAGTTTTGAAGGGTACCGTAAATGTGAACAAGAAATTGGTTGAAAAATAAAAGACGACTTTTGAACCAAAATGCAAACACCGTTCGAACAATATTTTTGAAAAATTGCTGAAACACCGATTTTTTTATCAAATCACAGGTTTTAAACAACTTTGTGCCGTCAAAATAAATTGTTTGGTTTTTTCACTATCGATTTCTCTTGGAGCTACTTCGCAAATATAGTCTGCTGATTGCCGGAAAGTATCCCAATTTTTTCAGATTCAGTTATATATATATATATATATATATATATATATATATATATATATATATATATGTGTATATATATATGTGTATATATATGTATATATATATATATATATATATATATATATATGTATATATATATGTATATATATATGTATATATATATGTATATATATATATATATATGTATATATATATGTATATATATATGTATATATATATATATATATATATATATGGATATATATATATATATGTATATATATATGTATATATATATGTATATATATACATATATATATATATGTATATATATATATATATATATATATATATATATATATATATATATATATATATTTAATCCAAGCTAAATAGATGCAGGGCAAATTCCGGTTAGAGGAAAGATATACATTAAACATATAAATAGCCAGTTATGTTTTTTTACAATAGGAAAGGAATATATATATAACATATTATATAGTATATTATTATATAGGTGTAAAAGTCATATATATATATATATAAATATATATATATATGTGTGTGTCTGTATGTGTATAATTATAAAACACATCGAGTATCTGTAACTTTCAATCAAAAATTACATGATTTGATTAAGAATAAGCAATCTGTAGTTACTTCCCTCGAATATGATAATTAAAATTGTAACAACTCAGTTATTTTTTCCAATACACAATTTTCACTTTTGGAAATTTTACTTCGTACTTTCTATTTGATCGTATTTTTCTTTTTCTTGTTTGTTTCCATAGAATTTTTTTTTGTATTACTACCCTCCCGAATGAACTTTTTCACCAACAAACAAAAATAAAAAATCCCACACCCTAACGCAATCGGGCCGGAAAGTGATGCGGTTACTAACCTCCGTAAGTCCGGTTTATCTTCCATTGGCAGAACAAACATGACTGGTGAACGATACTATGTATACACCTCGTATAAACTATTAGCCACGTTCCTTTGTTGGTCATAAAACCGTCGTATCATGAGACTAATCGAATAGTATATTGGAGTTCTATCCACCCAAACGAACCAATTATATATATATATATATATATATATATATATATATATACTTTTGTTTATTTCGAAATTAATTTATATATATATATATATATATATATATATATAGATACTGTATATTACATATTTCAGCAATGTACCGCCGTTTCATCCAAAAGGGCAGATTTAGGCATCTTTAGTAAATATCTGTCCCCAGTGGAATAATAGGCAAACTGAAATGATTGTAGTCACGTCCCGATAGGGAATGGCGTCAAAAATGACAGAAAACGATGTATCTCTGAGGAGGGCCCCGAAAAAATCCGGTGTGGGATAGTGATTAACTAAGACTATATATATATATATATATATATATATATATATATATATATATATATATATATATATATATATATATATATATATATTAATTTCGAAATAAACAAAATTATGAAATATTTATTGATATCAGATTCACGAATGGTTTTTATTCATAGCACGGATTTCAGACCAACAAAATTATAGATCAAACAAACAACACAACTTAGATATCATACATTAAATACACACGAAATTCGAGAAAGAGTGGGGGTTGGAAGGATACCACAAATTGTATATTCTGTAAACGGTCAAATATATAGCAATTCACATATACAAAGGCTTCATAATAATAACAAATAAATACCAGAATTACAAAAGTAGCAATAATAATAATAATAATAATAATAATAATAATAATAATAATAATAATAATAATAATAATAATAATAATAATAATAATAATAATAATAATAATTTAATCAAAGGAATAAATACCTGCGCAGTATCACTAATAAGATATTTTGGACCATTCATAGGCCGGGCTAAAGAAGAACTCAGACACCTTGACCAGAGGATTATAAAATGAATTACCATGCACAACGCACTACACCCAAAAGACGATACACACAGAGTATACATTAAGAAGGAAGAGGACTAGTAAATACAGAAGACTGCGTGGACGACACCAAAAAAGAGCTGGAGAAATACATACACCAGTACATAAAAAGGCTCATCACAGCAGCAAGAGACACCGTCCCAACAAACAACGCAGGAAGCAACGAAACCGGACACAAACAGACAAGAAAAGAAAAGTGGGAAGAAAAACAACTACATGGACGCTTCATAAGACTCACAGGAAAAGAAACCAACGAAAATAGCTGGGCATGGTTAAGAAAAGGACACTTTAACAGAGAAACGGAATACTTACTGATGGCTGCACAGAACAATGCAATTAGGACACCCTACATTAAAGCTAAAATAGATAAAACCCAGGAAAACAGTAAATGCAGACTGTGTTGACAAAGAAAAGAAACAGTAAATCATATAATAAGTGAGTGTAGCAAACTTGCTCAAAAAGAATAGAAGAACAGACATGACTGTGTGGGGAAAACAATACACTGGGAACTGTGCACAAAATTGAATTTCGAATACGCAGACAAATGGTACAAACATAAACGATAGACAGTACTGGAAACAGAAAAACACAATCCTCTGGGATATGTATATAGAAACATGTAAACTCATACAAACAAGGAGACCTGATTTTATTATAATAGACAAGAAGGAAAAATTGTAGAGTTCGCCGTTCCAGCAGACAACAGAGTGAAGATCAAAGACACGAAAAAAAGAAGCACAGAACTAGCTACAGAACTGAAAGGAATATGGAGTATTTAGAAAGTTAGTATGACACCAATAATCGTAGGAGCACTATGAACAATCCCCAAAAAACCCGAGGAAAATACTGGGAGAAATTGGAATCAAAGGGCTCATCGAAACCATACAAATGGCGGCAATGATCAAAACAGCTGCAATCTTAAGGAAAATAATTAAATGCGGAAACCAACCCGCATAAGCTACAAAAGGTAACCAGTCACAAGGAATTTACAACAGGGAGAAACAAAACCATGCGAAGAACACCACAACACGAATCAATGAACAGAAACTAAAAGAAACATCATTTCATAATTCCCCCCAATAAATTTTTAAAAAAAATAAGTAAAATAAATAAATAGAAAATAGTGCTGGCCTAGGCTGACACCAGACAAAATATTTGTTGGGATCGAGGAGGATGGGAACACCGAGTAGGAACAGCACAAACCAGACCTCCACCGGAAAAGGGCAGAGAATGCTAGGACCTTGGGGAGGCTTATTGCCACCCAAATCCCAGAGAAGACCAATGGTTCTTACCAGCGAGAAATAGATGGCAAACGGCTGTTGCGATACCGAAATATAATTTGCGGTGTTTATCGAACAGAGGTGAAGGATACTGGAAATATGGGGAGGCTTGTTGTCACTCAGAATCCAGGAAATACTCCTGTTGTTGTCGATGAGTAATCACCAACGATGATCTGTGTTAGAACTTCTAGTGAGTACAAATAATAATAATAATAATAATAATAATAATAATAATAATAATAATAATAATAATAATAA
Source organism: Sepiola atlantica (assembly GCA_963556195.1). Classification (NCBI taxonomy): domain Eukaryota; kingdom Metazoa; phylum Mollusca; class Cephalopoda; order Sepiida; family Sepiolidae; genus Sepiola; species Sepiola atlantica. The sequence goes on from OY744518.1 coordinate 108,182,744, forward strand.
TAATAATAATAATGGCAAACTGGAGAGCACCAGGCCACGATGAAATACATGCATACTGGTTTTAAAAATTCACGACCCTGCATGAAAGACTAGCGCAGAAACTGAGTGGATGTATCCGCAAAACAGACGTACCAGAATGGATGACGGAAGGAAGAACAACATTAATACAAAAAGACCCAAAAAAGAGAACGACCGCCAGCAACTACAGACCGATAACATGTCTACCAATAATGTGGAAAATTCTCAGAGCATAACTGAGAGAACAAATCTACCAATCCCTGGACAAACGTGGACTGCTCCCCGAGGAACAAAAAGGATGCCGGAAAGGACAAAGAGGGGCACATGATCTACTATACATTGATCAACAGATCTTGAAGGAGGTGATGGGCAGACAAAAGAACATAACCAAGGCATGGATTGACTACAAGAAAGCCTACGACAGAATCCCCCAAACATGGATAATTGAATGCTTAAAAATATACAAAATACCAGACAGGATTATTAATCTCATCCAGAAAGCAATGGAGACATAGAGACTAAAACTGACAGCCGGAGGACAACACCTGTCTGAGATAAAAATACAGAGAGGGATTTTTCAAGGAGACTCTCTATCACCATTATTGTTTATAATAGCCATGATGCCACTCCACTACATACTCAAAAAGTGTGATGCCGGATACAGGTTTACGGATACAGAACAAAGAATAAACCACCTGATGTACATGGATGACCTTAAACTGTTTACAAAAAACAAAAAAGAACTGGAAAAGCGTATAAATACAACCAGGATATTCAGCCAGGATATCCAAATGGAGTTTGGAAAAGAAAAATGTGCACTGCTTGAGATTAAAAGAGGAAAACTGGAGACGACAGAAGGTATAGAACGACCCAACCAAGAGGAGATGAAGGCGCTAGGAGAAGAAGATAGTTATAAATACCTGGGAGTTCTGGAAGCAGACACAATCAAATATACAGAAATGAAAGAGGAGATTGGAAAAGAATATCTACGAAGAACAAGGAAACTCTTAGAAACTAAACTATATAGCAGAAACCTAGTAAAAGGGATAAACACATGGGTTGTATCACTAATAAGATACTCTGGACCATTCATAGGCTGGACCAAAGACGAACTCAGGCACCTAGACCAGAGGACTAGAAAACTAATGACTATGCACAATGCATTGCACCCAAAAGACGATACGGACAGACTCTACATGAAAAGAAATAGAGGAGGTAAAGGACTGGTAAGTATATAAGATTGTGTGGAAGACACCAAAAAAGAGCTGGAGAAATATGTAACCCAGAACACGGAAAGACTGATCACCACAGCAAGAGACACCAGCCCAACAAACAACCCCGGAGTCACTGAAACCAGAAACAAAAAGACAAGAAAGGAAAAGTGGGAAGAAAAACAACTACATGGACGCTTTATAAGACTCACAAGCGATGAAGCCAATGAAAACAGCTGGGCATGGCTACGAAAAGGACACTTGAACAGAGAAACAGAATCTCTGGTGACGACCGCACAGAACAATGCGATTAGGACAAACTTTATTAAAGCAAAGATAGATAAAACCCAGGAAAACAGTAAATGCTGATTGTGTGGACAAAGAGACGAAACGATAAATCATATAATAAGTGAATGCAGCAAGCTAGCCCAAAAGGAATACAAGAACAGACATGGCAGCGTGGGGAAAGAAGTACACCGGGAAATGTGCAAACAACTGAATTTCGAATATGTAAAAAAACGGTACAAACACAAACCAGAAACTGTACTAGAAAACACAAAATCATATGGGATATGAATGTACAAACAGACAAACCCATAACAGCAAGGAGACCGGATATGATAATAATCAACAAGAAAGAAAAATCCTGCAAAAGCATAGACTTTGCCGTTCCAGCGGACCACAGAGTGAAGATCAAAGAGACGGAAAAAAAGCAAATATACTGAACTTGCCAGATAACTGAAAGGAATATGGAACATGAAGAAAGTCAGTATAACACCAATAATCATAGGAGCACTAGGAACAGTCCCCCAAAACATGGAGAAAAGACTCGGAGAAATAGGAGTCAAAGGGATAACTGAGACCATACAAAGGACAGTAATGATCAAAACAGCTACAATCCTGAGAAATGTCTTCGAATGCGGAAACCAACCCACATAAGCAACGAATGGAGAACAAACACATGGAAGCACGAGAAAACAGAACCGAGGAAAATACAACCGCACGAGAGAGGCGCAAGCATAGGCTGACACCACGAAAATTATGGACAGAGGGTCGAGGAGGGAAAGCGCAAACCAGACCTCCACTGGAAGAGCACGGACAGCTCTGGGACCTTGGGGAGGCTTGTTGCCACCCGGGCCCCAGAGGGGACCAATGGCCCTTATCACCGTGAAATCGGTGGTAGGTGGCTGTTGCGATACCGCAAGGTCATCAGCGATGATGAACGAAAAGAAGTGGAGCAGACTGGAAGTCTGAGGAGACTTGTTGTCACTGAGACTCCAGGGAATACCACAGGTTGTTGGCAGTGGGCAATCACTGACGATGACCAGTGTGATAACTCTAGTGAGTAAATAATAATAATAATAATAATAATAATAATAATAATAATAATGTGTAATAATAATACTAATTATAATGTGTAATAATAATAATAATAATAATAATAATAATAAAAATAATAATAATAATGTGTAATGTGGCAACGTGTTAGTTTATAAATCTACCGATCTTGAAACCGCAATGAAAACGAAGACGTAACCCGAATAATATTTAATCCGAAAGAAATGTATTTTTTAATGTTTACGAATGAAACATGTATTACTTTGTTTAAATATTCTTATAATATAATGTTTAATTCACTGTTATATAATTAAGAAGTGTACTTACTAAGGTGAGAAGTAGTTTTGTTATGCTGTGCGTGATGTGTGTGTTTTAAGTAATCGGTTATTCTGTAATGTAAAAATGTTATCTGTTCGGAATAGCAGAATGATATTCACGTAATCTGTACTCGGCAGTGTTTCTGTTTTACAGTGCTGAATGAAATAACAGTCTGACGGTGTTATGAGTGGCGGATACAGTAGATAATTTGCAGTGAGTAAGAATAGTGAATTATTTCTCTGTGGATGATGTAGGTGAAATAGTGAATGATGTAGGAATACATATAATAATTAATATATGTTGAAGAAATTATGCGAAATTTTCTGCAAACACGCTTCAGTGAATAAGAGTATTGTAGTGGGTACTTTAATAGTGTATGATGCACGTTGTTATTTTCTTTCTCTGGCCAAAGTCACATGGGGAAAACCCGTCTACTTTATATAGTACAAGAAACAAATCAAAATAAAATTGAAATTATGAAATAATAAAAACAATCACACAATCGATGTATGTACGAATATACATATCTGAGGAATCTTTGTCTTGCTAAAACGTAACATAATATAGTAACTAAAGTATACTTTTTAAGACTTCTAAATCGAAACCAAAGATAGTTATCTGATATAACCAGCACACATTATCAACATCGTAAAACAAGTAAACACAGTTTTTCGGTTAATTATCGAGTGAATGACGAAATATTGCCGTATAAGTTCATCGGTGTTCGACGGTGTAAGCAGGGGAGATAATTTCCAAATCTCAGACTAATTGGAATCGATGTAATTTTAGAACAGTCGAAGGGAATAACGCTGCCACAGACGAATTTAGCATTTTAAAAGTAACAAATTCAGAGAAAATTGTAGTTAGAGGAAAGCGATATATTTAACATATAAATAGCTAGTGAACTGTTTTTACAAAAGGAAAGTTATATGTGTATAAAATATTATATATTATATTATTATATATGCCTAATAGTTATAGATTAATATTTGTTACGAGTATAAGCGAGTATAATTGGATAAAAAGGTTAAATTACTGAAATGACAAAATGTAATGGTGAAGAGATTTTATCCGTATGAACTTTAAAGTTCTTACTTCCAACCGAGGATGGTTGCTTTCTAGCAACCGAAATATCTTGGTAGAGCTTTTATATGCGTTCGCGTTTATATTTTTGTTAGTTTTTTGTATTCGTATATCCTCAATTCCATTTTTATTCTGCATTTTATCTCAAACATTGTTTCTATTTTTTCCTCATATACCATTGAATGAAAAAATAAAAATAAATGATGTATTTTAAATAATAATCTATCGTAATAATGATGGAGCAATAAAGTCAGAAAATATATGATGAAAGCAATATTAATTAAATCATCGGAAGTTTAAAAACAAAGAGATATCCTGAGATAATAAGATCCCTTTTTGTTTTCAAACTTATGATAATTTAATAAATATTGTAAGTGTACAACTTTTATTTTCATCATACATTTTCTGTATATATATATATATATATATATATATATATATATGTATATATGCGTGTGTGTATGTGTATATATAATTTGCATATATATATATATATATATATATATATATATATATATATATATATATATATACGTATGCACAGGGATAGATATTTATTTAACAAGCACATCCGCGCGATAAAGTTTCCGAATCATCACGCTATGGTAAACACGTGGGACACATGTGTCGTACATATCTCTAAACAAATCATTCGTGTTTAATGTAGACTCAGTCCTTTTGTTTCCGTGTCTCCTCCCTCGGGGCACGTTCCGCAACTCTCCATCGAAGCAATGGCGTTTAGTGTGCATTTAACTCGTTATTGTTCGTCTAGCGGTCGACATTTCCAACACCCTAGTGGCGCCCCTCTCAAAGAAACACGCTTTGCCATGATCCTCTAAAATTATCCGCGCTATTCCTCTCACTTTGCCACCATCTCTGTCTCACTCTAATTCAATGGGTATCTATATCTCTTTGAACCACTGTGTCACCAGTTCACGCGATTTTTCCTTCAAAGTATAGTCTCTGGAACTACCCGTCGTCCGTCCACCGCGCGATCGACCTCGTGTATCTGTGTACGCCATTATTGAAATATTCGACAGGAATGCCGCATTCCGATGAAAAAATGTCAACCCTTGAGGTTTACACTGCCTCAATGGTTGTTATAAACTTTTCTTATTTCTCTGGGTGTTTTTCAAGCAATGTTTCACGTGTTTTGATCTGTCTCTTAATTTCGATTTTAATAATTTATATCACAGATATTGAGCAATATCCCTTTTATATATACAGCAAATAATACAACTAATATTTCTTAATACTAATACTAATACGAATAATAGTACTAATACCAATAATAATACTAATTATGATACTAATAATACTAACAATACTACTAATACTAATACTACTTATAATAATAATATTCCTAATAATAGTAATAATGCTCATAAAAATACTAATAATGTTACTAATAATATCACTAATAATAGCAATATTAGTATTATTAGTAGTAGTATTAGAAGTAGTACTATTATTATTGTTTTTATTATTATTATTATAAATATTATTATAATTAGTATAATAATAATAATAATAATAATAATAATAATAATAATAACACCATCAAATCTACAGAAATGAAAGCGAAGATTGGAAAAGAATATTTACGAAGAACAAGCAAACTGAAAGGAATATGGAGCATGAAGAAAGTCAGTATAATACCAATAGTCGTAGGAGCTCTAGAAACAATCCCAAAAAACGTGGGAAAAAGACTGGGAGAAATTGGAATCAAAGGGATCATTGAAACTATACAGAGGACAGCAATGATCAAAACAGCTACAATCTTGAGAAAAATCATTGAATACGGAAACTAACCTGCATCAGCTACGAAGGGTCACACAGAATCTACTACAGGAAGAAAACAAAACCACAGAAGGAACACATCACGAGCAAGGAAACAGAGGGTGCAAGAGACATCGCTTCATAAGCTCGTCCCTCCCCAATAAATGACGCCGGCCTCAGCTGACACGACACGGGGGTGAACCATTGTACGGAAATGGCAAGAAACACCATCAGCCCCTCCCCCCCCAAAATAATAAATAAATAAAAAATAATCAGCTCCCCCCCCCCAAAAAAATATATATTTAAAAAAATTTTTTAATTAAAAAAAAAAATTGTACCAGCCTAGGCTGACACCTCACAAAATATTTGCATAGGGTCAAGGAGGATGAGAAGACCGAGGAGGGACAGCACAAACCAGACCTCCACTGGAAGTGCAGACACTGCTGGGACCTTGGGGAGGCTTATTGCCACCCAAATCCCAGAGAAGACCAATTTATTTGCGGTGGCTATCGAAAAGAGGCGGAGAATACTGGAAATCTGGGGAGACTTGTTGTCACTCAGACTCCATGGAATACCACCGGTTCTCGGTGAGCAATCACTGATGTCCTGTGTGAGAACTCCTAGAGAGTAAATAGTAATAATAATATGTTTGTGCGTGCGCGTGTTATGCTTATTCCGAGAATTCTCGGAATGATAATAACAGAATCAATAAACCCATATAAATTCTACAATATTAGTAATTTATAAAAAAAATATGTACAAATAAACTTAATCAATTAAGGAATTACAAGACATGCTTTCTTTTTTGACTAGTAATTAAAAAATGAGTGAAAGTGAATAGATTACATATGGGCGACATTTTCTTCTATCTCGCTTCACATGAACACGTAATCTAATTTAAATATAATAGTACGTATGTATTTTTTTTTAATTAAAAGTGTATTATTTTATAAATTTCTAAGGTCAGTTTTTAATAAAGGGAAAATCCAGTTTCCCCAAAATGGAGTAGTTTGGATTGGGACAAAACTTTAAATTAACTTAGTTTGGAAACTTATATTTCAAGTCTAACTCCGCCCCCATGGAGAGGAAAAACGGAAGATTATTTAAGTCCGCACGAAAACATTTTAGAACGAGTATTCTGCAATGTTTCGTTTAAGATTATTCGTTTTCAATATATATATTTATTATCAAAAGTTTCGTAAATAAAAGAGAAAACGTACTCTACATTAAGCAAAACATATAATATACCCCTCCCCCAAATATAAATATTAACACGTTTTAAAAATATAAAAATCTCTATATATTTCGGACGCTTCGTTGTTTCGTTTGTTTATTAAAAAGTTTTGTAAAAGGCAAACCGGAAGACACCGGTGAAGATGGAAATGCGTTCCTTTCGCTGTATGATTGATGATGGTGTTTTTATTCCCAGTATGGCCCCAATTACCTTAGATGTCTAGCTCATGAAACGAGAACAATTTACACCCGTGGATTAAATAAAGGGTTTAGTTCGAAATTCACGTACAGATTCCAGACTTTGACATAAAGATTCCCGAGTTAAACAAGACGAGCTTGAAGAAGGTCGGAGGTTACATCGGAGGTTACATCGGAGATTACATCGGCTGACACGTTGTAAGATTAAAATCCAAGATGAGAACAGTAGTCCGAATAATGATAATAATTCAAATTATAAATCCACATCTAAAAAAATGTAAAGCATGAAGCTGACTTAATGAACATTTGTTTACGCTAACACTGTTTTCTTACATTGTTTAATCACAAAAATACATACTAATATATTCCTTTGTTTTGCGATTGAGTTATGTTTGGAGAAATCCATTTTTATTGTTCTAATAAGCCCAAAACTTAATTAGCTCGCGACATGACCCACTTCTTACTAAGTTTATGTTTCTATTTCATTCTCAATATATTTGTTTGAATCCTTTCACGCTGGTTTCCTGATTTCAACTAACTATAGCTGAATAAGTGACACAACGGGTCACATTTTTATAGTATATATATATATATATATATATATATATATATATATATATATATATATATATATATATATATATAATGTTATGATAAATATATTTTTTAATTTTATCTGCACACACATATGTTTGATTATTTTCCAAGAATCATCAGCGTGGAAGATGATTATTTTAGCTGTCACACAATTCGAACCTCAGACTCAAGTCATCTTCTCTTTTTTTTTTGTTTGAACCCCTAGAACTATGCGACCAGGAAAGGAAGAGAAATAAGGTCTAGTTATGTGTTTACAAACGGACAGATCTAGTAGGCTTTTAAACAGTGTTAAAAGACCCAGGTAGGCGGAACATCGGATTACGCATTACATTTGACAGCATAATTATAATTCCCTTAAATGGCCAGTCATAGCAGTAAGGGGCTATAAACAATAGTATGATCAACATTTTTGGAATTCTTATTCACATAAACATGTGTTTCATTTTTTTTCGGGAATCATCAGTGTAGAGAATGATTGTTCTGGAGGCCACACGTCGAACCTCAAACTCAAGTAAACTTTGAACTTCTGTCTGAATCTCTACAACCATACGACCAACCTAACAACCACAGTGAAAGAAAGAGAATTACTATATTTATGTATTAACAAGTAGACATATCAAGAAAAGTTCAGATACACACACACGTAATACACACACACACACACACATATATATATATATATATATATATATATATATATATATATATATATATATATATATATGTTGTTGAATATGCCAGTCAATAATATTCCATCTTAGGTAGTATCTGACTCTTATACACGTATAGGATCCGGCAGGTACGTTCTGGTGAGAAGAGATACAAGTATATACAATGTTATATATATATATATATATATATATATATATATATATATATATATATATATATATATATATATATGTGGGTGTGGGTGTGTGTGTGGGTGTAAATACATTCGTAGTTACAAAGTCATGATTTGTGATTTCTTTTCAGTTTCGAAGCAAATAAAAGTTAACACGTGTTTCTAATTACATTTGACCATGGTCCAATAAGAAATGGGTAGCATTCTGACAGACTTATAAACTTTTATGATTATTATAATTATCTAAGATATAAAGTTTTCTCGTGAGATTTTAAAAGTAAGGCTTCAATAGCATTTAAGCTGACATATCAAAGTTTAATTCTGACTAGGCAATTTTATATTTGTTATTGTTGTACCATGTTATGGGCATGGGCTGGTTGAGCCGGCTTCCTCCAAAAGAAAAAATTTCTAGGTAATATTAAATTAACAACCGCTCCCCCCCCCCGTAGCATGTATATCCTGGTAAGGGGCCATGATGACGTTAAGCTTTGCAGTGTATTTTGCAGGTAGGTGTCACTGTCCTACCACATACGGTGCCTGGTATTCCCAAATGGTGACCGATCTGGTACTAACCAAGTTCGACAACGCTTAACTTCAATGATGTAATAAAAAACCGATGTACCAGTTGTCCATACGCGACATCCATAGGAAACAAAATCCAATTAATTCTCACAAATCCTATTAGTGTATTTAATATCCGTATCACGAGGTTAGGAAAAACGAAGAAACATGTTTTGTTTTCTCTGTGTCCTATTGTATTTTTTTTATCCGTAAACGCCTTCACAAAAACACACTTATCAAAGGAAAATAAACTAAAATAAAAAGGAATGGCAATCTTAAGGACAAACAGTTCATTTAGCGATGAAAATACTATTTCTAACATAAGTGTGACGGGTCAAGCGAGAAAAATATACCCCCGTGGAAGAAATACAAACTTGAGTATGAAATCTCGTATAGGTTATTGAGTTCTACATAAAGATTCCGTCATCTGAAGGATACACCTGAAGAAGTTCGTAGGTGGAAACTACCATAACGTTGCGAAACAAATAATATAAATAATATAAATAGACCTTTTAAGTATATCTCAAACTTAAGCCTGACAGGGAAATCGATGAACTGAGACGTATCTGTCCTAAGATGCGTTCATTCAATCTTCGCGTTTAGCGATGAAAATTAGGTTTCAAACAGAAGCGGGATATAGCTATTCCGTTAGTTACAGCCTCTTTCTCACAGAAGAGACGTTGCTAGTCTTTCTCTACTCTATCATTTCTTCCATGAAACGTGCTCTAATCAACGGGGGTAGATTGTTCTCATTCCGTCAGTAATGACCGAGTAAGAATTTTAATTGTTATGTTATTCCTAGTAATTGAAACGTGGCACAACATGTAAACGTTACCTACTTGTGAGATATTTACAGCAAAAACTGGTATCACTACAACAACGAAACCAAATGTCCTTCTGTGTGTGACTAGAATCAGGCAGAATTTGCACAAACAGACTTTCTTTGAAAGGGCTGTCCATCTAGGGAACACATTGCCACATGGCTGCTTCTCCGCTGACTATAACTTTAAATACAATGTTGAAATATGTATGGTATGAACCGCCTCCACAATTATTCAAACTTAGGCTTTTATAACCATTCCTTATCATTAACCCTTATCCTCGAGTGGCTTTTCTTCTTGATAAGCTATGGAAATTGTTTAGAAAAAAAGACCAACTAACTGTGCGCCTCACGGACTAAGCCTCTCACGAAGATGCGAGTACGCATCCCCCGAAAAAAAGAAAAAGAAACCGTTAGACACTTCAAACTTATCTCTATTTGATTCTTTTATTTCTAGATAAAGATTTTGTGTTTTCGCTTTTACATTTGCATCGGTATAGATATTAATTTCCAGTCTATTTCCACCACCCTTCAGTGTACATTTCAAAGGAGACAGACTTTTCCCATGTTTATCTTCATAGAAACGCAACTCAACTCCCTAAGGCCAGTTGTTTTCTCTGTCTTCTGCGCTGACAAGATAGCATTGTCAACCGCCGGTCTGCATCTTCTGAACTCTCTGACCCCAAAAGTCAGATATGACCCAAGATGGAGGAGTGCTGCCACATCTGGGGAAGTGCCGCTTAGAGCACTCTTTCTTGCCTTGACAGAGTATAAAATCAACTTTTCAATCTAGTGTGGGGTATCTCTCCTTTTCTCTGCAGCTCTTTTCATAACAGAAGAGACATTGCTAGTCTTGTTCTACTCTATCGTTATTTTTATGTTAGGTGCTTGACTGAACTCTAATCCCCCCCCCCCTGTGAAATATTAACAGCAAGAACAAGTCCTACTACCACCACTGCTAAAAACTTTTCTTTCTTTTCAAACGAAATTTGTTATAAAAATAATTTCTTTCAAAGTACTTCCAACCTGTGAAACATTACCGCGGGATTTCTCCCTGTAAACAACATGGTTGTCGTCAAATCCATTCCAACAAATAATTTTCATAAACCGTCCTCATGACTAAACAGATTTTGTTCACCCATACACCAGTTTCAATTCTCTCATATTCTTCATCATTATACTGACAACCCTTACATCATTTTAACCCTTATACTCGTGGCTTTTTTACCTTATTAAGCAGTAAACTATTAGTAAAAAAATATTGTGGATAATCGTAAAATAATATACTACCTAATAAGTCCAGGATCTTACTAATGAAAGTACTTTAGGCAAAATTCAACTTTCTTCATCAACATAGTCTCCATCTATGTTGATACACAGATGTCAATGTTTCTCTAACAATTCGATGCTTTTTCACAGAGCAATTTGTTTGTGGCCTGAAAACACGCCTCACTTTTCGATATCACTTCTTGATTGGAGCTAAATCTGTTTAACTGGAACATTTTCTTAAGCTCTGTAAAGAGCCAGTAGTTGCTGGGCCAGATCTAAATAATAGTTTTGGTGTTGAACAAATTCATGTCGGTTAGCCATAGTTGCGCGCTACTTATGACATAGTGGATTGTCTTTATTTTAGCCGTCAGTTTGTCGATTTCTCCTTTCAAGAATGCTATATAATATTCGCTATTGATGGTTCTTTCATTCCCAGGGTAATTGATGAACAAACTACTTTGCGTATCCTAAAATAGGGAAGCTGAAACCTTTTTTGCTGATGCTTGAGTCTTTAGTCGCTTTTGATGGCTTTCACCGGCTGCTGTCGTCTCTTCTGACGGCTGATTTTACAACGGAGCAAAGTGGTGGATCTATGTGTCCTCAATTGCTATACTTAAATAACTGTAATTTATAAACAAATAGTCAGATTGGGGTCGCATTTTAACACGTGCCATTTTAAGGTTAGTATGTTATAAACATTATATGAGTGTTTTTTAATAGTGGCGCCATTTATATTTAAGCCCCGTGACTTATTGAGTGCTGCGTTGATGAAACAAGACAATAGATTCTTGAGGCACTCTACATCTAACTAAGAAAAAAGCAAGCAATGAAATTAATTTTTAAACAAGTGATGTATCAAATAAGTTCAAGTAATTTTACTAGTAAGGTTATAGTAAACTAAATTAGTATCGATCACCATGGTAAACATTTTGTGGACCGACTTGATTCTGATGTTGCCATTCTTGCAGGAGGAACCAAATTAAAGTGATACTATGAAACCGACGTGGACGACCCAGGTCGTTAGTTCGTGTCGTTATCTAATTAACCACTGCCACCCCGTCACTAATTTTACTAATACTACTTAAATTGTTCTATTAGTAATTTGATCTATGTAGCATATCGATAACCTTTTCCCGACACTTTCTCTGCTTTACTACAAATCCGCTATAGAATTCATATTTCAACAATTAACATATTTCTACATTGAATAACCTACTAGACACCATCTCAGAGTGCGTTCGGTCTCTCCATACAATAGTTTGTCAGAGAATACTTCACCCTACACCCATGAGAATACGTCACCCTACAAGTAAACCCTGTTACAATATTCAAAATAACATAGTATTTGAAGCCCAAATCAGATCCTATCGGCACGGTTATACACTGGCTCATACGAGTAATGGTGAATATTCTCTTTGTGATAACAAATAAAAGAACTTAGCTTGATACGCCACCAGACTAGATAAGTCTTGTCTTGGACTCCGTTAAGACGAAGAGACCATAACATAGATACACTAAAACATAACTGGTCAATTGGTGAGAAGAGAATTAATGTAATATATTTACTAACTCTACGTTTGAGAGGTAACGTAGACCTTCGGTTTAAGACCCGGATATCTATATATATATATAATATAGAGATCAAATGTTAGCCCCAGAAAAGGGCCCCTTTATTTCTGAGATTTACACTAAAGTAAAATGAAAAAGATGCAAGTATTTGTGTAGACAGTTATCACCGTCTTACTTAACCAGTTCATGCATGTAGTCAGGAACCCTATTAAGCGAATGTGGGGTGTTTATTAAAGGTTTAGTCGACATAAAATAGGTGCACATTTTAGAGAAACTTCCATTAATACAAAAGTAGCCGATATATGAATAGTTTGAATGCAAAACTCGATAAAAGTCATTTTCCAAATTGTGAACTCATCACTCGAAAAAGCGTTGCATTTGAACACAATCAGAAAAAAAAATTATGTTTTACATGTGATATCGGCATCTATGTTTGTCTTTCTCTTCAAGCTTCATATCAAAGTCTAGATCGGATATGTTCGTCATTTTATTGTGTAATTTCCCATTTTAAAGAAATTGGATTCATTGCGTTTTGCATTCTAACCGTTCATATATATATATATATATATATATATATATATATATATATATATATATATATATATATATATAGTAATCCAGGTAGTATAAAAATCCACAGGGTAGAAATCCAAAGGGAATCAAACCGGGCTTATAAAAGAGTGCTCAATAAAGATATAGGGCTGTATTATAAATTGCTTTTATTCAAACATTTACAAAGTCTGCTACACTGGCATGTCGATGTTATCGAACTACAGCTATCAAGAGCTGAGGTCTCATCAGGTAGAAGGGAATTTTTGTGATCCAACCCGATCGGTGAAATCCAGGATAACATCGACATGCTAGTGTAGCAGACTTTGTACATGTTTGAATAAATAACCATTCATATATATATATACATATATATATATATATATGTATATATATATATATATATATATATGTATATATATATGTATATATATATTATATATATATATATATATATATATATATATATATATATATATATATATATGTGTATTTTATATAGAAAGCTGTTTTCGAATGCAGGTGTGTCCGGAGGACAGAAAGTGGAATTGAACATAAATAAATAAGGAGATACAATATACTTATGTATTTTAAAAATATATCAACAATTCTTGTATGTTTCTTTGAAGAAAACAGAACAACTATTTGTTTTTTTGTTGTTGTTGTTTTTAAAGGAGTGTCTTTCTCATGGAATATAACAACTATATTTCCCGTCATCCCAGACTCGATGTAACCATAAATGAAAGACACATTGACAACTGAAAAATATATGAATTTTTTAAGTAGAATATCAGATATGTAGTCCTTAATAGTTTTATTGTTCGTTAATCTGCGAACCCATATACATATAACATTCACTTATTAACCAGCACCACTTCAAGCAGATTACAATGCCTTATATATATATATATATATATATATATATATATATATATATATATATATATATATATATATGGGAAGAGAAGGATGAAAGTAATCCGACGTGATGGGAAAATGAAAAAGGAAAACCAAAAAATGGAAGTTTTTTATGTGTACATCAACGTTTCGTCTTTATTTATAAGACTTCATCAGGATGATAAAATAGAGAAAAAATGTCATGCAAGCACAGATACATGTAGGGTAGACATATTGGGAAAAATAGAATGAAATAGTGGCCAACTACTTGGTGGACGTCCGTATTTGTTGGAGAAATAGAAATGAATGTAGAAAAGAATGAGTGGGGAAAAATGGAAGGATGGTACAGTACAAACCACATCTCAATCCATAAAACAAACTTTAAACACATCCAGACATTTCCAAAAAACACCCACATCTCATGCCGGCTTACATACTGTCCCTTGCAATGACTGCCATCAATTTTACGTGGGAGAAACACAACGTGAATTAAAGAAACGATTAAATGAACACAAAAGGGACATAAAAAACAACAACCCTCTCTGTGTACTTTTCTCCCATGCACTAGAACATGGTCATGTGTTCAAATTTGAACAAGCCAAAATCACTAAATATATCCACAACAAATCTCGGCGAAGATTATTAGAAACTGCCCTCATCACCGCCTCCACCACCATCAAGCAACGTAATGGTTTCTTTAACCTATCACCCTTAATAAGCAAGATCATCCTCACAGAACAAAGACTCTTGCCTGATCATGGTTAAACTTTTTTCATCTCCAACCTCTATAACACTCTCCCATTTACTTTTCCCTTTTTTTTCTCATTGAATCTTCATTTTCTTCTTACTTTTTCCTCACACTTTTTATACTGCAGTCCAAATAAACTTTCTCATGTTCCAAATATCTCAAATATTCCATACCCACCCTTTCAATCACCGCCCTCCTCCCCCCCCCAATCCCTCACTCATTGCTATCATTTTCCAAATATTTCAAATATTTCACACCCTATCACAACAAATCCTCCCTCTCCCCCACTCAACTATTTTCTCCTATACCCCTTCTTAAATTCCCTCATTTTCTCAAAACGCTCTCTAAGACCATAACTTTCGCCCATCCACCAAAATCACAGCCCCCCTTCCTCCCTACCCATCCTCCTTTCCCTGCATACACCCCACACACACAAACATTCCAACTTACTTTTTCCCCTTCAATCTTGAACCGCAGCCATCTGGTCAAACACCTCCCCCCCCCCTCTTCCTCACCTCCCTCTCTGCCATCCACTTTACCCCTGCTCATCCCCCACCTCTTTCTCTTACCACCAGCTACAGTAGTCCTGGCTCACCCCATCCTTCCATTTTTTCCCCACTCATTCTTTACTACATTCATTTCTATTTCTCCAACAAATACGGACGTCCACCCAGTAGTTGGCCACTATTTCATTCTATTTTTCCCAATATGTCTACCCTACATGTATCTGTGCTTGCATGACATTTTTTCTCTATTTTATCATCATGATGAAGTCTTATAAATAAAGACGAAACGTTGATGTACACATAAAAAACATCCATTTTTTGGTTTTCCTTTTTCATTTTCCCATATATATATATATATATATATATAGACCTGATTAACCTCATTCCCCGAAGATGGACCCAGATTGGACCGAAAGTACTTGGGAGACAAATGCAAATTATGGCAAATTCATCAGCCAATTCCCTTCCGAAACTAAGATCCTAATTCCAATTAGTGAAAGGATCTACCAAAGAATATCTAGACATACGGTGTCTCTTATATTCAACACTACTTGCCTGGAAGAGAAGATGCTGCCTATATATATATACATATATATATATATATATATATATATATATATATATATATATATATATATATATATAGAGAGAGAGAGAGAGAGAGAGAGAGAGAGAGAGAGAGAGAGAAAGAGAGATAGCGAGATAGAGAGATAGATAGTGTGAGAGAGATGATTTCACTCGGGCTTCGAACATGAATATGCATAAATCTTGAATTGCTTGCAGTAGAACTAAGTATGTGTATTGGCTAGGCGATATAAGAGTGATGGGGGAGTATGGGTGGTTTAGGAAGGTCTTCTGTGAAAGTTAAATTGTACATAGGCCCGGCAAATGTGTTTGAATAGGGAAAGGGGCATTCTAATCGTAGGAAGAATAAATGACATCCTTAATGAGGTTAACTATATGTTCTTAAATCAATTCAGAGTCCTGAACTAAACGTGTAAGCGTACAAAACGTTGGTTGATCCGCGTAGAATGTTTAAGCAGATTTTTTATTCATTCCTTTTTCTTTTAGGAGTATAGCTAACATGTGTGAATATGTGTTTACAAACGTTAGTATTTAAAATTAAGTGGATACATGTACATAATATTATTACGTTAAGTAACGGGGAAGAGGAAGAAATATATCATATCGTTTCGATACCTAACGAAATCATTGGTACATCATTTAAAATTAAATTAGATAACTTCTCAGGAATCTTTTAGGTACATGCGAAACTATTCGAAAAATTGATGAAACGCGTGCAACAAAGACGTTAATTCTAAAAAGAGGGCGGGGGAAAACGAATAACTGAAAATGTATTTAAATAAAACGAGAGCATAAGGATATGTTCGTGGTCTTCGTGTGACAGTTGATCCACTATTTCGACAAATGAAATTTTTAGAAAACAAAAAAAATTAAATAAAAATTAAATAATAATCCAAGAATATGTTAAAGATCAGAATATATTAATTAATATCAAATATACACAGCATAAACATATTTTTAACCGGAAAATGATGAGGATATCCACATATTTTTGGATTATTATTTATTTTTTTATTTATTCATTTATTTTTTGTAATATTACCCTTTTCGAAATTGTTAATTAACTGTTACTCGATTGTAACTGAAATTACGTTCTGTTTCTGGATGTTCACTGGCAGAAAAAATGTCGATGTGTTAATCTTCTTCAGTTTCAATATTTGTCTGGGACCATGACTATTATTTAGCACTTTTTGAATGGTTTATTGTTATTTGAAAGAAGGAAATACCGTGTAATAACTACGAAAAAATTATTGACGTCATTATTATTTTCAAAATGAACTTTTTGAATTCTGACGATAAGACTATTTTCTTTTAAAAAATCCGGAAGTCAAATGGGACTCAAATGGAATTTTTCTTTTTTTGTCGAATATTCGGAAACTATGAAAATAAATATGTAATTATATATATATGTGTGTGTGTGAGTATTTTTATTTCATATATATATATATATATATATATATATATATATATGTGTGTGTGTGTGTGTGTGTGTGTGTGTGTGTGTGTATATTTCAAAATAATAGAATTATTCTGATTAATTATAGTTTTTTGATTTATTCAATTCTTTTAATGCTTATTTTAAAAAAATTATAAAATAAAATAAATATAATTAAGTAAAGAATTTTGTTACTTTTTTCTTATGTTTTCTTAAATGAAAAATGAAAATGCTGCCTTAATTCACACAATATATATATATATATATATATATATATATATATATATATATATATAGAGAGAGAGAGAGAGAGAGAGAGAGCGTAAGAGAGAGAGCGAGAGCGTAAGAGACAGAGACAGGGAGAGAGAGAATGCTGTTTCTTTGTATATGAGAAGAACCCGAGTGCTAAATTATTACATATGTAAGTGTACTATTTTATGAAACATTACAGTTTATATTAACTCAATCCGCCATCGACACCTACGTTTGCACAGCCACACTGGAAATCAAGCCTACCGAGTGTATTCGTTGTTAGGTCTGAAAACGAATGTTTCGTTCATAAAGCGGGAATAATTATTGTTAGTGCAGAGACGGAAAACGGTACGGAAATATATTTCAGTAAACGGTGAATTACGTAATCGGAATAAAAAATAATGTAATAAGGAGATGTAGTTTGTTTGAAGCATTACGTGTGAAATGTATATAGAGGAGTATTAGAAGGTATCAGAATGCAAGAAATGGAAATCTGTTGGTGTTGAGAATGAAGACAAAAAGAAGTGTTTTTATAGTAAATCTTACTTGATTAGTCAAGACTTCTTCACAGTGGTTAACATAGGATAACATAATCATCGTAATATTAATATAAGACTTAGTATAGACTTAGTATATACATTTTATTATAACCGCTTTTAATAAAAATAAATAAATATTATATAGATAATAGGAAAAAACTATGTTTAGTATATACTTAGTATATAGACGCAAAGTTATCCCTCACATAAAACAAATATGAATAAATAATTTTATTTAAATAAATTCAGCAAGCACCATTTCATTACTTAAAAAAACTAAAGAAATTAAAAAAAATAATTTCATTCTATTTGCTGGTGGCGACATTTATATTGTCTGTGGTATAACACTAAAACAACATTAACAATCCACACGGATTTTAAGAGATTTGAAACACATAGAATTTGATAAAGAGGTATGTCCTTCGAAATATATTATGGAACACGCTCACACACATTAGATCAGCGTGTAGAAGTTTTGACTAATTAAGTAAGATTTACTAAAATAATCATTTGTTTTTGGTATTCCTTCTCAACGCCGACATATTTCTATTTCTTAGATTGTAATAGCCTTCTAATACTCCTTTATATAAAAAATAATGTATTTACTTTCCTAAGAATATATAAAAATGTATGCTGTCTCTATTTGACTCGGTTCCGTTTTTCGAATAATATACTGTACGTATATTTATTATTTCATATTATATACCAATAGTATCAAATATTGTGTTTTACTCTGGTAAGTTCTCATAGATCAAGGGGCCCCTTTTCCTGGGGCTAATACTTTATTTCTTTATGAGATGCATAGATATTCACGTGCCTATTAATGGTTCTTCTCTACTTCTTAAACCTCGAGTAATTAAGAATATATTTTTCTTCTACAATATTATTTGGGTTTCGAATACTATGCTATTTTGAATATTTTGTTAGGGCATTGCTTACGTTGCCATATGTATATGTTACTCCTAACATATATCTATATATCACGTATAGAGTGACTTATTTCAGTTCATTTTTGTGAGAGCGAAACTAACCATCGAATACATAAGTATTTATTTAGCATAAAACATGTTTGTATGTTTACAACCATTTTAAACTACACATGTGCAGACATGTTTCAGTTCTAACTTGAACCCTGTTGAACTTCTCCAGGCCACTATTGAATATGGATGCAAAAAATTAAATGAAAATGATTAAAGAGGGAATGGAAGTCCCTAGTGAAAGTTTAGGTGATTCCGATGTTTCTTTAATTTGAACAATAGGTATTAAATACCAATTAATAAATATTCTCAAAATTTCAGTTTATTTAGAGCAACTTAAAGTGATTTCCGGGCATATAATATAGGCACAAGGTTCCATTTAAACATCCAAATACATCAGATTTGAATTGGATTTTATTTACAGTCGTTAGACACCAACTAAACACGATTTCTCTGAATTCCAATTGCTTTTTGATACAGTTAATCTGAAGACTACAATTGTAAACATCGTTCACACTAAAATCATGTAATTGATAAGAATTAAAATTGGCACAACATATATAATGTATTATCATATCTTCCTTTTTAATCTACGTAAGTGTACATCAAATTTGTGCAAAACTGTCTTGTTCTCAGAATTAATTTTATTCGACTTCGCACGGCTGTCATTCTTATATATAGTATGCAAATATATATATGGCAATAAGCTACACAGAAACGGGAATGTTACATACTCGCAAGAAATCATCAGGCTAAATGCGTGGATGTATTTTTTCTGATTTTTTTCTGATTCATATTATATCTAAGTAAGGTTTAATCTAACTGAAAAAAAACAATTTGATTTGTTCGTATTAAGACTCCCCCCTCTCTCTCTCTCTTTCTCACTTTCATCCTTATTTTCATTAGGCAGTGGACAAACTCTTCTAAAAAGTGCTGACAAAAGCATACAAATGTTATTATATATATATATATATATATATATATATATATATATATATATATATATATATATATATATATGGTGGGTGTTTATGTGTATAATTTATAATTATTTCATGTATATACGCATATAATATATGGTAATATAATATATTGCGTATGTATCTACTTCAAATGTATTCTATACGCGAGTAGAGTTAATATATTCATACAATTCTACATACACACACATATATATATATATATATATATATATATATATATATATATATATGGGGGAATATTATAATCATATATGGATTCATAAATTACTGACCTAGTTTAATATATTAAGTATATAAAAATGGAATTCAGTGATAATTAAACTATTGACGACTGATACCTTTTGTAATTGCCATAATACAAATGGCACCGACTATGATATAGTTCTCAAGATAATCTTTTCCATGTGAATAAAAAGTTAAGCTTACTAGTATTTAGACCCCAAAGCTGACTATAAAAAGATACATTTAGATTTTACGCGTTTGTCGCGGTGTTTTTGGCGCTGATTTAAAACGTTCGCCGGTGTTTCTAAGATCCCCGCAGACAATTCAGTCCATAAGTCCAGCTTAATCGTAACATTAGACGCTTAACCCGCGAGATGTCGCTGTGAAATATCATGGTCGACTGCGTTGGCGAGGTGTCGTCTGCCAGTGTCTCATCGTTCCGGCTCCGACATTAGCATCAAAATAATGTTTTACTTTTGATAGAGAGATAATGATCCATATTTTTGCAGAGTCTCCCGAATAGATTTTTAACAAGCGAAAAGGTTTCGCTCAAAGCTAAATATGCTAAAACACCAGACAACAAAGAGGTGGGAGGTGGTAATTAGTAAGCGCGATTATCTCTGGCTAGCGACAGGCGCCAACACTCGTCGCAAAAATGATCGCTATGGCCCTTACAGATTCGGCTTTCCGGAAAGCAATTATTTCATGGTGAGTGGCATTTGACTCCGTTCTTGTTCTGCTATCCCCGCGTGCCCCTTTTTCCCCCGGGGGCGTGTGTCGGAGACCAGGAGAAAAGAAATACACTTAGTCGACATTTACACAAGCGGCCGCCACGTTTGTCCTTTTGAGAGGATGCGTATTCTGTTAATGGCGTCGAGATACTTGATGTCAAATATCTCGTTGCTTTTCCCCAAAGTATATATATATATATATATATAAATATATATATATATATATATAATATTTTGATATGTATATATATACTTATATATATACATATACATATATATTTATATATATATTATACGTATTATATATATATATACATATATATAAATATATATATATATACAGATATATTATATGTATATATATACTTATATATACATACATATGTATATATATATTTATATGTATGTATATTTACTTATATATATACATATATACTCATATATATATATATATATATATTTATATGTATATATATATTTATATATATATACACATATACTTATATATATATATATACGTATACATATATATTATATGTATTATATATATACATATACATACACATATATATATAATATTTGTTTTTGTTTATTATCTATGTACGTATACGTTTCATTCTTTAATAATCGGAAGTCATCAGCATAGAGATATAACTTTTCACTAATCGTCATGCGATTCGAAACCCCGGATTCCGAGTATTTTACAACTATGGCGATTTGTAAAACCGGTTCGTGCCTTCTGAGCGACAGGAATTAACATCCCCTACACTGAAGATTGTGTAAGCATGAAACATCGATGTCTGTAAGTATACATAATAGATAGTTACTTTAAAATATAATTATAACCCTATTTACTAGAATTGGTGCATTCTTTATACAATTTATAAGTGAGCAGTAATACTATGGCTTAAAAGCGAGATTCCGACTCCGTTTGTTGTTGTTGAATCATACTTCCTTGCTCCCTATACGTGCCCGCCGATTTGACGTTTATAGATTTAAATCCCTCCTAATTGTCATTTGAACTACGCCAGCCGAGAGGAAAGACACCCGACTGCGAATCAATGGCGATTTGTAAAACCGAGTTCATGCCTTCCGATTAACAGGAATTAACATCCCACATACTGAAGATTTCGTAAGGGTGAAACATCGATGTCTGTATGTAAAAATAATTAGTCTTTACTTAAAAATATAATATACATATATATATATATATATATATATATATATATAATCTATATATGCACTGAATTCATATTAGTTTTTAATTTTTGTTTATAAGTTTTTTAAATTTATACAGAAAGTGAAATATTATTTTAGTTCTACGGAGACAAGTACTTTTATGTGTTTCAAATAAAAATATTATTTTTTCCACTGGCTGATTTGGATATTTTTTCACTGCCATAATTGAAAAATGTTTCCATATTATCAGTTTGCAGTTTGGAACTACACAATATTTCAAAATAAAATGTAGCGAAGTAAATTATTTTAGTGCTAATAACATTGTACTACAATTACAAATGACAATTGGCTAGTCAAAATAACATTTAATGGTCCAGTAAAATGTTATTTTCTACCATTGTTTAAAATCCGAACAGATAAGTTTATATCATATATATGGTATGTATTATTCTGCGTTTTAGTTGATGCTATTATTTGCGCAGCTAATATTATTAAACATGGGATTTATTTATTTGTATCAGGCCATAAAACTTCTGATGCACAAATAAAAATCCTGTACGAGTCTCATTTAAAACTTTGTGGTCTTCTTTGTTTATTTTGGACCCAGCGGAAAAAATAAATCCTTTGTATCGTGATATTATCCGTAAAAGCAATAGCATCAATAAAAACATATAGAATTTCAGATATTAATATATATATATATATATATATGTGTGTGTGTGTGTGTGTATGTGTGTGTGTGTGATATTAAATTATTTTTACCTCCGTACGACGGCGTTTCGAGATTATGGCTCTCATCAACGCAGGGGAACGCAATCTCAGACGGCCATGATGCGCGAACCGCTGTTCACAGATACATCTCGAATCTGTAGGCGTTCACCTAGTCTCATTAAATATATATATATATATATATATATATATATATATATATATATTTAGGCAATGTTGATCAGGCACTTTGGTACATTTTCGGACATTATAAGGAGTGAAAAACTAAGTATATATATTGTTTGTTAGAAACCCCAGACACGTTACATATATATATATATATATATATATATATATATATATATATATATATATATTAGTGTTGGACTGATTCATAAGAATCAGAATCGGGAATCGGAAACTTTTTGTGGTATCGGAAACAGAATAACTTAAGCCTTATTTCCTATTCCAAAAACGATTTTTTAATTTTTTGTTTTAACTTAATTTTCTATTGCTAATGATAAAATGATGAATATTTATTGATTTTAAGCTAGCAGTAAACTCAAATCTATAGATAATAATAACACATTTAGATAAAAAAAGGCACTGGAAAAATGTCCAGGTAAAAATGGCATTAATAAATATGCCACGATTTGATAACGGTCACCAGTGAAAAATATATAAGAAACTACTTAATGGAAAAATATTAAGAAGTTTGTCCAATTCAAAAAAAGTTGTATCTACATTTAAAAGTAGATGAAGACACTCCCCTTAATCACCCCTTCTCCCTAAGAATATGAAATTCTACTTTTTTAGGCGATTAGACGATTTTCTAAATCTGAATCGAAATCGTTATTGTATCGGAATCGGGAATTAAGAACCAAATCAGTAATTGTATCGTAATCGGGAAATTATTAAAATTCTCTCATAATTAATATATATATATATATATATATATATATATATATATATATATATATATATATATATATATTGTTTCGCCCCTGTACCTTTGTGGAGAGTAAGAAAATAACCACATGCATCATACACTAATAAATACCCACTACAATACTCTTATGCACTGAAGCGTTTTTGCAGAAACTTTCGCATAATTTCATCAACATATATTAATTACTATATTATTCCTCTATCATTCACTCTCTCACCTACAACATGAACAGAGAAAGTGGTCAATATAATTACTCACTGGAAAGTATCTACTGTACCCGTCACTCATAACATCACCAGACTTTCATTTCATTCGGAACTGTTAAACAGGAACCCCGCCGAGTACAGATTACAGAATATCATTCCGTTATTCCGTACACATAACATTGTAACGTTACGGAATAACAGATTATATTAAAACAAACACATCACGCGCACCATGAAAACAAACACTTCTCACTTTAGTAAGTATACTTCTTTATTATATAGCATTAAAATAAACATAACATAATAAGACTACTTCATTTAAATCAAGTATTACATGTTCCATTCGGCAACATTAAAAATAGATTTCTTTCGGATTAAATAGTATACGTGTTACGTCTTTGTTTTCGTTACGGTTTTAATATCGCTAGAATTATAAACGAACACGTTGCCACATTACACAGACAATTATTCTTTCAACCGTAAGTACTCTCGGTGTTTCACAATGATTGATAATTGCATATCTCTTACACATTTGTCCATTAACACACAGTACATTCGTAGCTGTTACTTACCGTACGTATTAGAACGATTTAGCGAAAATACTACTTCTCATTGAACACTTTTCTTTATAATCCATTACAAATAATCATAGTTTCGTCTTTCTACACTCATACTTGCTTCACACAGTATTTAGTAACCAACACATCTGATTTGTTTTTGATTTCCAACTCCAGACAAAATTGGAATTTACGTGACCAAAATAGTAATTACTTACCACTATAATTGGATCATATATTGACTTGTTTTATTACCTAACGTTTTCTTTTGTACTTCTATCTTTTCAATCTTACGTGCCTGAAATAGAATTTATTTTCGTTATACATGGCACATAAATACGCCATAATAATTGTTTTTTTTTCTTCTTCGTAAATATTTCTTTATACGATTTTTAATTTAGAACTATCCGATTTACTTGATTTCCCACGAGGCAAGAGTTTGACACAACGTATGTTCTTGATTCTGCGAAAATCCACCAACGTTTATTAAAGTGTTAACCCCTTTATTTCTGAGAACTTCGATTGAAGTAAAATAGAACATCTAAGAACTTCGATTGAAGTGAAATGAAACATCTGAGAACTTCGATTGAAGTAAAATGAAACATTATATATATATATATATATATATATATATATATATATATATATATATATATATATAAGTAAAATGAGATGTTATCTCATTTAGATGACCGGAAGAGCTTTAGTAACAATTGGTAGTTACAACAATCTATTTCGTTTAACCAACTACTTGTTTGTGTTGTAAAATATAAATATTTTATTTTTGATCAACTTTATTTATTCTTTTATATTTGTTTGTTTTTTAGTTTAAAATTGTCGGGTGAGATCTCGTAATCTCAGTGACAACTCATCTTTCCGTAACCAACTACGTCGTAAAAGAATAGGGGAGAAATATAATATGAATCATTTTTTCCGATTACCCCGTGCGTTTGATAACTTTATATAAACAGCTATACCAATTTGCACTTAAAATCATAATTAAAATACGTTTATGTAATAATATAAAAACTTAAACATCTTTGAACTATGTTTTAGAATATGAATAGAAAAACGGCCAACAATTTGTGTGTTGTCACCACAGTCTTTGGAGACAAAACATGATGAAATACCAATTAAACACAGGAAAAAGAAAAACAGAAACAAGGGATTAAATTCTTTCGTTCAGATAGACCTTATTTAACGACGGTCGTATATCCAAACGAAACCGGCAAATATCTTGGTAGTTTTTTTCTGTCACATGTGTTGAATTTGCTTTATCCATTTTGTCTTTCCAAATTTTAAAATTTTAAATTTCTTTTCTTTTTTCTCCATTTCATTCTTTCCAAATATGATCTAAGGTTAAGATCGGATTATAACTCTTCCTGATGAGATCTCAGTTTATAATAGCTGTTGATCGATAATATCGACATGTCAGTGTCGCAGATTTTGTACATGTCGGTGTAAATAAAAAAAACCCGGTTAAAATTCTTTGGATTACTACCCTGTGGATGTTTTACCTGGATTATTATTATCATTATATATATATATATATATATATATATATATATATATATATATATATATAGTCATTCACATACAAAATGTTTCGCTGTATCACAGTTTGCCAGTGTGGCTAGAGAGAAAAGTGCTTTGCATCTAGATCAAAACGACAATCTGGTAGATAGTCAGCGCTTCTATCGTTTCAGACGTTAATCACAAGCCGCGATGGAATACATTCTGAATGTTATTAAAAACACTGTCAATTGTCTAAGAGTGCTCCATTTGTTTACACGAAGAGCTTTTCATTTTCGCTGAGGACAATTGACGAGTTTACTTACCACAGTGCTGAACACAGGAAAAGGGTGTGGCTCATGCAGTCATCCATGTACAAACTGTTTCGCTATATCACAGCTGTTCATTATGGCTAGACAAAATCTCACATAATGGATCAACAAAAGAAAAAAGAAAAGTATACAAACGAGAAAATATGAAAGATAAAATCACATACATAATTATCAGGTAGCCTAATATATTTTGCTTTTTTTAAATTTAACAGAAGCGTCGGCGGAGAAGAATAGTAGAAGGAACAGGGTTGAAGAGGGTGGAATAAATGAGAGGGAGGAAGTCTAAGTGTGAGGTCGGCGCATGATCACTGAATGGTAAAAAATGTTGCTCATATATCTGATATTAATATTAGGATTGAGGAGACGTGAAAGGAGTAGAGTGAGGCGAAAAATGTTAATATGCCTATCTTTCTATCTCTGTAATTCTCTTTCACTCTCTCTCGCCCTCTCCCTCTCTCTCTCTCTCTCTCTCTCTCTCTCTCTCTCTATATATATATATATATATATATATATATATTATTTAATGTATCAACATAAAATTTTACGATGAGATATAATATATTATGTGTCGATTTTCAGTATAACTTCAACAGTGCTCAATGCGTGACTAGAGCAATGTAGCAGGTTATAACGACATATTTATGGCAATTAAAGTACACAGAGGTGTCCAAGTATTATCCCCATAGGGGATTTTCAGGCTAATATATATATATATATATATATATATATATATATATATATATATATATATATATAATATAAGGAGTTTATCTTTGGAAATCCATTGATTAAGGATCAATTAAAGATCAATTTCTGACGGGAAATTTCGTTACTACCAAGATATAAAAAATACAGAGTTATATATCTTGAGTTTTCTATGAATGTAATTCATCATAAAGAAGAAAAAACAACACTCAAATTTCAGAGCGTGTATATATATAGGTTAGATTAGGAATATAATATTTTGTTTATTTTCATGAACGCCATATTTGATTATTTACAGAGATAGCAAAAATAGGTTTACTTTCTTAAAGTTAGCAATTCTGAATTAGATTCTAAAACAATAATACGAGTTAAAAGAAATGAGAAAAAAGAGAAAGAAGAAAAAGGAAGAGAAAAGGGTTTTTTTTAAAATACGGAAAACATTTGTATTATTACTTCTACATGAGAGGGATTTTATTCAAAAATCAATGAAAGCAAATATATATATATATATATATATATATATATATATATATATATATATATATATATATATATTTATATATATAATGCATAGATGCTTATTTGGGAGTATTTATTTGCTGAAATACTGTCAAACAGCCGTCAATCGAATAACCTTCTTATTAATAAATTGTTAAAATTCATAGGCCGGACATAATGAATACATCAATGCTATATACTTTACACACAAGCAATCAAGGCGTGGCAGTTATTATTCCTAAGGAATTACATTGTCTCAATCGAATAATTCGCAGAATCAAGGCAGCCTTTTCTTAATTCGGTATTCAAAACTTACACATTGCTGATTCTTTCAACTCTTAAGGCGGGGGTAGTCGAAACGACAGAGATTTCTTTTAAATTATCACTTTAGCTGAAATCGAACATTCAGTTATAATTTGAGTGCCAATGATATTATAATCTCTTACATATATACGTATCAAGTTAGTACAGAAGTTTGGCTAGAATAGAAAAAGATCTGTGATTTTTTGAGTTTAATAAACATTTTGTGTCTATTAAAAATATTCGTTTTTCTCTGTGAATAAGCAGGGGTAGTGAACTATTGTGGTTGATAGGTAAGTAGAAAAATTTAATTGGAATAATACATTATTTATCTTTTGTATTTGCGTGTGTGTATCTTGATTATATTTGTACATAGGATTAGTTGGAAAATTCCAAGAAGGGATAGTTTTAACGTTACAAGTAAGAATGTATATTATATTCCTGCTAACATTATTATTTACTATATGTGATAGTGTTGCATAACCACTAAAATTAAACGTCACGAAAACCACAGGGGAGGGGAGAGCTTATTTATTACCACAGAAGACATCCTTCCGACTGAGGCAGTCCTCCGAAACCACCTCAACAGTTCGAATATCATCCTCTCCGGGTCGAAAATAATGCGAACTGTTCATGAGAGGATTAATAGTGTTTACAGTCTTTTTTTTTAATACTTGTGATAATACAATTTTCATAAACATTTTCATAGTCATTCTTTAAGCAAACATGTTTTTCAGTAATTTTAACACATTTCTAAGAGTAACTTTTAAACAGGGATTTTCAACACATTTTAAAGAGTCATTTTTAAACAGGGACTTTAAACACACCTTCTTAAGAGTCATTTTAACAGATTTCTAAACACATTTTTCAAGAGTCATTTTAACACATTTTCAAGAGTCACTTTGAAACACAGTTTCCATATATTTTACATTATAAGAAAGTTACCTTTGTTGTTCTCGTTCGTCGCTGGCCCTCATCTAGTTGCTGGCCCGCGATCGTCGTAGGGCACCTGTTTTATGTGGCAGACTCGGTTTTCAAGCATGAAGACAAGAACATTCTGAGACGATTTTTTTTAGAGAGAGATTTCATCATTTTTATTTCACACATTCGATTGGAAAAGTTTCCATTCGTCGGTTCTTCATTCACATCTTCTATTCATCCATACTGTGTGGGACGTTAGACGCAGTTAGTTGTTTTCTAGTGGGTTTAGCCCATATCTCTTCGATTCACACCCAAACCGTTGCATTCGAGAGCTACCTCATCTGCGTGCACTCGCCACAAGCTTCCATTGTGATCTGCCCAAAACTAAACTCTCACACAAAAAGATGAATGATGTCACCTGATGTACACGTGATATCGCGTACGAAAAACATTCCTCACTCATGCTGTCTAACCTTTTGACCCTAGCATTTCCTCTCGAGCGGCATACAACAAAATTTGTTATGACTTGACAAAATGATTCACTAATGAATCATGGTTGTTTGTTCCAAAATCACAATGCACCTATCTTTTATAATGCTATTTCTTTCACAATTCATACTAGCTAATCTACCCGTTTAAAATACAGGGCCCGTCATAATCCAACAATATCACCTATATTATTTTATTCGATTAAAGCAATTGACGAAAGCGGTGTCTCCAAAAAGACTTGGATATTCTGTCTGAATCTCTTAGAATATAAAGCAGAATCACGAATCGATAATTGTGGGAAAATGTACCCTATATGTAACGAAATTATCAAAGTTAGACATGCATTAGTTCAAATTAATTGTAATTAAAATTGATTAAAATGCAAAATGTAAATTATGATAATATAATTTGTACATTTAATACTTATATTGTATCATTAAATAGTGCGCCCCAATGTAATATAATTGAAGTCGAACTCCGGAAGTGATCAAAAACATAAGAACGTGTCGGAAACCAGGTCTAGTGATTTTTTCGTCCGATCTGCGAGACGATGTAGACGTGTTTTCAGAGGATTTTTTTTCACACCCAACGAGGATTGGTTGGGAAAGGACTCATATTGTGCAATTCTCACCAGAGAAACTATGAACATTTTTAAAAACCAACAGAATAATAATAATAATAATAATAATAATAATAATAATAATAATAATAATAATAATAATTCGCCCAACTGGTGTTAGGTTTTCGGTCGAGATGTTTTGTTTATTTCTTAGTGTACAACGTAACGTCCACATCGTTTGATGAATTGTCACCAATATCTTGGTCAAAACATCTGTCATGTTCTGACAAAGAACTGATTTTATTTTGTGATATAGGTCAACTGTCAAGTTCGCAAAAAGGTGAAAACTACACTTTCGATGATATTCGGGTCTGTTCATTGTAGAGACTCCCTATTTAACCCATAATTTAGCCAATGAATTCTCGCATCTTTAATCAAATAAACCTTGAACTTTGACCTTGAAAAGTCTGTCCACAGTCGAAATGTTAACGGAATTTCAGTTTCTGGTCTTTCCAAATTTAATGTATGAATCTGGATCTCTTTGATAAGCGTAACAACTCTGCCGAATTCAAGTAAATAATGTTTGGTAGTCATCAACATTTATATGACATACATTCGGGAATACTTCATACAATATGGAGAAATTAAGCTGAGATAAAACTTTGATCTATCTTTACGTTGTCGGACGGAAGTATATAATCTCATGACTTATTTGTGTTTCTATTCTTATTAAATACTCGTGTCGACGTGTATGCGGGAGACACTGACGCTAAAACACAGTCGACATCATAAATTGGATTACAAAATAACACACATATTGCCAGTACTTTCTGCTACTGCGATAATCCCCAGGCGTCACAGAATGACGACAACACATTTAAACGCATCAGACATTGACTTACGTTTTGAAAATTCGTCCGCTGGGTTACAGCCCACTTCTTGGAGATGTGGTCTTCCAAAAAGATAATGGATATATTTCACCAATATGCGTTATACTATGTGTTTACTTAAGTGGGTAGTATTTTACAAACAAAAAGATAGCATGGAACAAATAAATGTTAACAAAGATTTGATAATTTGTTGAAGAATCTTTTGGCGACTGAATGTATATCATATAGATAATTATTTAAAAATAATCGTGGACGTAATTTTTAAATATAACGATATTTTTTTAAAAATAGGTGTTTTTGAAAAAATTGTTTCATCGTACTCCCTACATAGTCGGTAAATATAAATATACATTTAATGTCAAAACGATATTTTCTGTTATATACAACAAGCATAACATTAGTGTAATAATATTACTATTGTATCTTTAATAGGGTTATTAATCCAGTTCTAAGTATTCTTTTTAAATGTCTAACTTACATTAAATATCTTTAATATAAATCTAATGTGATGTTTTAAACAAATGGATTTCATTTTTATTACGCCCCTTGAAAATCAATGAACATAATATTTTAAGAAATGTTTTGGTAGTTTATACTGCTTACAAGTAAATCACTTTATTACTTACTGTTAATATCAGCAAAAACTGTTATATATATAAGAAAATGGACAATAAAATTACCAATGAATTGCACCAAATATTAATTTATCATAAACTGTTTAAAATAGTTATGCAAATTAGTTGTATAGATAGCTGTGGTTGGTGTTTACTCTCTAGTGTATATGCAGTATTTGAACACTATTGTGTATCATTGATACACGCCATAAACTGGTATCGTCTTGGCCTTCGGGGCTTGATTTACGCCGGTCTATGGGTCTGTCCTGTGCAGTTCTAGGAGGTACACCCTCCCAGGCTTTGCCTCCCCTCTTTGGGGAGGAGTAAGTTTATTGCTTACTGCCTGAGGCGCCCCTACCGGGGAATGCCGACGGGGCTGCACAGGCAATTTTTAATGGCCAGAGTGTTCTCGGGCGCTGGCTTTTCAAACCCCACTTTCCGACCCGAGCTTGGGCGTGGCCACCGAGAGTTACTACAGGCCGGTTGGCTAGAAAATGACGTCACTGACTTCCGTGTCAAAACAAGGACCGTAGTAATAACAATAAGAAGGCATTTCGACTTCTCCATTCACTAAATAATCCATCAAAATTCAGGAAATCAACCAATTTTAATGAAATTTTCAGGATTTATTAATTAATGATCACGAAATATAATAAATCCATTACTTTATTATAAAGCTTGGTGCAAATGTATTATTTCTTGTAAACAAAAAACACCTTTACTAAAGTTATTCAAAATATCAAAACATGTTGACCATACGATATTGTAAATATTTAAAACAAAGCATTAGAAAACTTTAAAAATTGCATGTAAAAAAAAGAAAAGAAAAGAACTCGATTCGATTCATCTTGAAACTGATCTTTATCCAATATAAATTTAAAGAAAATAATAATTCACGATCAAATACTTCAAAAAACTGAATTATGAATTACCATTATTTAAACTTCTAACCCAATCAACCGTAAGTAATTCAGACTTTGAAATTTGTTTAAAAATTATACAAAAAAAAGTTCAATGTTAACTGTCTGTTTAATAATGGAATCACCAACTCCTATCTTGCTATTAAGAGATAGGTACGTGCAAAATCAAAGGCCGATCCCCAAAATGTAAAAACATTTTGACCCTCCCTTCACTTAAAAATTCACCAAAATTCAGGAAATCAACCAATTTTAATGAAATTTTCAATATTTATTAATAAACAAGCACAGGAAATATAGTGAAACATTTTTTTAAAATCTTAGTGAAAATGTATTATTTTTTTTAAAATAAAATACACCTTTACTAAACGTATATTTTTATATATATATAAAAAAAATCCATGATTTTTTTAAAATGAAAATAAGATCTGTATATGTTTTAAATATTTTTTAAAAAAAACTATTTCGTATATATTACGGAAAATGCCCCTACACTCTTGTTAATAAAATCAGTATAACTCGAAGAATTAACGATATTATCATTGAATAAAGCATTGTTTAATTAATATTTTTTGTGAAAATTTTGATTAAATATGATGTTATTATTTCATTTATTTAATCTACAAAAGTAGAGAAAAGATAAACTATGCTACACTTAAGACATCGAAAAAAAGTAATAAAAAAAATGGAACACTACTTTTTTATCAAATAATGAATAAGTAATTCAGACTTGATTTTTTATATAATTAAAACAAAATTCAAACTTACTACACTATATTTAGTCGGTGTAAACATTATTACGTGTATCCATATTTGCAGTAATTATTTCTCTTTTGGAAATCCAAACATATGCAGTAGGCATTTTAACTTTGTGAATTATGAAATGAAATTTTAAAAAGCGCGAAATTATTTTAAAATTGGTTGATTTCCTGAATTTTGATTCCATTATTAAACAAACACTTAACATTGAAATTTTTTTTTGTATAATTTTTAAACAAATTTCAAAGTCTGAATTACTTACGGTTGATTGGGTTAGAAGTTTAAATAATGGTAATTCATAATTCAGTTTTTTGCAGTATTTGATCGTGAATTATTATTTTCTTTAAATTTATATTGAATAAAGATCAATTTCAAGATGAATCGAATCGTGTTCTTTTCTTTTCTTTTTTACATGCAATTTTTAAAGTTGTCTAATGTTTTGTTTTAAATATTTACAATATCGTATGGTCAACATGTTTTGATATTTTGAATAACTTTAGTAAAGGTGTTTTTTGTTTACAAGAAATAATACATTTGCACCAAGCTTTATAATAAAGTAATGGATTTATTATATTTCGTGATCATTAATTAATAAATCCTGAAAATTTCATTAAAATTGGTTGATTTCCTGAATTTTGATGGATTATTTAGTAAATGGAGAAGTCGAAATGCCTTCTTATTGTTATTACTACGGTCCTTGTTTTGACACGGAAGTCAGTGACGTCAGAGGGGGGCAGGAAGTTAGTTGCTTGGCCTGTAGTAACTCTCGGTGGCCACGGCTTGGGTCACATCTTACTTGTGGGAGTAAGATAAACCTGGCCTTGTGCCTAACCTCCTGGGGAGGTAAATAAAGTGTATCATTGATACACGCCATAAACTGGTATCGTCTTGGCCTTCGGGGCTTGATTTACGCCGGTCTATGGGTCTGTCCTGTGCAGTTCTAGGAGGTACACCCTCCCAGGCTTTGCCTCCCCTCTTTGGGGAGGAGTAAGTTTATTGCTTACTGCCTGAGGCGCCCCTACCGGGGAATGCCGACGGGGCTGCACAGGCAATTTTTAATGGCCAGAGTGCTCACCTTCTCGGGCGCTGGCTTTTCAAACCCCACTTTCCCGACCCGAGCTTGGGTCACATCTTACTTGTGGGAGTAAGATAAACCTGGCCTTGTGCCTAACCTCCTGGGGAGGTAAATAAAGTGTATTATTGATTTAATAACAGTGATGCGTTTTGATGATTATATAGAGGGGATCAATGAAAAATAAACGTTGTTCAAACTGAAACATTTTTATTGAAGCACTCTATTATTAGAGTTTGTGTTATATTTCTAATCTAAGGAAGAAAACCCCATGATATGATCGTACCATCTTTTGACAAAAGAGATACTACACTTTAATCATAGCCCGAAGGTCAAGAAAATGTATTTTAGTACGTGTTTTACGTTCGACACAATCGCTGCATAACATGTAATTTTTTAAATTTACTTTGTCTGCATTACATCTTCAGCGATCGGGCGGTCCCATCTTTTAAAAAAGCGATGGAGGTTGATAACGTACACACAAAACATGAACGTATCTTAGCGTATTATTATATAGATATTTCTTACTTTGTAATAATTCATACACAATTTCCACATGACAAATTTTATTTGATAAAAATAAGATGCCATTTTTTGACTTCCTTCTTTTGATACATTCTGACTTACAAAATAAAACATTTCTTGTTTAAGTAAATATTTTTGTATGAAAGCCGATAAACGGTTGACAAATTAATTTGCCCTGACAGGGGATAAAAAAAAACTATATTTGTGTGCTTTTTATTATCAACTTTAAAGATATTACAATAAGCGATTTTTTATCAGAAATAAAAACAATTTTTTATTAGTAAAATTATTTTTATTAATGTAAAACATGTGTTCTTTAGATCAAATCAATAGGAAGCTGTAAGTGCTATATCGTATTTAGGTTTGGCGTAGAATATAAGTTTCGTCAGATAAAAGGTTATGCTGAACTTGTTGCATCTGTATTTGCCTCAATAAGTACAGTTGGAAACAGCTCAATGAGGAAAGTGGGTTGCAATGAATGTCGACGACGGTTCGTTTATGGGAAATATCTCTGGCTCAAGGTTTGAATAAGCAAAATTTCATTTCTCCACTTAGAAACATTATTGCATCTTTTAACGGTGTTCATACTGAAAAATCAATCCACTTTAATATTGGAAAAATAATTTTTCTCCAGATACGACGCACTTTGTGAAGTGATTATTTTTAATGTCCAGAAATAAGTATCTAAGCATTTTCAAATGTGCCGACTGTATAGTCTATTCTATTGACACTATTCGCGCTCTCTCTCGAAGGATGAAAAAGAATTAGAAAAGCGACGGAGGCAGATCTTTTTTCAATTCAGTTTTTCAATGCAAGGTATATTCCGCAAAAAAGCAATTTATTCAATTATTTTTTTCCTTAAGCCAGGCGTTTCAATAATCAACATCTTATCATCAAGGGAAATTGCTGGGAGAGATAAGTTGGTAAAGGCCAGGATTAAAAATTTGAAAAAGTAAAATAAAGATAGTGGGGAAAAAAACAAGGCAAAAAGCTGCCCGAATGCAAGCAAGTGTCCGTTTGCAAAAAAATCCGGTGTCAAAAAGTCCAGCGGAGAAAGTGATTTGTAGGTAGGTCGTTAGAAGGCACGAGAAATAAATTGAGTGGTTTCAAAGTTAAACTGCAGAAACCACCATCTTCAAAATAGATAGAGTCCAGATGGTAAAAAGTCCAATAGAAGGTTCGTTCCATTTTCATCCTTCTACCCATCTATCTGCTCTATCCGGTATATTGAGCTGTATACTTTTCACAATAGGTTTTACCTTTCCTAAAAGTACGTATTTAGTTCTCCACTTCATATATATATATATATATATATATATACATATATATATATATATATATATATATATATCTATATATATTCAAGTAGAGCGCGCAGAGTGGTCAGTTGCGTTGATGTTGGTCTCAGAGACAGATGTGGGTCCTAAGCTGAGAGACTGTTTGTGTTCGGTTAAATTTATGTGTTGATTTGGTCGGGCTCAAAGTTGTGATTGCAGGTCTGTCGTCCGGTGGGAAATTATCATTGTAGGCCCTCAAAATAAAACATCGTCACTTGCTTTAAACTGAAATTGTATTGCTGTTTTGATGGATAATCCTTTTGTTACAGCATTACAATGTACATACACTCCACACACACGCAGACACAGGGTCAACAGAGTCCGCAATGAAATAAAATATCAACGCCAATCCTACTCATACTAGAAAATCTAGCTAAAATGTAATTAATCATCAAACACTTACATAACCGCAGAGATAAAATTCAGAAACATACACATGCATGCTTAAAAAAGATAGCTTTGACCCAGAGAAGAAAACGATATGAAAACACACACACGCATGCGCATAATTGTAAAAGTGTTAAAAGCAAACCCATTTTTTTAATGAAAAGAATATCTGAAGAGAGCTAAGGTGCTCGAAACGCGTTTTAAGATTATAAAATTAAATAATTATTTTTAAAAATTATGACTAATTAACAAATAGTTATTTCTAATTTAACAAATGTTGGTAGCCTCACTTATTTAATATATATACAGGATGTCTCAAAAAATGTACTCACTCTTAGAATGGCAAAATGTGCAGAAGATGTCGAGTTTGCACACAAAATTGTGTGGAGCGATGAAGCAAAGTTTTCGTCATTCTACGAGTGAGTACATTTTTTTGAGACACCCTGTATATATATATATATATATACTGTAAATATTTTAAAGTATTAAAGTATTTCTGAACCCACATATGATATCGTTACGGAGTGTTTACTCTCATCAGTGCAGGAGTGGTGGTTGCAAGCGGACACATAAGATGAACGCAGTTCGTAGATTCAATCTAGAATCACGATCCTAACATCTATGCCCACGCGTCCGCTATTAATCGCCACATGCAGTAGCTGAAATCAACGTACACTTACCCGAATATATATATATATATATATATATATATATATATATATATATATATATATATATTATCAAGTATAATGAAACAATTATTTTATAACGATTCTTAATGCCGTAAAAATATCCTCAGTATTGGGGATAGAGCATTATTATGAAAGATAAAATAATAATAAAACAAATGCAAATTTACATACTTTACAGTTTATTATATTCAACAGTACAACAGAGACTAGTTTATAGAAAGCTCCTTTAAACCATGGTTTTTCAACGAAAAAAATCGGAAGGGAAAAAGAGTTATTTAATAAGCATTGCTTTACATTATTAATTTGAAAAAGTTAAAACAAAATTTAATCGTTTATGAATTCTGAAAAAAACAAGAACTGTATATAGGAAATATTCATAAACAATTAAAAGGTTTCAAACTTTGTAAATAATTGTTTTTCGGTTTTTCTTCGATAGCCCACATTCGAACCCCTTACACATGAGAACTCTATTTCAAATTCATAATTATCTGCTAATTTGGAGTGAATCATATGCATAGTAATATATAAACGTATACACATACCTTAATTTATATAAACAGTGATACGGAAAGACATATGCCAGTCTTTCTGCGTTATCTAAGTACTATTTACATATTGGAACTAAATATTTGCTTAGTATAATCGCAAGTAGTTTTTGTTTGAGATGACATCATATATGGTCGTTTTCCTAATGAAGAGGTTTACGACGGAGCGTGTAACCCTTCGTACAAGGTGTTTACCACTGATTTAAATGTGATGTTTCCGTTGTTAAAGTTCATATAATTTTGTTGGTTCCGAAATTGTTAACCATTTCAAGAGCACCTTGTTAGAAATAAATACCACAGACTTATTACTTCTAAGCACGAAACTTTAGTCGTGTAACTTCTATGTTTACACAATATTTTACATGCCAGAATTATAATCATATTTAGATGCGGATGTGTAAAATTCACGGTGTAATGGAAAATTTCCATGTAAGGTAAGAATAACTAGAGTGGAATTGTTCATTAGAAGTCAGATGAAAAATAAATGTTTCGGCAGTTACGTCACAGATAGGAAGTCGCAAATGTGACGTGTTGAATGGGCAGTTCAGACTTACTTTTTTCACTGAATCAGCAGAATAAGCTTATTTATACAATGAGTGATTGTATGGGCGGTTTATATGTGCATACCTGTATAGCGCTAATAACAAATAAAATCCAAGACAGAGAGTTCAAACTTAGTGAATTTGGGCTGTTTCTTTTTATAGCCTTATAAAATCAACTACGAAATAGATGCGGAGAGGAAACGAACTACTGCTGTATGTCCTTATTTACTTGCCTCCCCACGAGGACGGAGTTAGACACAAGGTTAGTGTTTAATGTAATGTTGAATAATATAAATCGCCCCAGTCTAGAAGGGGTTTTCCTACACTGATCGAGTACAGAAAAGAGGAAGTGGAGTATCAGACATATACTACATTTTGATCATAGTCAAAAGGCGAAATACTGCTGCATGCTGTCTACCAACGAGATGACCTGCCTCCCGGATAACCGTGAGGATTGAAGAGCAGCATACTACTATATTCTTACAAAATAGCATTGATTTGTTTGATGCATTATAGACTCGGATCTCTGACACCTTTAAAGGGTTCAAGATAGTCGCACTATTATTAACCCTTTCTGTGACTGGCACGTCAGCTAATTTCGTATGAGAACTTATGTAAAGACACACATTCCTGACTGCATATAATGAGCAATTATTAATCAGTATGGAATTTCGAATGGAGAAAAACTGTTATTACTCTTGAAAGAAAAGAAAGGTATTATTAGGAAAAACCATCAGATGGGATTATGTTTCCGGCAAGTTTCTAAGTATGTGTTAATTTCGCTCTGAGGTCAGTCGTTAAATCGGATCCAATTGCATTGAAATAATTATTTAAACCTGGAAAAACGCTTCTGATTGGATGAAGATTTAAATATGGCCGCGGGTTTTTTTCCTATTAAACTGATTAATTATCTCCAATATTGGTGTGATTGTTTACACAGGACTTGTTTATGTTATAATGCAAGGCTTGTTTTCTTCTCCCTTTCTTAATGATATCAACAACACATATTGTTTATTGCTTCTATCAGCTTTCGCGGGTTATAAAGGCTTATCTGCCGATCGATGAGAAAACGTTGTAGCTGGTTCGTATTTAATTTTTACATTTAAACCTCCCGCATTTTAGGCTAATCACTGTTTATTATCATCTATAATAAGTGTATTGTATCCTTACACACGTATTTCAGCCCTGTGTTCCTATTCTTTCATAAACTACATAGTTGTATACATATACATATATATATATATATATATCTATATATATATATATATATATATATATATATATATATATATATATATATATATGCAGGTTTAG
>OY744518.1:108227514-108237514 GCA_963556195.1 Sepiola atlantica
TATTATTATTATTTATCTATTATTATTATTTATCTATTATTATTATTATTATTATTATTATTATTATTATTATTATTATTATTATTATTATTATTATTTATCTATTATTATTATTATTATTATTATTATTTGTAGTCACTGGAGCTTATTACACAAGTAATCGTCAGTGATTGCTCACGACAAAAAAAAACGGTGGTGTTACCTGGAGTATAAGAGAAAACAAACTTCCAAGATTTCCAGTACTCTCCACATCATTTCGATAACCGCCGCAATAAACCTTGCGGTATCACAACAGCCGCCTACCATTGATTTTTCGCTGGCAACGACCATTGGTATCCTCTGGGATTTGGGTGTCAATAAGTCTCCCCAAGGTCCCAGTATTCTCCACACTCTTTCATGGAGGTATGTTCAGTGCTCTCCCTCTTCGGTCTTCCCATCCTTTTTTACCCTTTACGATTATTTTGTGTGGTATCAGCCAAGGCTGGTTCAATAACTTTTGTTGTTGTAGTGGGCAGCTTATGAGATTCCTTGCAGTTTCTGCTTTTTGGTTCGTGTGGTAGTGTTCTTCATATGGTTGTGTTTTCTCCTATTGTAACTTCCATGTGACTGGTTACTGTTCATAGCTTATGCGGCTTGATTTTCACATTCGAGTAGTTACCTTAAGATTGCAGCTGTTTTAAACATTGCGGTACTTTGTATAGTCTCAGTCTATCATTTTCATTCTAATTTCTCCCAGTTGTCTTTTCCAGGTGTTTTAGGACTGCCCCTATTATATTGCCTTTCTTTATGCTCAATATGCCTTTCAGTTATCTGACAAGTTACGTGTATTTGCTTCGTTTTTCCGTTTCATTTATATTCACTCCGATTTGGCGGACTTTATGGCATCCGGTTTCCTTGCTTGTATGACTTTATCTATCTGTTTGTATCTCCATCTCCCAGAGGATTTTTAGATTTTGACTTTCCAGTGTTGTCTCTTGTTTATGTATGTGCCATTTTTCCGAGTGTTCGAAATGCGGTAGTTTGCATAGTTCTCAGTACACTGCTTTCCCCACGCAGGCGTGTTTCTTCTTGTTTTCTTTTGGGGCAAGTTTGCTGCATTCACTTATTATGTGTTCTGAGTTATGTATTATTCACAGTCTTTAAGACTTACTCGTCTTCTTCTTTGTTCGCTTCTTTTCACGTCTTTTCTGTCTGTATCGTCTTTTGGGTGTAGTGTGTCATTTT
This sequence comes from Sepiola atlantica, assembly GCA_963556195.1. Taxonomy (NCBI): domain Eukaryota; kingdom Metazoa; phylum Mollusca; class Cephalopoda; order Sepiida; family Sepiolidae; genus Sepiola; species Sepiola atlantica. The sequence goes on from OY744518.1 coordinate 108,228,739, forward strand.
CTAGTCTTCTTGTCAAAGTGGCTGAGTTCTTTTTTAGTCCAGCCTATGAATGGTCCAAAGTATTTTATTAGTGATACTGCCCAGCTGTTAATTCCTTTTACTAGGTTTCTGCAATATAATTTCGTTTCTAAGAGTGTCCTTGTTCTTCTCAGGTATTCTTTTAAAATCTTTTTTTAAATTTCTGTAGATTTGATGGTGTCTGCTTTCAGAACTCACATATATCCTGTTCGCCTAGCGCCCACATTTCTTCTTATTTAGGCAATTCCATGCTCTCTATTGTCTCCAGTTTCCCCCCTTTCATCTCTAGCAGTGCGCACTTTTCCATTCCAAATTCCATTTGAATGTACTGACTGAATCAGCTGTTCTAGTTCTTTTTTTACTTTTTGCTAATAGCTTCAGGTCGTCAATGTAGATGAGGTAGTTTATTCGTTGTTCTGTGCATGTAGACTTGTATATGGCATCACATTTCCCAAGTATGTAGCTGAGTTGCATCATAGCTATGCTTATTATTATTATTATTATTATTATTATTATTATTATTATTATTATTATTATTATTAATTCTTTTAATTATAGTTTGGACATGCCCTTTCCCATCGCCTTCCGCATCACATTTTAATTTCACATTTTGCTAGCATACTTCATTGAATCGCTCGAAATTCATTCCGATTTGAACGTTTGGGAGCTTCACAATCAACTTTACATTTCAAAAGCTTAAACTGTGTTCGCGATATAAAGACAACTTGGATGTTACAATAAATATGTTTATACTTTATACATCACACGTGAGTTTGCTGTCTTGAAAATTATATTTCTCTTTGTAAAGTCACCGTAAAAACATTAGATTCTCATTGGTTGACTCACAAATATGGTTGTATACTGAAATTTATTTCCTAAAAATAAAACGTAAGTACTTCACAATGAAATTAGTCAACGGCTATTATATGAAGTAAAGTTGGTTGTCTTTTTATCATTTTACTTTACAATAAGATATCGGAAGTCAAGAGGCCCTTTCCTGGGGATTACACTGTGTTTCCGTATGAAACACATAGATATCAGAGTGTTTAATTAAGCGCTGTCACTTGAGGTAACATTACTTGGAGAAAGTGCATTATTCCTCGTATAAGCAACTGTATAGTCGTGTCGAGGGGATCTTATTTGAGCTTTGTATACAATATTATTTTGAATATTTATCCAGGGTTTACTTGTAGGGTTAAGTATCTTTATGTCAGGGTTGTCTTGAAAAAAACACTGTACAGAGAGACCGAAGACACGCAGGATGGTGTCTAGTAGGCATTAATACTCTTTCCAATAAGAATGTAAACTCTTTTTCTCTCTGTTTATGTGTATATATGTGTGCCCAGCTAAAAGTAAAAAACTACTAAGGACACACCGACAGAACTGATATATTTCTTTTTCACCATTGGCTTGCACAAAATATAGGCACACTTTATTATAAATAGTCATACTTTTAGATTTCAACAGTCAGGAAAGTTCGACATTTCGAGCAATTGTATTGTTATTATGTAGTTACTTGTCAGTTATTTTCTCCCGTTGCACCAGAAAGAGAGAAGTGTTGATAAAGATAGGGGGCTGATAGGAGTGGAGGGGAGAGTAGGAGTGGGATTAAAAGGGGGTGAGCGAGATAATGGAGAGAGGAAGGTGAAGAAAGTAGGAGGAGAAAACGGATGGTATGTAGTGAGCTAAAGGGAGAAAAATGCTTTTAAAAGATGTTACATAAACTTTCAACTATTTTATTGTGTTGTCTAATGTCCATGCCCCGAGCAGCCTCAACTAATGATGCTAGTATACAAATAAGTCGGATACGATAGTAAAATCAATTCATACAATTAAATATAACTCATTGGTGTATTAGACAAAGGCCAAGCCTGGAGATTTAACGACAGACATTCATGTTTGAAATATATCGAAATCGATTACATTTAGAACCATTCGTTCAGATGAAATGATTCCCTGAGCATTAAACGAGACAGCAATTTATTTATCTTTAAACATTTTCTGTTTCAAGAAATTAAATTTAGAATGCTTACTTAAAGATATGCAATATTGATTTGATAGATTTTATCACGTGGCTTTTGTGATTAAGTGTTTACGTACTTTTATATATTATCTATTTGCTTTAAAGTTTTTCGATACGTCCATTATTTTACAGGTTTCAAATCCTCAGCTCCTTTGGTTTGTATATTCTACTAATTCTGTTAACGTCTACTATTTGAAGTACTTTGGTTTCTTTTTCCTGCTTCATCAACTATGCCTTAATTTCATCTTCCTCTTCCTTCTGTGCCTTCTACGTCTTCTGCCCCTCCTGTATATGTGTCTCTGTCTTTGTTTAAACATTATATACATGTTAAGATTTTATTTGGCCAAGATCAAAGTGTAGTATCTTTTCCGATGGATACTGCACCCAATAGACTGGTATTGTCTTGGCCTTCGGGGCTTGATTTACGCCTGTCTATGGGTCTGCCCTGTGCAGTTCTAGGACGTCCACCCTCCCAGGCTTTCCCTTCCCTTCTTTGTGGAGGAGTAAGTTTATTGCTTACTGCCTGAGGCGCCCCTGCCGGGGAATACCGAGGGGGTTGCCCAGACAATTTTTAATGGCCAGAGTGCTCACCTTCTCGGGCGCTGGCTTTTCAAATCCCACTTTCCGACCTTGTGTCACATATTCTTATTGTGGGTAGGAGTTGAATAACTCTTCTTTATCCTCTTTTTTCTTTCTACTTCTTCCTCTACTTCTTTTTCTTCTTCTTCTTCTACTCCTTCTTTGTTTTTTTCTTTTTCTTCTACTATCAATATTTATTCTTCTCTTGTATCTGTGTCTCTATTAAACATTATTTACAGGTAAAGACTCAACTTCCTCCCTATTTTCTTTGTCTTCTTCCGATTCGTCTTCTTTTTCTACTGCTACTATTTCTTCTAGCTTATCTATTTCTCTTTATTCTGTTTAAACACTATATAAACGTTAATGTTTCAACTTCTGTTATTTTACTTCTTCTTTTTCTACTACTACTACTACTACTACTAGTACTACTACTACTACTATTCTCCTTATCCTTTATCACTTTCCCTTTCTTTGTTTAGACATTATGCAAACGTTGATGTTATTAATGTTATTAAAAAGAAAATGAAATTCTTCAGTTTTGCTATATTTTTTATATTATACTTACCGTAGACCTTCGAAAAGTTAGTAAAAATAATTAGCATATGTGTTACTGGCTTATGATAGAAATTGGCGTGAAAAATACATACTTTCGTAAATATCTTTTAGATCCGCGGACATGAATCTTTCGTCTTCATTAAGACTCATCAGTGTGGTTAAATACAGATGACGCTCAATCGCGTAGTGCGAACCTCAAACCTGGACCACGGCTGTTGAGATCCAATATCTATTTTGCCGTGTATAAACGATAACTGCGTGAATCACAAGAAAATCTGTCATATTTATTTGTTACGATATACTAAGTTTGTAAGAGGATTTAATTTCAAGGGAAAGAATTTTGCATGATATATATATATATATATATATATATATATATATATATATATATATATATTCCCTCGCTATAATTCTCATAGCATCTTTTTTATATTTTTTATACGATACCTCGATATTTGGCTCTGTTGAGCGAGATAAGAAACCGGTCAGCTTCCCTTTCATCTTTTTAATTTCTTAATTAATTATGAGTAATAAATATTGTCTCATCAATGCCATTTTAAAGTTTTGTACGACAAAGAAAATATTTAAATACTTAAAGACTAGGTACAAACCCGAATTAATCAGTAGATTAAATTCACTACTTCAGACTAAAAGTAAATTAAGAACTGCTCGGGCTAACGAGACCTTCCTCCATTCTTGCTTGAGTAATAAAGTTTGTCCCCCTTTTATTTCATTTAGAATTAAGAGGGCAAAATTACATCCTTGACAAAAAATTGAAAATGCTTTCATTTCTAATTTTTTGTCAAAACTTTCTTGCGACATTGCACGACTCACTTAAAATACCACGAGTCATGGAAGGAATCTATAGGCACTTTGTCGTTCTTTGACAAAATCAGATTCATGCGATACGTTGCGGTTATTCACGAACGTAGTCTTTCTAGGTTAACGTTAAAACATCAGAATAAACTGAAACATTTAATTTTTAGAAAGTTTGGCTGCTCGACGAACCCGGGTTTTAGTCAAAACGTCCTTAATATTTCTTCTACTCAGTTGTCCCCACTAGAACTTAACATTCTTTCCACTGGTTTTGACTTCTGTATTCCCCCTACAAATACTAAACGAAGAAATATATTCTGAATTTGACGTCCTTTTTGCTCAACTAGCAAGACTTCAACCTACATCTGACTCTAAGGTCAGCGATCTTAAGGCAAAGTTGAATGACTTCGCACATTCGTATGCGGGCACACCTATTTCGTTTTGTGAATCAAAATGGCGAAGTGAACATTTCCGTACTATCAAAGCTCTTCGCAATAATACATCTTTGGTCATCACAAAACCTGATAACGGTTCAGGGGTCGTTATATTTAATAATTCTGATGATGTCAATAAAATGACCATTCTTGAGGACACCTCTAAATTTATTCAGTTAGGTCCGGTAGATACACATGAGTTTATTGTATCTATCAAGACTAAGTTCCAAAAACTTTAGTTAAGTTGGTTAAGAGTGGAGCTCTTCCCACTAATATTTCGAAAATAATTAGACCCACGGGTTCTATTCGTCACCGTGGGTATGGTTTACAAAAACCCACAAAACTGGGGTACCATTAAGACCAATATTATCGATGACAAGGTCTTCCCAACACAAGGTAGCCAAATGGCTTGCCACTATTTTGGAACCAATGTTGGAACACTATAGTTCATTTTGCATTAAAGATTCTTTTTCATTTTCTAACTTTATGCAAAATTATTCAGATACTGATAAATGTATGTGTTTTTTTGATATATCTAGCCTGTTTACCTGTGTCCCCCTTCTTGAAACGATTTATATATGTGCTGATGCCTTATATCGCGGTCAACTGCCCATTCCTCCTATTCCTGAAAATGTTTTCGTGGAGTTCATGAAATTTGCTACGATGTAGGTAGAATTCAGTTTTGACGAGATTATGTACAGACAGATTGATGGTGTATCTATGGGCTCTCTTTTAGGGCCAGCATTGACCAATATTTGTGTTGGTTTCCATGTAGAAGGTCTCATATCTGGTCCAAATAGACCAGATATCTATCTTCGTTATGTTGACGACACCTTTTGTCTGTTGAACAATGAAACGGAAGCGGACGTTTTTTTACGTCCCTTAACAATATTCATCCAGCTCCTAAATTCACTATTGATAAGGAAGCTAATTCTTCACTGCCATTCCTTGATGTATTAGTTAATAAAGCTTCCTCTGGTTTCTTGACATCAGTATATCGTAAACCTACCTTTACTGGTCTTTACACTCGTTGGGACTCATTTTGTCCCGCAAAGCAAAAGTGTAATCTTATTCAGACCCTTACCCATAGGGCCTTAAATATTTGTTCGAAGACCAAGCTGGATGAAGAAATTAAATTTATCACTAAGACCCTCTGTAACAATGGCTATCCTTTAGACATTGTACAATCTACGATCAAAACAAAAATATTACATTTTAACAAAACCAAATCAGCCTCTGTAAACAGATGCCTATTTACCTTCGCCTACCTTGGCTTGGTAACATTAGTGATAGATTCGCCAAACATATCTCTTTGTCTGTACAACAATGTTATTTTGCTGCGAATACACGAGTTGTTTTTTCCTCTCGACCGATCTTGACTTCTATTCGAAAAGATGTACTTCCCCCACATCATAATACTTCCATTATTTATTTATTTAAATGTAGTTGCAGTATGCACTACGTTGGGATGACGTCACAAAGATTGGACATCCGGGTCAAACAACACGTGCCCACAAAAATTAGCAATGCAAATTATTCCCCAACTGACGTTTTGAATAATACTTATGGTTCGTCGATAGGTGAACAGCTGATAAATAACTGCACCTGTGGCTCTAAATTCAGTGTCGACTTATTCTCCATTCTTAGTAAGTCGCACTCTCCTTATCATTTCAAGATCCTAGAAACAATTTATATTAAGTCCTTGAGACCTTCTCCTTGCAAGCAAAGAGAAAATCTCCTGGGCTTAATGTTGTTTCTAGTTGATTGAACTTTTTTTCTTTTTTTTTTACCCCTTTCCCTCGCTATAATGCTCATAGCATTTTTTATATTTTTTATACGATACCTCGATATTTGGCTCCGTTGGGAGAGGTAAAAAACCGGTCAGCTGCCCTTTCATCTTTTTAATTTCTTAATTAATTATGAGTAATAAATATTGTCTCTTCAATGCCATTTTTAAGTTTTGTACGACAAAGAAAATATTTAAATACTTCAAGACTAGGTACAAACCCGAATTAATCAGTAGATTAAATTCTCTACTTCAGATTAAAAGTAAATTAAGAACTGCTCGGGCTAACGAGACCTTCCTCCATTCTTGCTTGAGTAATAAAGTTTGTCCCCGTTTTATTTCATTTAGAATTAAGAGGGCAAAATTACATCCTTGACCAAAAATTGAAAATGCTTTCATTTCTAATTTTTTGTCAAAACTTTCTTGCGACATTGCACGACTCACTAAAAATAACACGAGTCATGGAAGGAATCTATAGGCACTTTGTCGTTCTTTGACAAAATCAGATTCATGCGATATGTTGCGGTTATTCACGAAGGTAGTCTTTCTAGGTTAACGTTAAAACATCAGAATAAACTGAAACATTTAATTTTTAGAAGGTTGGGCTGTTCGACGAACCCGGGTTTTTATCAAAACGTCCTTAGTATTTCTTCTACTCAGTTGTCCCCACTCAAACTTAACATTCTTTTAACTGGTTTTGACTTCTGTATTCCCCCTACAAATACTAAACGAAGAAATATATTCTGAATTTGAAGTCCTTTTTGCTCAACTAGCAAGACTTCAACCTACATCTGACTCTAAGGTCAGCGATCTTAAGGCAAAGTTGAATGACTTCGCACATTCGTATGCGGGCACACCTATTTCGTTTTGTGAATCAAAATGGCGAAGTGAACATTTCCGTACTATCAAAGCTCTTCGCAATAATACATCTTTGGTCATCACAAAACCTGATAACGGTTCAGGGGTCGTTATATTTAATAATTCTGATGATGTCAATAAAATGACCATTCTTGAGGACACCTCTAAATTTATTCAGTTAGGTCCGGTAGATACACATGAGTTTATTGTATCTATCAAGACTAAGTTCCAAAAACTTTAGTTAAGTTGGTTAAGAGTGGAGCTCTTCCCACTAATATTTCGAAAATAATTAGACCCACGGGTTCTATTCGTCACCGTGTGTATGGTTTACAAAAACCCACAAAACTGGGGTACCATTAAGACCAATATTATCGATGACAAGGTCTTCCCAACACAAGGTAGCCAAATGGCTTGCCACTATTTTGGAACCAATGTTGGAACACTATAGTTCATTTTGCATTAAAGATTCTTTTTCATTTTCTAACTTTATGCAAAATTATTCAGATACTGATAAATGTATGTGTTTTTTTGATATATCTAGCCTGTTTACCTGTGTCCCCCTTCTTGAAACGATTTATATATGTGCTGATGCCTTATATCGCGGTCAACTGCCCATTCCTCCTATTCCTGAAAATGTTTTCGTGGAGTTCATGAAATTTGCTACGATGTAGGTAGAATTCAGTTTTGACGAGATTATGTACAGACAGATTGATGGTGTATCTATGGGCTCTCTTTTAGGGCCAGCATTGACCAATATTTGTGTTGGTTTCCATGTAGAAGGTCTCATATCTGGTCCAAATAGACCAGATATCTATCTTCGTTATGTTGACGACACCTTTTGTCTGTTGAACAATGAAACGGAAGCGGACGTTTTTTTACGTCCCTTAACAATATTCATCCAGCTCCTAAATTCACTATTGATAAGGAAGCTAATTCTTCACTGCCATTCCTTGATGTATTAGTTAATAAAGCTTCCTCTGGTTTCTTGACATCAGTATATCGTAAACCTACCTTTACTGGTCTTTACACTCGTTGGGACTCATTTTGTCCCGCAAAGCAAAAGTGTAATCTTATTCAGACCCTTACCCATAGGGCCTTAAATATTTGTTCGAAGACCAAGCTGGATGAAGAAATTAAATTTATCACTAAGACCCTCTGTAACAATGGCTATCCTTTAGACATTGTACAATCTACGATCAAAACAAAAATATTACATTTTAACAAAACCAAATCAGCCTCTGTAAACAGATGCCTATTTACCTTCGCCTACCTTGGCTTGGTAACATTAGTGATAGATTCGCCAAACAGATCTCTTTGTCTGTACAACAATGTTATTTTGCTGCGAATACACGAGTTGTTTTTTCCTCTCGACCGATCTTGACTTCTATTCGAAAAGATGTACTTCCCCCACATCATAATACTTCCATTATTTATTTATTTAAATGTAGTTGCAGTATGCACTACGTTGGGATGACGTCACAAAGATTGGACATCCGGGTCAAACAACACGTGCCCACAAAAATTAGCAATGCAAATTATTCCCCAACTGACGTTTTGAATAATACTTATGGTTCGTCGATAGGTGAACAGCTGATAAATAACTGCACCTGTGGCTCTAAATTCAGTGTCGACTTATTCTCCATTCTTAGTAAGTCGCACTCTCCTTATCATTTCAAGATCCTAGAAACAATTTATATTAAGTCCTTG
>OY744518.1:108242514-108250014 GCA_963556195.1 Sepiola atlantica
AATAAATCTGTTTTGTGTCTGAAGGACCTGAATTCTCTTAGAGGTAAATTCTGTCGATTGTACACAAAATAGGAACACACTTAAACTTAAGTATGATTAGTTTCGTTTGATTGATTTCAAGTAGTGACACATACTTTTATTGCGAAGCTATAGAACGCGAACGAATAATATAGTACACGACTTATATATATATGTTTCATTATATTTTTCTTTCTCTGTTCTTTTCTAAAGTTCAGCTGTTTGTTTCCATAAAAATGGAACAAAGTCACTGTGTGAAAATCGCGACAAACTGTACTATAACACAATTTCTTTAGAATAGTCTCGGTGTGGTGCTAAAAATAAAAGAGTATATTTAATTAAATTGTTTTTATCTTTAGAAAGTGTCAAATACAATGGAGAAGAAGCAATATTACGAAAATATTATGGTTTTGTCACTTTCTTTTTCACCTTTCTGTCAATTTGATAGATGTATTTTCCGAGAATATTTTTTAGAAATTGTTTGGCGAATAAAACAAAGATATTATTTCGGTCGAAATGAAAGTGCACTGACTGCACGAACGAACGTGACAACCGTGCACTGTTATAATGTTCAATATTTATTTTCCTTTTAAAAATGTTGATTTTTCTCTTATGAGTCATTTGAGAATATTTAATTTAATGTATTATTTGATTATTTGGACTACTATTTTAATCTTGGTTGTTATTTTACAAAGTTTCAGCGGACGTAAACCCTGATTTCCGTGAGGTGCATATTTTCGAACTTGGGCATCTGTATGTCGAAATCGGTGGCTTAGACGAAATTACAAACTAAATAATTTATTTTATCATTAAAAATAACATCGAAGATAAGAATAATAGTTCAAATAATCCAAATTATGAATCCTCATTCAAACAAATTTCGAAACATAACATCTAATTTTCTATTTTACTCAGACGCGTATCAATATCTATATAAAAAAATGTCATGTGTATCGCTTGGTAGGTCTGTCAGACTTAAGTTTGAAATACCATTTTCGTCGGTCGTTCAAGCTTATGTTCCAAATAGAATTTTCGTCATTCACTCAATATTACATTTTAAATAACATTGAAATATATATGTTTCTCTTAAGTTAAAAATGCCATTTTCGTCAGTCGTTCAAGCTTATGTTCCAAATAGAAGTTTCGTCATTCACTCAATATTAAATTTTAAATAACATTGAAATATGTATGTTCCTCTTAAGTTTAAAATGCCATTTTCGTCAGTCGTTCAAGCTTATGTTCCAAATAGAATTTTCGTCATTCACTCAATATTACATTTTAAATAACATTGAAATATGTATGTTTCTCTTAAGTTTAAAATGCCATTTTGGTCAGTCGTTCAAGCTTATGTTCCAAATAGAATTTTCGTCATTCACTCAATATTAAATTTTAAATAACATTGAAATATGTATGGTTCTCTTAATTTTAAAATAGCATTATAGTTTCTGGCAAACTTAAGTTTGATATAGTATTTTACATGCGTTCACATATCTCTATAAGAGGCTATATTTATCCAACACTCGGCCTGTAACATTTAAATATAAAATATGACTTTCATCGATAGATGCATCGATTAATTATGCGCACTTTAAAAATACCTCTTTTTATTTTCAGACATGTAATACATATACGGCTAAAATCACGGTGACAGGGGGTTTCTCATAAAATGATTGAAGTTATTCGACGTTGAGCCTTGCCAGTAAATGAGTGAATATTTAGGAATACCAGTTGTTGTATGTAGCACAGATTTCTTCAAATTAATCTACAAATCAATCGTTTACAAAACGCGTAATGTTAAATGTTGCGAGTACGTCAGCTTGTAATCATTAAAAAAATTATGTTCTACGAAAGAATGTTGTCAAGTTAAAGAACATGTGTGGTCACGTTAGATAGTAACTGGCACGTTGATAGTATACATCTGATGAGTTGGGCTCTCAGGGCGGCATTAACACAAACACAGCATATCGTATCCATTGGGTCAGCAAGTATATACTAAGATGTCACCTCAACCTGGTACCCAAAACGGACGTGACGTCGCATGATCTAAGGAGGAGGTAAGAGTAGTAGACAGTCGATTTTAAGTTTTTGAAGCGTACACGTCGAATAGAGAATGTCTTAACATCAACTATAAATAAAAGGGGCAAAGATCCCCAAATATCTTTGGCCGGACGCACTCCCAGAGACTGACAGAAGAGATGGAAATAACGACAGACCAATAAAAGTTCCATTCTTTGAAGTTCTCTTTTTTTTATATTGCTGTGTCCAACCTTAATTCCAGTGAGAAGTATCACCTGGAAACGATCGTCGAAAAACTGCGTCAATCAGAGAAGATTGCTGTAATTGAACGCGGGGGGACATGAGGTATGTTTCTAAACGTTAACGTTTTTTATTTGATTGTAACTTGTAAGACATTAGACCTCCCCTAAGAGGGGAGTTAATGTAAGTCCTACGTGAGAGGTAAGTCTTTAGAGTCACGTTGTTTTGTGAACACTGGAAAAGATTTAATGACGTAAGACGAGATAGGAAGGAGAGTCTGACCTGGAAACCTAAGGCGATCGGGCGCAAACCAAATGACTTAAGAAACAATGATAAATGAAGAGTAACGAACGAGAACTCAAATTTGCAACCCTAATCTTTCTTCTGTCCGCCGCTAGCAAGATGAAGGTAAAATCGAACTCCTTCCAATCTGATTGGGTTGTGTTGTGTTGGCCTTGAAGTAACTTCAATTTAAAACACGTGTCTGCAGTCTGGAGGATAACTGCGACAACTGTGAACGTAGGGACAAAATAAAACCTCAGGTATGACTTTAACATATACTGATTATTAATGTTAAAGATCGGAATCCTCTCTCACTAGAAATGTTAAGATATATAACAGTACAGTTTCAGCATATAATTACCCAGCGATAGTAAACATGACGCACTGTCACAATCAAACCATTAAACAGAATGTGTAGAACATTGTGTCGCAGTGAAACATACTCACAAACTGGTACACATAATTTTTTATTGCCTTTTCAGTCTGGTCGAAGGAAAAGACTAATAAAGCAAATCTATTATTTGAATACGAATTTCACTCCTACAGAATACACTTCGTTTTAAGAACCTCGCCGCCTTCCTTTCCCTAAACAAAGGTTATAACGAAAGGTAAATTTGAAATATTTACTTTCGCGTCTAAGTGAAGTTCTTTCAGCTCTGATGTTACGGGTCTTATTTCGACAGGTTATTGGTAATTCGAACGTTCACATTCCATTCAATAAATACATATTTTAACGCATATCCTTGTAATGATCTTCGCTTTGATAGAATTCCGTAGGAATAAAATAAAGAATCAAAGAACAATAATAAAACATAAATGAAAAACATGATTCTATTAGGAAAATTCTTCACGGAATTAAATATTATTTTTTTCTGAAACCAATGATAAATGAAGAGTAACGGAAGAGTATACAAAAATTAGTAGAGGTAGTAGGGCGAGAAGACTCGTTGGGGATGGGCAGTGATCATATATATATATATATATATATATATATATATATATATATATATATATATATTACAATATGACAACGAATTACAATATGGATATGTATATGCAAAAATGTAGTTAAATAATGTTCTGTTCAAGTGTGAACAGGAAACCGCCGAAACTTGCAACCTGCGACTCCATAATTGAAACCTTACTCATTTGAGCAAACAAACCTACCATCAACTAAGCTCAATATGAAGAGGGAGAAGGTATACTAAAATAATTTAATAAAAAATAAAAAATCCAGTAAAAAATTACTTTATCGACTTTCCTAATAAATTGACCAATTAAATTTGCGTAACTTATTACGTGCCTCATGTAGACTCATTGGAGTCAGAAACGTTTGCAGTTTTTGCGAGTTCCTGTTCACACTTGAGAAGAACATTAGATCGCTGGTTCGACAAGTTTAAAAGATGGATCCAAGAAAGAAACAAATAGTAATTGTTACTGTTGTATAAAACTCACACAACGCGCAAGTCGCCATTTTCCAGGTGTATGTCCCATAAACAGAGGCTGAAGACAGTCCAGCATATGAGACCAACTCTAGGTAACCTTTGCTTAAGTTTGTAATCGACGGGACTGATGTTTTTCTGACTTTCTGTAATACATATATATGTGTATATTTATTTATATATATACATACATATATATATATATATATATATATATATATATATATAGAGAGAGAGAGAGAGAGAGAGAGAGAGATAGAAGAAAAAAGAGTGATAAATATGCGACGATTGTCCAAATTTATTTCAAATTTCAATTGTTCAATGCAAGGTTGTCAGTAATAAACTAGTGTTTATTTTTCTTTCCTTAAGCCAAGGCTTTTCAAAGATCGAAATCTTATCATCAGAGGAGAAATACAGATGGATAAGTTGGCTTTAGAAAAAACCAAAGTTCAAATATTTGAAAAATATGAGAATTATTATTAAAAATTATTAAAATAATTTTTGTCAAAAAACGTATTGAATGAATTTGACAATTTGCATATCTTTTTCACGGAATTTTTCTTTTCATTCAATACGTTTTTTGACAAAAATTATTTTAATAATTTTTAATAATAATTCTCATATTTTTCAAATATTTGAACTTTGGTTTTTTCGAAAGCCAACTTATCCATCTGTATTTCTCCTCTGATGATAAGATTTCGATCTTTGAAAAGCCTTGGCTTAAGGAAAGAAAAATAAACACTAGTTTATTACTGACAACCTTGCATTGAACAATTGAAATTTGAAATAAATTTGGACAATCGTCGCATATTTATCACTCTTTTTTCTTCTATCTCTACTATTGCTCTATCTCGTATATTGAGCTAATCCTTTTCACAATAGGTTCCATCTACTAAAAGTTTTCACTTTGGTCTATTTTGATCCTACTATATATATATATATATATATATATATATATATACTAGCTATACCTAATGGGTGTTGCTAGGGATGCAGTGAACTAATTATAGTTTGTAATCTTATTTATTTTCTGATTGGTCAGAAAAATATTTTATTTGTAAGGGAAATAACTCTTCACTTAAAATGAGATATTGCCTTTGCTCATTTTTATTGTGTCGGTTATTAGGGATAACTTTTCATAATATCGATTGTATGTATGTGACTAAGTCAGTTTTTAAATAAATTATAGCAAAGTACGTTATTACATCGCCAATAATACGGTACAGCAATGGCTATTGAAAGTTGGCTAGTCATGAGCAAAATTTGATTTGTTAGCTGAAAGCCTATTTACGTCGAACTAATAAAATCCAGCCGACATGATGTCATAGATAAAGATGTAGATATTCTTTTCGATTTGTTTAGAAACGGTGTACAATTAAAGTATTAAATTTATGTATTTTCAAACTGAACGTTTCTAGTTCAGCTCGAATTAGAGGAAAATAGTCAAATAAGATATGGCCTGCTGCAATTTACTGAAGAATGAAAAGTAATAAGGAACCACGGTCAATTCGCTAGTCTTAATCTACCAACAGTCATTCAGAAATCTCGTCATAGTTGGATGCCTATTGAATAAAAAGCACACTATTATAAGATAACATTCACAAAATGACAGTGAACACGGTAAATAATTTTATTTAAAAATCAGTCGTTCACAAAAAAGAACTCTGCGACTCATTCAGCATATCTTAGAATGTTGATCGTTTTGCTTGTTTCTATGCTTTCATAAAAAGAATCAGGATTTGTGGAATCTAAGATCATGTTCTAAAGACCGTAATTTCCTCCATCACGCCTACCAATACTGATAGATTCTAAAATGCGTGACATCGTCCCACGCTCGTGTATAACATCATTAATCGTCGAGTGAGGTAGTACAGGCTCCCTCGAACAGGTATATTTGTCAGATACAAAGATAACCGATGTGGACCTGTCGGCATTCGCCGATATAAGTGCCTCGGGAGATAGACAGTAACACGACTTTGCCTCGCAACGGAGAAGGTATTACCTTCAAGGGTTAACTCTCATTCCAAGAACCAATCCGGACCATACCTCATTCCCATAAAGGAGAGCCCGCTGTTTCAAATCTTCCCTTACGTTCCCAACATGATGCAAAGGAAGGATTTTGGCTAGTATGAAAACTGTCCAGAACCAGTTTATGTTATAATCGCTTTATTTTGCAATATTGTTGAGGGAGAGCTGCATTCTAAACCCTTCATCTCCTTGCTTGTTTAGAATTTCATAACAGTAGATAATTTATAACCTAGAAAATCGTTCAAATAATTTTAATTCGTCTTAAATGTTGCAACATTCTGATCAGAATAGTACAGTTCGATATAATGTATTAAGTACAGTCTCGTGATCAAAAATATGCTTCTACAAAAAAGTAATATTTCCTTATGAGAGAAATTGTATCTGATCCTTTGGAAAAAATGTATTTCTAACAGAAATAAATCAAAAATATATTATATTCGTCACCCATCTGCTCCCAATTCAACTACTGAACAAACCAATTGCTTCGCCACTTATCAATGAACAATATTTTAAAGATAATATAGATTCCCCATCGCCAAACATCACATTCATTTTTAATCAAAAGTCAAAAATGTCAACATTACCAATTTTAGAAATCCTACTTTCGACTTCATTTACAGAATACTAGTTAAGGTTTAGTCTATATCTGCTGGTATTCAAAAGAATACATATATATATATATATATATATATATATATATATATATATATATATATATATATGTATAAGTGTAAGTTTGAAATCCGAGGCAGGAGCAATGTGAAATAGATACCTGAAGGTGGAACAGATGAACAAAAATAAATGAGAAGAGAAAATAAGAATCTCAAATCAATTTATTAATATTTCACGTAAAACAGATTAAATACCAGAACAGTAAATAAAAAAGTGGTTACTGTCAGGCAATTAAAGGTTTCGGAATAAGGTAAACATTAATTTTCGAGAGCGGGACCTCTCATTATCAAAAGCCCAAAAATTCGACCGAGTGGTCGAAAAAACAAGGTGGACTTATGGGATACACAAATATATGTATATATGTACATATAGTTAGATATATATGTATATATATAACTATATGTGCATATATATACATATAATATATATATATATATTTATATATATATATGTATACACACATATTTATATACAAATATATAAATATATATAATTACATATATAGGTTTGTGTGTATATATATATTTATATATGTTAATATATACACTTATATATACATATATATTTATTTATGCATATGTAAATGTATATCCATGTATATATATATATAGGTTGTTTGTAAAAAATCATGGCTGTAGAGTAAGATGGTATTCTCAATTAAATGGAAAGTAATAGAGCGAAGACCATCATACCGTCCATCCATAAATAGTTGCCCTATGTGACCCAGAAAAATATTACATATTAAGGACAATTATTGACCTTAATACAAACTGTTAGGGACGACATATTTAAAGGATGTGTC
>OY744518.1:108255014-108285014 GCA_963556195.1 Sepiola atlantica
GCCTTATTGTCTAATGTTTGCTGCAACCTGATTGGTTAATAGTTCTGTCAACTCTCGGGCGCTTCTGAGCTCTTCCCGAACGTTGACGACGCGAAGTCACGTAAACATGGTGCGTCATCTATAAAAGTACCGAAAAAAACAAATTCTATAATTGTCAATTCAATGCTAGCGATTATGATTAAGAAGTAGAAGTAATTGTAATAAAACTGTTACGTTTCTAGCTGGGCAGAATTATGGTTTTGTACGTTTCTCTGACACAATAAAGTTAAGAGAACCTCTAGAACGTGAACTAGGTAGCTTTTTTCCACAATCTGAATTGATAGCTATAATACCGCTCTGAATCAGGACGCCAACAGAACATATTGAAATTGGAATTTCAATATATTAACAAAATATTAAAAAGAAGAAAATAGAATGCAATTATATTATCACGTGTGTCTTCTATTAACATTGTATCGATAGCTACACAAAAAAATATCTTGACCAGGAAAATTGTCATGCTGGTAAAATAATAGTGAAAATACACCCACCATCAAGAAGATAAAAAGAATAAAATAGATTTTTTTAAACATCAGAATGGTGTGATACCCCAAATATGTCTGATGGTTGATGTTGAGGAAGATTCTGTAGAGCGTCTTTATATTAAAGTGATTTTCGTAAAGCCTTATGTATTTAATCTAGTCGTCTGTATCGTGAAAAACCACAAGAAAAACTAGAGTGTATCGTGTCCTTCGCGCTCATGCTGCTAATTTGAAGCGTCGCCTTTAGTCACGGTTCAAGCCCTGGCGTTCTTAAGATGCGCCCATTCAGTCTACGTGTTGAGCGGTGAAAATGATACTTCAAACATATGCATGACGGACGGATGAGAATCACCCACAGAGAGATATGCGGACACATCTAAAATGCTAATTAGAATTTAAACGTTACAGATCAACGAACATTGTATGTCAAAAGTAGGCGTTACAAGCCAATGAATATGATATTTCAGATCTAAGTGATACAGACCAACGAAATTATTATTTCGAACGTAAGTCTCAAATAACCGAAGAAAAAATTATTTCAAACTTAAGCGGGACAGACCGACAAAATGTTATCATCTTAAAACGTTACATTCCGTCTAAAATTATATTTCAAACTTAAACGTACCAGACCGACGAAAATATTATTTCTAACGTAAATGTGACAGCCCGACAAAATATCATTTCTAACGTAAGTCTGAGAGACTGAAGAAAAAATATTTAAAACTTAAGCATTACAAACCGACGAAAATGTTATTAAAAAAACCTCGCTGTTACAAACCAAGCAATATCATATTTCAAATAGATAGACCAACGAACATTGTATTTAACAAAACGATAAAAAAGGTATTTCAAACATAAGCCTTACATAGCAACGAAAATGTTGTTTGAAACGGAAGCAGTGCTGACCAACGAAAATCAAGGGAGGCGCAAGAGTGCTCTATCCCTTTAATAGACCCACGAATGGCCTATGCTGGAAATCTCATTTTTTGATCAATCATAATCATAACTCAAAAACCAATAAACTAAATTAGCTAAAACTTTGCACAATTTTTTTATTTGATAGGTTCGTTAAGTGTGTAGAATTTCAGCATCATTAGTTAAGGCAACCCAGAGATCCAGAAAGTTAAATCATGAAATCATGTTATCTGTGTGTATTACGTACGTACGTACGTACGTACGTACGTACGTACGTATGTGCCACCCTGTATCTCATCAACTATTTGATGGATTCAGCTGATTTTTGGCAGAGATAGAGGTTCTAGGGTCTAGTTGATGATATTTTAATTTCAGTTTACCATATACCTTAGTTGTCCAGAAAATTCCAAAAAACCTTATGAGAAGGCATTGTATTGAGGCATAGCCTTTACAAAAGTAGTGACATCTCATGAAAAATGCCAGTATACTGAAATCATATGCCCTTAAAAGGGTTAAGATGAAAATTCATATACACTAAATGTACAAAAGCAAGGAAATTCCAAAATTGTTACACTTTTATTGTCATTAAGGGTATGACTACATATCAAGCAAACCATTTCATTATCGCATCACTACAGTATGAATCTCTATGCATGAGTGGATGAAGTGTGTGAGGTGCGCTGAAGAAAAATTCCTACCAGTAAAATACATAGCCGTGTTGTGCTCTCATACTCTTAGTGACAATAAAAGTGTAAACATTTGGGAATTTAGTGTATATGAATTTTCATCTTAACCCTATTAAGGGCATATGATTTCAGTATAATGGCATTTTTTATGGAATGGTATTTAAACTTAAGTTCTACACACCGACCGATGGACGAGGAGAACCTCTTATAGATATTTGTGGCCGTATACATAAAAATAATATTTCACACTTAAGTGTGACCGACTGATGAATAGAACGCCTTATTTTTATGCTTTGACGCGGCGAGAAAAATAAACATGATGAAAATGCTATTTCACAATTAACCGTTATAGATATATCGACAGACAGATGGAGAGAGCCTCTAATAAGTAGACACATCTATAAAAAAAGACAATTCTATTATAAAAAAACTTAGTATTATCTTTATTATTCAAACATCTGTTCTCATCTTGGTGTTTATTCTCAGAACGTTTTGGCCGATGTAACATCCCATCTTTTATAGGTGCATCTTTTTCTAATTGAAAACATTCTAGTCGAAATTTCGTATAGGTTCCCGAGTGTTTTGTTGTTGCTAATTTGTTGTATAAATACGGAGCCTCATATCAATGCCAAAATCCACTCAATTATGAGGGTCAATAGGATAGATATATTGATAGCTGAATGATGACGAATACTATAAGAGGATTGAATTAAACACCAAACTCAAAACAACAGCTAACCTAGAGAAGAGATTCCCTCTTTGTCACAAACACCGCTAATGGAATGTAAAGACTACAGGACAAAATGGACCAAGCATACCCTCCATAAAGTTCGACATAAATTTTCCAAGTACGAAAAAATACGCCTAAAAAAGATCGGAGATAACATCGGCCGAAACGTTGTTAGAATAACACCAAAGATGAAAACATTAGTCCGAATAATCCGAATAATACATATCCCTATTCCTCTAAACAAATCCGAAATTATTATAAAAGATATCGGAATCGTGTGATATAAAAATGTGTCCAAAGTCTGATTTTGAAAACAAGTAGCGCAGTCTGCATTCAAAAATGATATTAGTATATACTTCCATAAAAAAATAACGGACAAAATATGCTTCACAAGTGTTTTCAATCACTATTAATCTTAGTACATTACTAACATATTCATACAAAACCATAGAATTACGTCAGTAATTTAATATCTCATATATAAATTATTATTATCATTTCTGATGACCTAAAGAAGAAACCCACCGTTGATTTGTTATAGAGTGGAGGATTTCTTTTCTAATTGATTTCAGGCGGCGGAATAATTCTGAGGTGGTTACAAGTTGTTTTCTCACTTCAACTAAGCACTTGAAATGGTTTCATCCGGGGGATCGAAAAAGGCACGTATTTTATTGCTAACTTTTGTGTGATGAGATGGAAGTACATATATGTATTTATATACAAATGAATACGTATGAGTCGTTATTATAGAGTGGGTGATTGTAATCGCGCTATTGGTGCCTTGGCAAACACACAACAAAAACAAAGAACAAAAAAACAAGAACAAAAAAACAAGAGAAGAATAGAAAAAAATTAATTGGAGCCATTCAGAATTAGATGAACAATGGATTAAGGTCACTAACCTTAGCTAAAACAATAAAAATGATTTCCGCAAAAATAGAACCGGAGTTCCTTTAATGGGTAATTGCAAGCACAGATTTTTCTAGCACCTGCAAATGAGCTAATATAATTTGTGTCGAGATGAAAACACAGTTTATTAAAGCATAGCAAGTGATGTTCCCAGGGATTAAAGAATTTCCCACATCTGCGTTTTATAGTTTCTTTCTTTTTTTCTAAATTACTTTTGAAAATGTAATGAAATATAAAAAAAGAAACTACCGGGAATAGTAGTTAACGGTAAAAACCTTCATTCAATATTATGTTTTACTAGTAAGCCTACCCGTTCCAGCATCTGGTCAAATAGAGAAACACTGCTACGCCCTATAATTGTGAGATATGAGGTTGCCGCTCAAGTGGAGATCGCAAAGACAATCAGCGATGAACGCCATCTCTTTCATAGACGTGGACCATTTAAAATCATGGAGAAGTTTCCTCAACCATGTCGAGCCCATAACATATCAGGAAGATACCAAAATGCATCTGTGGGGCAGACGGCCAGATAATTAAGCTCACTCCTACTTATATGGGTATCCCCCTTCAAAAGCTATTTTACCCTAGCTTAGAAGCACCCTGGGTCCAGTGGAGCACACCCCAACCACCTGCGAACCTTAATGCGGCGATCAAAACTTGTTATGACTTGTTATGCCACTGTGTGTGGCTTGAACGATCTTCGAGAGTACAAAGGACTGTGTAAATAAGTGGGAAACTGTCGTATGATCGTATCCTTCAAAGACTCGTTAGAAAAAGACTGCACAATTAAATAGGTGTAAAGAGGTCGATACAAAGTAATGTAATGCAACCAATTACAAGGACTATCTTGACTTACCTATTTACGGCATTCCCGCGGTGAACACCATAGATACGTTAACGGATAATGAGTTCTGCATCCTGCTTCACTTCTCTGCGCCACGTTTTTAGTTGCCCACAACACCGCGTGCTCCAGTCTTTGGGTGGAACCGGATTTATTGCTTCTCTGATAAATTTCCATCGTTGACGCCAAAGACTATGACCGAATCAGCAACGACGCATCACGAGAAGAGCTTGCTGAAAGGAGGATAATACTCCAAATATTGAAAAATGATTGCAAGCGTAAAAAACTATGTGCAAAATATAGCGTAGAGGCTTAGTAATGTTCAATATATAGATCAGTGGGAATTGAAATTTATGTAACCGTGAGTTTAGCATGCAATGTTCGAGTTCCGTCTAAGTTTTAGCGTTACTTTCACTAATACTTTTGAAAAAATATATATTCATCATTGTATTCTATATTTCTAAAATTATAGAATAAATGCGATTTTCAAGCATTGGTAGGAGACTTAGTTTTAGACAACACAACTCTGAAATAACACAACCCGTTTCTCTGCGTTTTAATTAGATTAATAGAATCTTATGATTTCTAAGTTCTCGTTAAGGCAAAGATAACTATTCCTTAACAAAGAGTTCGAAATAACAAGATTCAGTTTTAAGTAAATATTTTTATCAAGAAATCACAAATTTTAATTAATTGTAATATAATAAAATAGTCGTGCTAAGAAATCTCTAAATAAGATTGTTATTCTGCAAAAATTGCCCCTCGTTAGATGGGAAGAACAAGTCTCGTGTGTTTGCCTTAGTGATTTAAGTATTTATAACAAACCAGGAAAATTGCTAAACATGTATTTCTACTGTATCGATCATGCTCAGTGTGGTAATATATATGGTAGCTACATGCCTGTGTTTATGGATGACCCACTTCATATGCTACAGACGTATATGTAGTTTTGTATATATAGCTACGTCTATTTGTTAATGTGTGTCGGTATATCTGTGTGCCTGCGTGTTTATGTGTGGATAGATACGTGTATTCATAGTTGTGTGTACGAGTATGGATATATTTATGGGTATATTAATATATGTATGTATGTATGTATGTATGTACTTATTTCTGTGTAACTTATGTATTTTATGCATGCATCTGTATGATGTATAATTGTGTATATATGGATATATATCTATGTGTATACTTGTATATGTATGGTCACCGATTTATCCATCTGTATATGTGTATATGTTCGTATGTGTTTATATGTGTATATATGTGTAGATATATATGTGTGTATATGTAACACATATATCAGTAGGTATATGTATTTGTGCATGTCTACATATGTGTGTATTTTTTTTAATATCTGTTAAATGCAGCATATGTTATAATTGATTTATTGTTATATGTCTGTGTGTATATAAATGACTTTATTGGAGTGCGTTGATATATATGTTCTTGTGAGAATTTACAAGTATGTATAAGTGTATAGATATTTATATATATATATACATATATATATTTATATTAATATATATATATACAGTATGTGTGTCTATGTAATTATGATTGTAACTTATGTATGTATACACATATTAAAAATGTACACTGTGTGTATGTATATATATATACATATATATATATATATATATATATATATATATATATATATATATACAGGTGTATATGTAGGATTACCGACTATTACCAATAACAGATTATATTATGATCGGTTGCATTTATATCTGTCTGTGTTCATATATATGTTTGTGTGTGTAATCAGGTATATATATATATATATATATATATATATATATATATTTGTATATATGTATAGGTGTGTATTCACAAAAATATGTGTGTATGCATATATATTTCGATGCATGTGTTTCTGTGTGCGAATATGTATATTTTCAGTTGATTTTATTTCTGCGTATGCATTTTTATTTGTGCATGTATCAATGTATGTAGTTGGGTGTGTGTGCATAGGCGTCTTTGAATAGCTGCGCGTTCATAGTTGTGGAGATTACTGTACAGATGAATATAAGGAACTGGTTCCGTAACTAAAACAAGTAAAAATCAATTATATAATATATTTTTATGGGGATAATTTTAAATGATATGCGTATTCGCGTGATTTATGCGTAAGGGCAGTTGTATTTGTCTGGTTTAAAACCTGGTTGTTGAAAAGGTATACTTGTTTTTTGCGTTTGTTTTGCGTATGTTTGTTTTGTGTACGTTTGTGTTGTGTATGTATGTGGTTCTCTATGGATATCTGCTGTCTACTTTTGTTGTGAAGAGGTGTATGGATATGTATGTGTATTCACACACACACGCATATATATATATATATATATATATATATATGAAGAGATAGTGAGAGGGAGAGAGAGAACTACATGCATTAAACACTTTGAACATTATTATATATATCTTGTTGGTAGGTCAAAATGATTGTATGCTGCAAATAAAAAAGTTATTTTTTGTGAAATTAGTTTTTTATAACCCAAACTTTTCGAGGTAACAGCTCGATGATTGCTAACATTTAACGACGGAGCATGTATAAAAAAAAATGAGGTTAATTTGAGTGACCAAGTTTGTCTTTCTTTTTCTGCTCATTTTTTTGTAATCCAAAAACTTCGGTACATTTTTGACGCACCGTTTCGCCCATAAGCGAACAACCTTTTCTACCTGAATGGGTTAGTAACATCCATGTTTTTATTTTCTCGAGACAACTTGGATTCATTGTAAGTTGCATGTTTTATGTTTCTTTTGTTTTCTGCGTTACAATATATTTTTTCGAGAAGCGATCTTTTGATTTGTGAAAGGTAGATGCTCGCAAAATTCAGAATTTACATATTAATTTTAGTTGTTCGTCTAAGGGCTACAAACGTGAATATAAATGTCGGCCAAATTAGGTCATCTAAACCAAGACAACCGATAGCTGGCATGTGTTATAATTTTCGATACGCCAAAAGGCAACCAAATCTAGAGGCCATGTTTTGCACGTTTTCGATCATTTATATTCCAAGAAATCGATGTTGTTTTCTGATTGTTGTATATCATGCGTGTGAATAGGAGTAGGACTAAGGAAATGTCAACTTTATGGATATATATGTTGAGTATCCCGGCGTATATAGACTTAAATCGGAATTCGAGTTGCTTAAGAAATTGTAGCCGCCATGTTGAATGTCGGAATACAGAAGGAACTATGTTCGTTGATTTAATTTTCTAAAACTGGAATTAGTATAAATATATAAGAATAGGTTGAAGTGACGTAATCCGATATTATTGAAAAATCAACCGGATTTGCGGGAGCGTCCATTAAATGTTTGCGTAATGTTTTGTATTATATAGTAAATTAATAGCAGACAAATTCTAAAAACAAACGGACACTTTTTTCAAAGATTAGACGTTGATTATTAATTCCCGGTGATGACTGGGGGAGTGTCAGTACTAAATGTGAGGGGGGAAATTGTTTGCTATCACTTATATGGAGTATGTTTTGAGGAGAGTAAGAGATGGTTGGCTAAAAGTAATATTTGGTGTAAGCTGGAGAAAAATAATACCAAATTTACTAAAACACGATCGAGTGAATAAGCGTAATGTAGTGGTAAGTTTATTCGCCTATACTGCATGTGGTTAGTTCCCTATTTTTTGAGAAGGTACAGGGGAAACATAGTCTTAACTTTATATATTAGTGTATACCAATGTGTATGTAAAAGATGGCAAGTCGTATTGTGAAAGATAAATCCACCGCTAGAATATTTGGTTTGATATCAGGAAAACAAATGTTAAAGGCAATCTCAAGTAAATAATAAATAAAAAGAAATAAAAAAAAATATAACACAAATAAGATAAACACTAGATAAACCAAATACATATAGAAATGAAAATAAGGTGTGAATGACTAAGATGTAATTTTATATGAGGCTTGACCGTTGTAATTATGAACCAATTCCATTCAAACCAAGGAAATATATTGAATAAGGAAGTTCGCAATATTTCATTTAGGTTTCTCTAAAGGTCTGAAGTAGTTGATCCTTTACGGAGGAGACAACTGTAACATGTATGCACATATGTAGCTAATAATTTTTGCATAAATAAAAATTCATACTAAAAAACAGCTCGACTTGTTATTGAGCACTTTTTATAAACACTGAAGTTTCATTGGATTAACTTCTATAGAAACCAATACAATACTTGTACTATATATATATATATATATATATATATATATATATATATATATATATATATATATATATATATATTGCGTAGTAGAGGAGTATTCTTTAAAACGCAGCTTAGTTATATCATTTTAAATTAATTTTGAAAGTTATTGAAATATAAGTTCAGTAAATAGATGTTTAAATGCATTTACTATGAATATACATCAGTTAATCTTAAAATATGTTATTTATTTTGTGTGTGATGTGTTGGATAACTACTATCCTCATTGTGGTCTCTGTCATTATCACACTATTTCGGCCTTTGTAGTATCCGTGCTTCTTTAGATGCTAGTTTAAAAAAAAATCATTTCTATCTTCATATTTTGCGCATTTCTCCAACCTGTTCTGGTAATTATATTTGACGCCATAATAGCAAGGTACGACACGAAGAAATGTGTAAATAACAAAAAACAGATACACCTCTGAGACGGTTAACAAAGTACTCACACCTCACACGATTGATTGTTACTTGTTGGAGCCATACAATTTTTAGAGGGTGGCTCTGACGGCAAGCCTCCTTGCGCAATATGTGATATGCTGCTTTGAAAGAGCTTCGTGCTGGAACGCAATGTAACCTTAAACATTTACATCGACAAGCAGCTTGCGAAAACTGATCATGAATTGGGCAATCGAATCAAGTTTAAGGAAAGGGCATATAATAACCCTGGAATAATCATACCGGACTGTGCCAGTTACAGTTCGAATTATAATTTCAACTAGCTGAACTTTCTGTTCGCTGTAAATCTTTGTTAAGAATTGTCCGTGAAAATTATTAAATATATTTATGTAGTAAGAGTTTTCCTATTGTTTAAGGAATCCTTCTAAGGAAACTCGGAAGGGCCGGAGACAGCTATTTTCTTATTCAAGATCATTCAGGTGATAGGCGTCCAATCAGGATAGTGACGAGAGCACAAAATGGTTTCCAGTGAACAGACGGAACTCTCCCGCTGCGCACTAACAAAAGGGCGCTCAAAATGCAATTTGCCCGCCCAGCCAGCAGTGTGAGTTGAACCCCCATCACCCGTTCTGAAACCGCGGATGTTCTTCTCTTCATATCCACAGCACACCAGTCCTAACCAACCTTAACCACAATTAGCATTGTGGGAAATAGTCTTCCCCCAAGCGACTGGGAAATGGATGGAAGGAGAGGGGGTAACAGAAAAAAAGGGTCGTGACTTCATTTCGTAACTCAGCGGGGGATCCAGCTATTCGCGTGTAACCTGGCAGATCTCCCCCCTCTTCAAGCACTTAACTAGATCAAAATACCTGTCGACAGAACACAATACCACACGTACACATACTCACACCCATATATATATATATATATATATATAATTCATATGAAAATGATGTCCATATTGTCAATTTACACTTTTAAACCTATATATTTCCTCTCACAATTATATATATATATATATATATTTAATGGAAAAAAGTCTTAAAATGCATCTTTCAAATATTCAAATTTGTAAATAAGCAAAATGGCATAGAAACCACGAATAAAATGCACACATTTTTTTTATTAAAAATCATTCTATTTTTTTTTTACTTTTGTCTTGAATTTTTCGGATAAATTCTCCTTCTTCGGAGACTTAAATAGTTGCATAATCAAGGTATTATATTACTTTTTTTTATAAATGACTTATTTAAAGCAAACATTCTTCCATTTTATATACACTACATGCATCCACATGCTTATAAGTTTTATATTTGATGGATGTTTCCTAAGCGGTAAAAACAGGCGGACGATTCGATAATAATAACCAGAAAGGGATTTGCAAACTATATAAATGCTAATACCTTTACATTTCTTATGAAATTTCATTCTCCGCGGAAGATATTCATCCGGAAAAATTAAGACAAATGTCAAGAAAAAAAGAATAATTTTAAATAAAAGATATTTAAATCCTATTCGTGGTTTCCTAAACATTATACCTATTTTCAAATGTTATAAATATATTTTATATATTTCTGGGTTTATATGAAGAATACATACTTTTATGCTATATACCTATTATTATATCATCCAAATTGTTTGAAATTAAAAGCTCAATAAAGCTATGTTTCCTGATTATGAGCATATAGATTGATTGGGTGAATTCAACCAATCTCTCTCCACCTCTCTCTCTCTCTCTCTCTCTCTCTCTCTATATATATATATATATATATATATATATATATATATATATATATATATATAGAGAGAGAGAGAGAGAGAGAGAGAGAGATAGAGAGAGAGATGAGAAAGGAAGGATAAAAGTAATCCGACGTAATGGGTAAAGAAAAAGGAAGAACAAAAAATGGTGCTTTTTTATATATTCATCAACGTTTCGTCTTTATTTGTAAGACTTCCTCAGGATGATGATTTAAAGAAAAATGTCATGCAAGTATGTGAAAATATTGGGTTGACATAATGGGTTAATGAGCGGCTACTACTTTTTCTCATCTCAAAACATTGATGAATATATGAAAACATCCTTTTGGTTTTTCCTTTTTCTTTTCCCATATATATATATATATATATATATATATATATATATATATATATATATATATATATATATATATATATATATATATTAGACATGTGTCATTTAAGACCACGGAGTTCTCCCTCTTTATGATCTTTCTCGTCAGTTTCTCGACTCGGCGAGCGATTCGTCGGGTTTCTGGTATCAATTGATGGATCATGGCGCCTAATGTTGTGTCTTGGGCCATTTCTCTAGCGCTTTCGGTCTCGCGACCGTCTTCAGGACACATGTCTAATAAACGACTTGCTGCCGAAATATATATATATATATATATATATATATATATATATATATATATATATATATGTTAGTGGTTCGCTGTTGCATTGCCAGCTGTCTTCACGTTACTAAATTTAGGGGGATGAAACTTCATTCTAAGTGTCGAGCGGCAATAATTTGTCAAGACAGAAATAGTTTGCAACATCGTAGTTAAGCTATGTTTTAATATTATTATTATTATTAACATTATAATAATTAGTAGTAGTACCAGTGATGTTTGTAGTAGTAATGGTACTATAACTATTAAAAGTTGTAGTATTATAATTGTTCTGGTAAAAGAACGGAGAACTGAAGTACCGTGGCCATTGCAAATAGCTATCTATCTATCTATCTCTATTTATATATATATATATATATATATATATATATATATATATATATATATATATATATATATATTTAGAAATAATAGACCAGATTAAAAACGATACATTTTATTTTAGTAAATGGAACAGTTATTTTACATATATTTCGGTTTCAAACAAATCTTCATCAGTGAATATACTTTTTTTTTAATTTTCTTTCCAATGGTTGGCATTTAATGTATCAACGACGTCGGCTGAATATACCGCTTCACGCGAAATGAATAAATAATCCGATGAGTCATTCTGTTGGTAAATTGATTAATACTTAATGTCCGAGTTCTTTGTAACACACGCTGGGACGTGAAACTTTAAAAAGTAGACAGGCTACGATAAAAGCATCCTTTAGTATGAAATATTAGTCAGAAATAATAGACCAAATTAAAGATGCGAGACTTTTTCTTTGTAAATGAAACATTTATTTCATAGTTCATATATATTTCGGTTTTAAATTGTGTTCCAACCCTTTTACTCTGGCATCCATTTTGGCGAATTATCCACACAGACGGATTTTTCTTTTGGTGTCTACTTTTGAAAAAGGGGAGATTTTCCTGAAATATGAAATGATTCTTAATAATCCGGACAACATACACTTGCTGTTATGTAAGATTTTAAAGAAAAATAAATAGTAAGTCACTCCTTTGATTTATTACTTTTGTTCTTTCCAGCTTATATTCAATCCGGCATTCTGCAATGCCTTCAGCCTTCTTAACATATTTACTACAATTCACAGCAATGCTTCAAGCAAACTACCATTCTCTATTAAGTCTTTGTCTAGGCAAGACACAGTTTGTATATACCAAAAAAATATTCCGACTCTCAGAGAAACGTACCAGAATCAGCTGTCAGATTCATTTCTTCAAGAGATGTTACAAGCACAACATAACACCCACCACCATACGGAACATCAACCAACCGGCCTGTCCCCACCTACCCATACTTTACCCAGCCAGAAAATTCCTACATACCTATTGCATTAAAAACTTATCCAGTACCTCAATTTTAAACTTCATCAACTCATCAACACCATCAAAGAGATCAACTCGTCCCTCTCCACATTTAACGAAACAAAACTATGAATAAATTCGCTTAGTAATATTTTAATGAATGCAGTTAATTTCCGAAAAATGTTCAAAATTAAATAAAACATTTGTTTCAAGAACAATACTGACAAACATCATTGATAATTAAATAAAAATAACAATGTATATGGTGTGCTGTTGTCCTGTTCTCCGGCATTTGGAATACAAGTGGTGGGCAAAAAATGTGAAACACCCTATTTGTAATTTGAACATGAAAAGCTTGGTGTAAAGTTGAATTACGTATAAAGAATTAGTGAATGTATACATTTTCACGGCTCTGTGCGAGACACACTTTGGTGTCAGTTCTTGTTTGATTTTGAGTTTCCATGTAGTTGTAAAAAAATCTCTAGACATAAAAAGTTGATTATAGTGGAGATTAAAATAAAATCAAAAACCAATAATAAAATGATTATTGATAATTAATAGTATTAAAACTGTTTGGCAGTTAAGTTGTTACATTTTCCTTCCATTTACTAGACACAAGTACACTCATTTGCGACTACGTGAAAGACAGTGAACATTTGCTATAATAATTAATTTACGAATAAATGTTTGCTTCTTTAAAACAGAATAAACATTAATTAATTAATAATAAGTTAATGAGTTTTTTTCTGCTAAGAAAAAGTTTACTACTTATTGTTTCTTATAACTTATCAGTGATATACAAAAAATGAACATATCTGTTTATTTTATACAACTTATTCCAGCGTAATATTGTACTAAAGCATGCGTAAACAAATTGTTAGTTAATTTTGTTAACATAACTTTGGTATATTAAAAATCGGAATCGCAATCTGTAATTATATCGGAATTTGGAATTTATAACAGAATCGGTAATTGTATCGGAATCGGAAAATATTTGAATCATCTCATAACTTATAAATACAAAAACATAAATAAAGAAAAAAATTACTCTTAATAAAATTTTGAGTTATATTAATTATGCATTTTTAAAAGGAGCGTCAATAATATGTATGTGTTTCGTAAAATCCTAAACTATGGAACTTATTATCAATTGTGGAATATGTATTCTAGGCAGCAAAGTTAGTGACGTAAGCACATTATTTAGTTTTCTTGCAGACGAGTATTCTACATTTTCATATAAAGTTATCTTGTGGGAAATTAGAATTTAGACCCAATTAGTAGCGCATCTGAAACATCGACATTTATTTCTGCGGAAACGTTTTTGTTTCTTGCAACTTGTTTTTTTTATAATAGCGAACTGGTTTTGCTTCAGTTTGTTTAAAAACAATGTTTCGGTTACGAAGTTTGTTACGGTAGTGACACTCTTAAATAATATATCAAATAATATGAGAGAGATACATTTCTGCAGCATAAAATATTACTAATCTCCTTTACATTATTGTATTTATAAATAGGCATTTTTGCATCTTTCCCTTTCTCTTCTCCTCTCTTCTCTATATTAATGACATTTTTTAGCATTTCTTTTCTTATTGTGTATGTATGTGTTTCTCGCCTATACGTTACTTACACATTATTTTTCTACAAGCCGTTTTCGATGCACTGGTTCTCTTCTTCCAAGCATTTATTCTTCCGGCTAATCGAATTGTGTTCGGTGATATTCGCTGTCTGTCTTCATTTCAGACCTCCCAGGTTTCCGTTTTCTTCTTGGGTTTTGTTCACAGTTTTCTTCTGGCTGAATTAAGTGAATGACTTGTCTATCGTTTACAATGTCTGACAATACGTAAAAAGGAACTAGACGAGAATATAATAAAACGCAACAGTCGTTGTAACACACGAATATCTCAGTAAGATTTCATCACTAGTTCTGTCGAAGAAAGCGGTAGTTTTTTATTTTCTTCTCTAGCTAACCAAATACATGAGTTTAAGACGATAAATATGAATATCCGGAATTCTGGGAATATATATATATATACATATATATATATATATATATATATATATATATATATATGTGTGTGTGTGTGTGTGTGTGTGTGTGTGTGTGTACATTTCGGCAGCAAGTCGTTAATTATAGATGTGTCGTTGAAGACCACGGAGTTTCTTTCTTTGCGATCTTTCTGGTTAACTTCTCGACTGGGCGAGCGATTCGTCGGATTTCCGGTGTCAATTGGTGGATTATGGCGCCTAATGTTATTTCTTGGGCCATTTCTCTAGCGCTTTCGGTCTTCGCGACCGTCTTCATGAGGTTATGCGTTATTGTTAGTAAAGAGTCGTATTTATGGTTTTATCTTTGGTTATGTCTATTAATTTGCATATGTGTATATACATATTGACACCGGAAACCCGACGAATCGCTCGCCGAGTCGAGAAGTTAACCAGAAAGATCGCAAAGAAAGAAACCTCCGTGGTCTTCAACGACACATGTATAATATATATATATATATATATATATATATATATATATATATATATATATATATATATATATATATATATATATATATACACACACAGAGAAAAAATATATTTATATAGATGGATAGATAATATAAACCATCATTTATAGTTCTAAAAGCAATTTATCATCAGTGAACAAGTAAGTAACTAATATTATCTGATATAAATATGTATTTTGTCCGTCTGTGAATCAAAATTTTCCGTCAATCACAAATTTTCCGTCAGTCACAATCATTTTAAACATAACAAATACATCGCAGAATGTTGACTCATTTCAAAATATCAGAGATCATAACTTAAAAATTGATTGCATTAATAGTAAATAATAAATTCCCAAAAATTAAATCAGATCCCATGATCGAAAAAGAACATAAACCGTGAGATCTTCAGTCTGACGTTCTAGAAATTCGGCTATTTGTACTTTCTTTTAAATAGAGCTTAAAACATTACTTAATAAAATTATTTTAGCTTTGGCGTGTGGTGATGAATTTATGATTTACGTGATGTTTGAAAACATAAATTAAAGCATAAGCGATAATAAAAATTAAAAGATGAATAGGAAAACATTATAACTAGCGTTAGAAATTATTTTAATTATTCCAAATGAATTGATGTTGCTTTAACTACATATTGGCGTTAAACAAACAATTTAATAAATACAGGAATTTTGGCCCGTAAAGCCCGCAATTCTATTATAAAAAAATTAACAAAAAAAACGAAATCGCCGCTGTACTCAGCTTATTTTTTCATTGGTGGTGCAAGGTACAAACGCCATTCTGATGATATGTACTACCGTTAAACTGCAGTAATGTGTAAAAACTGCGATCATTATTTATATATATATATATATATATATATATATATATATATATATATATATATATATATATATATATATATATGTGTGTATATACATATATGTAAAATAAAAATGAATTTGAGGATAAGCGAAACAACCAATTCACAAAAATATAAACTCAAACACCGATAAAAGCTCTACCAATATATTTCAGTTGCTAGGAAGCAACCATCCTCGGTTGGAAGTAAGCACTTTAATAAACAGCAAATTCAAATTGTACAAGACACGTCCGAAAAAAAATGTAAACAAACAAGTCAGGAACAGTAGAAAGAAAAAAAGAAAGAAAAAATGTGCGCATCAGCATTTGACGTAACTGTCAAAAACAGGCAAAGACGCAGCAGGTTTAAATACAAGAAAGGAAGGAAGTAAGGAAGGAACGAAGGAGGAATGAACATGACCATAGTAGGCAGGCAAACACAAATTGAAGAATGCGTAAAAATTAGTGAGAGGAAAGGAGGGGGAAAAGGTGGAGGAGGAAGTTAAAGGAATGGCTTATTGACTATCGTCGTATCGAGCTAAGTTATGTTCAAATGAAATGAGTTTTTTTGCAATGACGGTGTTAATGTTAAAGTACCTGGGTCGCTGAACAATTCTGTTCTTGTACCGCGGGATAAGACAAGACTATAAGACGACGGAATTGAAGATTTTCTGCTTATTCGCATCTACAGTCATGCCCAAGTCTGGAAACTTTCTGAAAAATCAAAATTAATATTCTGTATGATCTTTCTATATTGTTTTCTTCATACTATGGAAGTCTTTTAATGAAGACGAAACACTGATGAATACATAAATAAAAAAGGTTTTGTGTTTCCTCTTTCATTTTCCATTACGTCGGATCATTTTATCCCTAGTTATATATATATATATATATATATATATATATATATATATATATATATATATATGCATATATATATATATATACATATATATATATATATAGTAATATATAAAATGGGGATTGTAGTTTTCTTGAAGCATTGCTGGTAAATGTAAGTGTAAATTAGTCGTCCAAGGCTATAGCAATGCGATGTGGTTGCCGTGAGATGGAAAAGTGAAAAGAAATAAACGCAGGGAGAAAGTGAAACTCAAAACGATTTATTAATAATTTCACGAAAACTGAATAAATACCGAATAGTATTTATTTTTTTTTTGGTAAGTAACAGATCGGCAAAGGGTAATCTTAAATTTTCGAAAGTAAAACTTTCATTATCAGAAGACAATAATAGAAGACCGAGAGGGTCGAAAAAACGGTAAAAAAACCGGTGTCAGATCATCGTAATACAGGGGAAAACAATTGGCAGTAGGAACGCAGAAAATGTCAAAATTCCATTAAGCAATCATATAACTAAGGTTAAAACATTATAAACATTAGTTTAGTAATATACCAATTTTTTAAAAATTTTATTATGTTTCATTTTACATGACTCATCAATTAGTCTTTATTTATTTATTTATTTATTTATTTATTTTTTTCATTTATTCTCTTCAAATCTAAATTTAAATTTACTGTCAAAGGGAGATAACTTATTCTAAATAATATATTCAGACTTTAGAAATGAGATTGGAAACTTGAGAAGGAATTTGAGTTGTGAAGTGGATAAAAGCCAAGGATGGGACCTTTTTTTTTTTTTTTTTTAGCAGGGGAAGGGGGGGATAAGAAGAGATTATGGGAAGGGGGAGGATTATGAAAAAAAAAAAAAAAAAAAAGTAAGTAAGTTGGGGGTGGGAGTGTGAGGAGGTGGGAGTGTGAGGATGTAAGAATCAGAGGATGAAGGGAGATGACAACTCGAATCTGTTATTCAAGGCAGGGCGAAATTTAGAGATTAGGATAGCTTCCGAAATTCGAAGCTGACCTATATTGCGGACAGAGTTGAGGATGCGGACACTAATGGAGCGATGTGTGTTGCCACATGATATTAAGTGTTTATGGAAGGAAGAAATGTGGGTGTTTAGATGCTCTTTAATACGTTGGTGTAGACGCCTAACGGTACTACCGATGTAGAACTTTTGACACTTAGAGCATTGTAGGTTGTATACTGTATATGTGCGGAGGCAGAGGCCAGAGTTGGGGATGGGGCAACTAGCTAGAGAGCAGGGGTCTGGGGTGTAGTGGCTTTTTTGGATAAATGTTGTCGGAGAGAGGTGCCTGTGTGAGAAAGTTGTATGTTAAGGTTCTCACTACGTATGGCATTGCGGATAGCAGAAGTGATACGGTCGCTAAAGAAGGGGAGTTTAAGGAAGCAAGTGTTGGTGCGAGTGTGGTGTCTACGTCTTCTGGTGTTGTTAAGGCTAGATATGGTAGTTAGCGGGAAGCCGTTGGTCAATAGAGTTTGGTGGAAGGCTTCGGTGTGTGTTGTTTTATCGGAAGAAGAAGAGCATTTGTCTTGTATGCGGGTGATTTCGGTTTGTGCGTAACTAATTTTGGATTTGAGGGGTAGTGCAGATTTGTAGTGGATAAAGAGGTTCCTGCAGGCGGGTTTTCTATAGAAAGTGGTGTGGAGAGATCCGTCGTCATTAATGCTGAGTTTGAAGTCTAGAAGTGATAGAGAGCCTGAGGTGTTGGGATGTTCGATGGTGAATTTAATGTGGGGGTCAGAATTATTAAATGTATTAAAGATAGAGATAGCTTCCTCTCGGGATGAAGTGAGGATCAAAATGTCGTCGACGTATCTCGAGAAGAAAATATGGGAATGGCAGGTGCTAAGTGCTTGCTGTTCCAGTCTGTTCATGTAAGAAATGGCGAGGAGGCCGGAGAGACTTGAACCCATGGGTAGGCCAGAGACTTGTTTGTATGTGTCTTGTTGGAACTTAAAGTAGGTGTTATCCACAATGATACGTAGGAGCTGATGAATGTCTTTAGGGGTAAGCCCAAAACAGTCAAGATTGTTAGAGGAGATGTGGTCAGTTATGAGGTCAATGGCGGGGTGTGCGGGAATGGAAGTATAAAGGGAGACTACGTCAAGGCTGAAGATGTAGTTGTTGACGCGGAGCTGTTGGGGTCGGAGCAAGTTGAGTCTATCTATTACCTGGTCAGAGCTGCTGACGTGTGCCGGGAAGGTGGGGAGTAGCGGTTTAAGTAAGTGGGAGAGGAGCCATGAGATCTTGTAAAGAGGTCCCTCAGTACTGGAGACTATAGGTCTGATCTGTAGGTGGTTGCTGGTTTTGTGGGTTTTAATAAGATGGTAAAAGGTGGGGAGTCTACTGTTTCTAGTGGTGAGATTGAGCCTATAAGCCTTGGGGAGATTACGTCTGGAGCAAATTTGGGACCAAGCGTTGTTAATAGAGGTTTGTATGCGGGTAGCAGAGATGTCATTATCGGGTGTGTAAAGGGATGTATTGCTGAGGTGTTCTAGGGCGAGAGTATTGTAGGATTCTTGGGAGATAATGCAGAATTCCTTGCCTTTGTCAGAGGGTAGGTAGACCAGGTTATTTTTCTTAAGGCCTTTGAGGGTGAGACGCTGGGAATGGGAGATATTTGGTGTGATACGGTGTTTTTCCCGTTGTATTATGGAGAAAATCTTATGTTTGAGATTTACCAACTTTAGGTCTAAAGGGTGGTTTTCAGGAGGAGGGTGTAGGGGGCGGTCAGGTTGATAAACGGGGAAGGGGTTGGATGAAAAATTAGAGGGATCGGTGGGGGTGGAGTCGTTAAGTGGGTCATGGGAGGGTGGTTCAAAGGCTGATAACCATTTCAAATGGTACGCTGTCCTGCAGAACTGTGTTTCAATATCGAGGAGGGTTTGGTCATTAAGTTTTTGTGTAACGAAGAATTTGGGTCCGAGGCTGAGGAGATCAGTTTCTGTTGCGGAGAGAGAACACGTGAGGTCAGTGATAAGTGGTTGGGTAGTAGTTTGAGGATGGAGAGGGGGGCCGTGTACAGCTCCATAATTGGTAAGTGGCTGTAAGATCTGTTTTTGGTGGAGCCAGTTGAATTTAAGTATGAGTCTGTTTTTTTTCGTGTGGAAACAGTGGTGGAAAGCTTTGTTGACAGATGTGGAGATGCGGGGTGGAAGGTGTGAGGGGGGGTGAAATTTGCTATCAGACATAGCGTTGATATGTTGGTGTAGCTTGCAATGGAGGTGTTTGATGGTTTTTTTTATACAAAAGGTATGTATGAACGAGCGTGCAGAGTGGAGAGTGGATAGGTAGAAGCACGACGGTAGGTGAATGTTCTTGATAGTGTTGGGGAAAATTCCATGTCTGAGGCATCTCTTCAGGAAGTTGATCTGGCAGCCGGTCCTAGCCCGCTTCTCCGAAAGTCGGAACATTTTCTTGGTGTATGCAAACTCTGTCTGGCCGAGATTGAGAGATAAAAGGAGATTGTAGTTTGCTTGAAGCATTGCTGG
The DNA here is from genome assembly GCA_963556195.1 of Sepiola atlantica. Taxonomy (NCBI): domain Eukaryota; kingdom Metazoa; phylum Mollusca; class Cephalopoda; order Sepiida; family Sepiolidae; genus Sepiola; species Sepiola atlantica. The sequence continues at coordinate 108,275,684 of OY744518.1, forward strand.
TAAATGTAAGTGTAAATTAGTCGTCCAAGGCTATAGCAATGCGATGTGGTTGCCGTGAGATGGAAAAGTGAAAAGAAATAAACGCAGGGAGAAAGTGAAACTCAAAACGATTTATTAATAATTTCACGAAAACTGAATAAATACCAAATAGTATTTTTTTTTTTTGGTAAGTAACAGATCGGCAAAGGGTAATCTTAAATTTTCGAAAGAAAAACTTTCATTATCAGAAGACAACAATAGAAGACCGAGAGGGTCGAAAAAACGGGAAAAAAACCGGTGTCAGATCATCGTAATACAGGGGAAAACAATTGGCAGTAGGAACGCAGAAAATGTCAAAATTCCATTAAGCAATCATATAACTAAGGTTAAAACATTATAAACATTAGTTTAGTAATATACCAATTTTTTAAAAATGTTATTATGTTTCATTTTACATGACTCATACATTAGTCTTTATTTATTTATTTATTTTATTTTTATTTTTTTTTCATTTATTCTCTTCAAATCTAAATTTAAATTTACTGTCAAAGGGAGATAACTTATTCTAAATAATATATTCAGACTTTAGAAATGAGATTGGAAACTTGAGAAGGAATTTGAGTTGTGAAGTGGATAAAAGCCAAGGATGGGACCTTTTTTTTTTTAGCAGGGGAAGGGGGGATAAGAAGAGATTATGGGAAGGGGGAGGATTATGAAAAAAAAAAAAAAAAAAAAGTAAGTAAGTTGGGGGTGGGAGTGTGAGGAGGTGGGAGTGTGAGGATGTAAGAATCAGAGGATGAAGGGAGATGACAACTCGAATCTGTTATTCAAGGCAGGGCGAAATTTAGAGATTAGGATAGCTTCCGAAATTCGAAGCTGACCTATATTGCGGACAGAGTTGAGGATGCGGACACTAATGGAGCGATGTGTGTTGCCACATGATATTAAGTGTTTATGGAAGGAAGAAATGTGGGTGTTTAGATGCTCTTTAATACGTTGGTGTAGACGCCTAACGGTACTACCGATGTAGAACTTTTGACACTTAGAGCATTGTAGGTTGTATACTGTATATGTGCGGAGGCAGAGGCCAGAGTTGGGGATGGGGCAACTAGCTAGAGAGCAGGGGTCTGGGGTGTAGTGGCTTTTTTGGATAAATGTTGTCGGAGAGAGGTGCCTGTGTGAGAAAGTTGTATGTTAAGGTTCTCACTACGTATGGCATTGCGGATAGCAGAAGTGATACGGTCGCTAAAGAAGGGGAGTTTAAGGAAGCAAGTGTTGGTGCGAGTGTGGTGTCTACGTCTTCTGGTGTTGTTAAGGCTAGATATGGTAGTTAGCGGGAAGCCGTTTGTCAATAGAGTAAGATGACACGTGAATGTTGTTCATTTATTTGTTCCACTTTGATTTCATTGGGAAATTGATGAACTGTGATCTACAGAATGTACGAGAGAAAGTTTAATAATTATTCGATATTCTTTTATTTCAAAACCATTAAAAAAATTTAATAGCAGTAAAGTGCAAAGGATACCGGTTTATGTTTGCTATTGGTGGGTTTGGGGGCTGGACACTATGGACGACTTCAAAGCACCGAAATATGCGAAAAGAGTTCCCTACATCATCATGATTCGCGCTGGATTAAAAATATATTTCAACTCCATGTCACCCCTGCGGCAAACCCCAGATCTTTCTGTATGAGAAAGTCCGTGATTTAAACAAACATTTACCCCCTAACTCTCCTGATTGTAACACCATGAACTATTATGGATGTGCAGTTTAAAAAGACACAAAGCGTTTCGCCTGTGACACCAAGGAGTAGTTGATTTCCAGGTTCAAACTGATTGTAGGCCTTCCTCGAAGCACATGGTGAAGCTTGCATGTTTCAAGTTCAGGTCTAACCTGTACACCATCTAGGAGGTTCAGAGCGGCGTTTTCCATAGTTGTATGTTTCCAAAAACAATTAAGAGAGGTCCTATAAATGTTTACTATACACAAATTGTAAAGACATGACATTATCCCTTTAATTTGCAAAAAGTGTCACATTGGTCGCGAACACGCTGTTAATAACTTCTTATTCCATAACTAAAAATAAAAAGTCTCTTTACTTCTATATTATTCTTATCGACGTATACGGCAGCTATCTAATTTACATACGTGTTTAATGCGTGTACGAACACACAATATAAACTAGCTGAAGAGAGAGTCATTCCCAGATATTAAAATATTTAAAAGTGTTTGAATCACCATACAGTGAGAGAGAAAAAGAGAAACATTTCGACTGCGAATACGTTCGGGTGTATTTCGTGTATATCTATTACGTTAAACTGAAAATATATAGCAAAAATCTCTAGGAAAACAAACGTTGATTAACTTGGCTTTAGTCTCATGGCTGAGTACCGTTGCCAGCCTGCACGGCATAATAGGATTTATTTCACATCACTTCGTATAATTTTCAAGTTTTGTCTCATTGGTTCGTGCGTGGGGATTTTGAGTTAAAGATGATTCTTGTTCTAGGTTTCAGAACGTGCGACTGGTTTGAATAGTAATCTCTACACTGATGATTCCGCAAAGATGAAACGTATACGTCCGTAGATAATTAAGTATTTATTATTAAATTATTATATATATAATAATTTAAATTCATTTAAATTATATATATATATATATATATATATATATATATATATAAAAATTCACACAAAAGTAGCGTTCATACCCCAATAGTGTATATATTACTAGGGTTCAAAATATAATAATTTAATAAATGTTCCGAATTTGATATAACAAATATTTATTCATACAATTGTTTCTGCCCAACTCGTATATGCTAGTTTCTGTGTATATTCTCTTAATGAAAAACAATTGATGGGGAACATTATGAAAGAAGATTACATCATGTTTTTCAAATGTTTTTTTTTATATATTAGTTTCTATTATTTTCCTACGTAACTGGGAATGGTTTCATTTCTTTTCTTTGAAGAAAATGATACATCAGGGAAATGAAGAAAACATTGTTGATGTTTAACATATTTTTTTCCAGGATTTAATCTGAGGGAATATAAAAAAAAATTCCGAGAAAGACATTTGAAAAAATCTTGAATTTATTATTAAGAAAAACTGTGTTTTGAAAATGGGCAGAAACAATTGTATAAATAAAGATGTTTTATATCAAATTCGAATATGAAATTTATTCTCAGTCTGTCAACTCATTATATCTATTACAGTTTTCCACATCGGATCTAAAGCCTTTTTGTGGGTATTTTTTACAAAAATCCATTTTGTTTCTTGTTGCTTGCGTGCATATGTGGACGGACATCTGGCCTCTATACAATTCATGTTATGGAGTGTATAGTATATATATATATATATATATATATATATATATATATGAATTTAAAATAATTATAATCATTTCACTTTCAAATTATTTTAATTCATTATACAAAATAACATTTTCCAAATTATATTTGAAACGATCGTACGCCAAACAATAATTGTGTTTGAATTCTTGGAATTGTTAAAAATAATGTTCTAATTTTGTTTATCTCAACTTAATATATATATATATATATATATATATATATATATATATATATATATATATATATATATACTTATATGTATATATATATATATATATGTATGTATGTATGTATGTGTGTGTGTGTGTGTGTGTACTAGCAAAGAACTACCCTCCCTCCTGGCAGCAATTAACTTAAAAACAACGTTATATATAGAAAAACAAAGAAACCATTTTCTTTTCTAATTTTGGTAATTTGCATGGAAATAACAAAAAAGATGATTGTCATAGTGTTATTTGATATATTCCAATGTTGAGATGTGATTTTGTGTTAGCATAAACAGGAATTCCACATAATGAAAGGATTTAACCAAAAATCGTTGCGATTCTCAAGAATAAACAACACAAAAAGGGACGGGGAAAACTAATAATCAACACATAACACATGACCAATACTAATAAATGTACCTTTATTCCTACTATTTTTGTGTGTGTTTTAAGTATTTAAAGTGTTTTTATTTCATTTTAATAATGCGTCTAATCAGAACGCGTAACAGTTCCATTTTAAAGATTGCATGAGCTAACATCCTAAATAGTCAACAAATAACTGTCCAAATGATTTAAATGTCACTTTATCCTTAATGTAAACGAGAAAAGTACAAAAAGACACCAGACTTCGTTGACGGTCGGCGATTGACTGTCAGCCATCTTTCTTTTCAGTTTAACGTAATATATTTGCCAAACTTTTTAAGTGAAATAAAAAACATTTTAAAATACGTTAAAACACAAAAAAATAAAAGAGGTAGGTAGAAAAGTAAGTTGTATTGTCTTTGGTAACAGTTATTTTTGGCTATTAGGTTTGCGCCCCTTTTCTTTCTACTGATTATTTCCTTGGTAATTTAAAAAAGTTACTTTGTGTTTTTTCACTCTTATTATTCAAGACAGAAAAAAAAAACTGAATGGCGATTTTTTTAATATGAATCTACTAATTTAAATATTTACAAGAAACGTTGTTAAATTTAGAGCTTAATATCTGCAGCTAAATTATCTACCAACTTAAAAAATAGGATTATACTTTTTAGGCTAATTCAAATTTATTAAAGAAGTTTACTGATATACTTTTTAACACTAACGTTAAGTCCGACTAGCAAGGTCGTACAACCAGACGTAATCTCCTAAAAAGTGGATTCCCCATCCCCCAAACGAATAACGCACAAAATTCGTCTCCAACAATAGCAAAACATGGTTCCAGCTCACTATCGCTTCGCAAAGTAAGTAAGGATTAGGTCATAGAGTGAATGCGGTATTTTTGTGAGAGTTTATAGTGTATAGTAAGGCAAAAGGTATTTTGTACAAAAGGTATGACTATCGACCTAACAAATAAAGAGTTGTTGTCAACATTGTATGAACATCGGGCCCCTTCCACCAAAAACTATTAGGGTGTCATGCCTTAGTTTAATGAATTTTATTTATAAGTGTCTTGTAAACACGGGACAAACACTTTCGCAGTTATTCATGAAAAGGATCAGGGGCGGGGCACATCCGGCCCCCGGGCCACATCCGGCCCGCGAAGGCTTAGCGTCCGGCTCGCCACACGGCTATGCTTTATTATTGCAATCCGGCCGCGGACCTCCCAGTAAAACATATCATTTTGTGACATAGACGTAAAAGTAGGTTTCAATTAAGATTTACAGTGGCATAAAAATGCATGAATATCAGCGAGCGATGATGCATGTATATTTCATTTTTCTTAAACTATTAAGAGATAAAAAGAGAAAAAGAGAAAGAGAGAGGCAAAGAGGAAACGTGCGACGAGGAAAGGGCATAAAACAGAGAACCTATGTGAGGTGTGTCAAAACGAATGCTGGATCAACTTGCTACTTCCCCGTCATTATTTTTTATGATTTCAAAATGGCTTTTCGTTGGCGCCTTTTATAACATCATATAATTGAGAAAAAATATCAGATTTGTAGAGTGTTCAATGCAATTTTTGTACAATTTATTCATGTAAAAAAATATAGTAATTCTGAGATTTCTTTTTTCACTCCGGCCCGCGATCTCTTTCCAAAAGTCTCATCTGGCCCTCACTCTGAAAAAGTTGCCCGCCTCTGGAATAGATAAATATTAATAGTTTGGTTATTTTGATACACATTTATTTATCTTTTAAAAAATAAATAAATGGATAAGAAAATGGAATTTAATTCGCTTGGGCGATGATGCTGGGCTCTTTAAAAGCGATAAAAAAGAAAATTTGGCTTTGATGTGGCGCGGCGCAAGAGAGAAAGATAGTTAGGGGAGAGGGAATGAGGTGGAGCATCATCATCGTTGTCGTTGTAAATAACAAATACAAAAACCAGAAGTTATCTTTCGAATTTCAAAATGATTATTTTTAATGTTAAACGTTGTTCATTAAATCGTCGTTTATTATTACTGCTACTAATATTAATATTAATATGACGAAAATTATTAGAGTTATGTAAGGAAAGTGGAGAACAAAAATAGAAATGAATTGTGCAGAATATTAATTTATTTGAGAGTGTTTATGAAATTATTATTCAAATGGAGCGTATTAGTAGTGTTTTGGCATTTTCTGTTAGGTATATGTAATGTGTTTGAAACTACATAAATGCAAAATTTAATGAAATAAACTTTACGTGTTTTGATATAAATATTGTCTGGAGGAATAAAAAAAAATTCGTATTTATTCATATATATATATATCTTTATATTTTGGTACATGAAAATTAATACAACATTTGTACCGTCGGTTTCAAGCACAGAAGGACTTAGCCATTCGGCTCTCTTCAGCTTCTATTGTCATCTCAACTATTACGCTCTTAATCTTTCATTTTTAACTTTAATTCTCAATCTAGCACTCTGTTAGGATTTTTCCTGCTATATTACACAGAAGTTATATATATATATATATATATATATATATATATATATATGTATGTATATATATATATATATGTATGTATATATATATATATATATATATATATATATATATATATATACTACGACCAGCGATAATAGCTTTGTAATAAAAATTAAATTTACTCATAATTCTGTTAACCAATTTCAGCAATTGTTTTATAATAATTCTGACACCTTATGATAACACTATTTGATTGATTTGCATATTGTAGCGAATAGCTTGTACATTCATTAACGTTTATTTTCTCATTTCAGGGTGGCCAGAGATAATTGCTCTTTTAATTCTTACCAACAATCGAACGTTCAAAATCGGTAAGTCAATGAGAGAAATAATTATGATAAAGAAAACGATTGAAGGGTCCTCTTATGGTGTAATTGCCTGAAAATAAGTCGTCCTGTAGAAACTGTAAGAAGATTTATGAAGGACCTTTCCCCAAAGAAAATATCGATCAGTTGCTGGAATATTCAAGACTGGCACCAAAGTGAAGTTGAGAAATATTGGTCGTCGACTCCCTAGAAAACCTGGACAATCAAGAAATTCAATTTTCGCAGCAGCTGGATGTCATGACGTATGAAAATCAACTAGGAATGCAATTGTTTAAAGAATAGCTTTTGTGAAAATAACACTTACAAAGCTTCTTCTACACCAAAATATAACATTTGTAGGATGGAATACGCAAAGAAATATGTGAAGATGGATATGAGGCAGGTTCTTTTCACTGAGTAGATCTGGACAACCCTTGATGGATCTGATGGCTTGATAGAAGGTTGGGTTTATTCCGGAGATGAGAATTAATTGAGACGACAATAAAAGGGTGGAGGAGCCATGATATGGGCGGGTATCATAGCAGATCGACTTGTTTGTCCTATAAGAGTACCAGAAGGGGTAAAATTACGCGTGCTGCTTATTTCAATCTCTTGAGAGAATATCTTGTACTTTGGCCAGAGGACATAAATCTTGTTCTACTAAAGGACTTTGGTTTTATACACGACAATGATCCGTCTCACTCTGTTCATGCAACTAAAGTATTCGTATCATGTTTGGCATTAAAAGTTCTAAGTTGTTGATGTGACCTCCATGCTCCCTGGATTTAAACTCAATAGAACACTTTTGGTCTATCATTAAACGAGATGTTTATGCCAATGGACGTTAATGTTCGTCTTAAACGGCTTCATGGGAAGCGATTAATACCCACCAGCCACTATCAAAAAATTAAGGATTCAGTAGATAACATACATTTTCAAGTTATAAATGTCAATGATGGTTATGTGGGTAAATAAGGTATTTGTTCATTGTATGTATTGAACTATATATGATTATATATTCAATTATTTATATCAATTAATTGTTAAATATAACCGTAATTCATCTTTATTTTATTTATCGATTCCTATTTTCACTAATAAACGTTAATTTTGGTTGTTTTAATTAAATAGCTATTACCATTGATCGGTAAAGCTTCAGTGATTTAAACAAATCTCTTATTTTGAAAAAACATGCTATGAGCCGATGCTTATTTTTTTAGCAAGACAGAACAGAATGCTAGATTACCTGTGTAAAAAATTCCGAAATAAAGTCATGAAAATGTATTTGTCAGAAAGCTATTATCGCTGGTCGCAGTATATATATATATATATATATATATATATATATATATATATATAAATATATATATATATATATATATATATATATACATATATATATATATATATTTACACAGATGGAAATATTATGTAAACTACAGCTAGATAATTAGACATATTAGTTTACTTATTTGGCAAAGTTTTTTCAACTTTAGACTGGATAAAGAGAACAACTAAAAAAAGCCAGAGATCAGACAGACTGCTTGTTTTCTTGTTACGGTGTTGTGCCTTCATTTCTTACTTTAACAGCCAATGTACTGACACGCCTATCATGATTCGGGATGACCCCTGATATTGTTACTCATCCTATAATTTATACAGGAAGTTTTCTTTAGAATCACACGATTATTTTCTCAATTGTGCTCACTTGACGTCCTCTAAACTATGTTCCATTGAGATCGATCTTGCCTGGCACAGGGCTATCCAATAATAACGAATAGGCACAACAATCGACTCAGAATAATACGGTTATTTTTTCAGTTGTGCTCCCTTGGCGCCCTCTAAAGTATGTGCCATGGATATCGATCTTGACTGGCACAGGGCTATCCAATAATTACGAATAGGCCCAACAATCGACTCCTCTATTTAGCTACGAGCAAATTGTAATATATGTTCCGATACTATACTACATTTCTTCTGTCTTCGGACAGTGAAGGAAAAAATTCTAGACTGAATCTATTTTTACCCAATCCAAAGTGCCCTTTATATGGGATCTAGATGTTCCCTACTATAAAAAGCGGCCTTGTATCTAACTATGGTCTCGTCAGGAGATATGTAAATAAGGAGTTTCATTTAATAACTATTTATTGGAAGCATGTTTGGCAAGCATGTTTTATTATGCGTAAACGCGCACCAATTTTTTTCTCTAAACATTTCTTGAAAAAATTAAGTAAAATAGAAAGTATCCACTTTCTCGTTTCCGCTTTTTCTGAAATCGGAAATTGAGAACCTTATTTTAGGACAGTTAGCTTTTTGCATCATTTTTATTTTTAGTTTAACTTTGCTGGGCGAAAAAAGTCATGTGGACCATTGATGAAGAAGTCTAAGACATGTGCTTCTTTGTTAAATGTCTATTTAGAGATTTAAATGTTGTTTAATGTCCATTCATATAAAACACTATTAAAACTATATAAAAATGAAAACAAAGTCCAACTACAAAATAAGTTTGATTTTATTATTTGTTAACAAAGTATATTTAAACATTTTTAAAAAATTCGAATTATAAAAAAAACAGTTTTAATTTATTTTTGG
>OY744518.1:108290014-108325014 GCA_963556195.1 Sepiola atlantica
TAAATGTAACGTCATAGAAAAAACAGTATTAGAACATGCATTAGGTCAACGGAATATAGGTTTATGGACATGTTTAGAATGCATATACACTCGTTCAAAGAACGTAGCACAAATTCAAATAAGGCCCCTACAACTTTAGCCAAACATATAAGAAAACTAAATAGTATAAATATACAATACAGTTTAAAATTGTCTATATTAGGTAGAGCAGGGGAATAAAAACCTAACAAATCTAAGAGATGTAACCTCTGTATTCTGGAATCCAACAATATATTTATGTCTAAGGAAAATGTATTGAATAAAGGCAGGATTTGGTTCAGAACTGCATATCCCGTTGCAGACCTATATAGACACTTGTGGCACTAACCCTTTCATCAACATAAATATGAAAATAACTAAGGTATAGGAATAGTATAAGATTGTGTAGCAAACACTAACTGTACACCTAATAGTAGATGACGGAACAGCAATACCCTACTATAAAACATGTAAATATAGAACACATAACATACAAGACAAAATAAGCGAAGCAACATAGTTTAAACCTAGCCTATAGATTAGTAAATGGTAAGAGAGCCAGATCATGAGAACGTCAGTCGACATTTTTAGTTTAAAACGTTACTAATTAGTGAAGTAATGGTAACTAAAAACTAACATAATTTTAGTAAGCAGGTAAGAACTAATAACACTATCATCATTCAAAATATAATGCCAACTAAATGCTAAATATAAAGAGAAAATGAATAAATAAGTAAAATCAAAATATTAATAAAAAAATACACCCACTCCAATATAAGTATAGGCATACAATTAATGTAGGTAGGTAGTATGAATATTGATATCGTTATTTCCCTCACAACACGAGTTGTACTCAACGTACTCACAATTAACTATAGGTATAAATTTCCTGATAAGTACTTTTGAATCCCCTTAATACTTTATAATGAAGTAATTAGCACAATTTAATAGTAAATAATAAATATATTTCTTTCGAAGCTTGATCATGGCTGAGTAATTATAAACAGTTTTCATCTGAGAAAAATAAACTCCCAACTTAGTTTTGTATTAACTAGAAACTTACTACTTCAGTGAAGTAAGCTGGCCAATTTATTTTATCTTAGTGTTACTTTAAATAAATACTTAACATATTACACCAAAAGACGGAAGCATAACAATCTTGCTTGAATGGATAGATGAATATTTATAGCTTGCTACAAACTGATTAAGTTAAAAGAAATCAGCTGTGCACTTATTAAAATTACCAAAATAGGCATTTGCAAGCAAATTGATGTAACTTTAGGCAAGTAATAGTTACCCTCAGGTGAATTCGATATTTAAAAATAAATGATAGAATGTATTAACTATTTTAACGAATATTACTGAATTAAAATTTATAATGTTCGTACAACTTTTAGAATTTTCTATTATCCTGATGAAGATTCCTGTGTGAATCGAAATTTTGAATTTATCTAAATAATATGTTTATTTTTAAAAAAAGCCTCCGCATTTTACTGGTTAAAAAAATAAACACGTTTCAATTACAAAATGTAAATGCATTCTATACGATGGAACTATTTACTAATATTTATAACGTGCGACCTGATCATATTATTACACAACGAGCTACGTTAACATCTGAAGCACAAGATCAAGCGACAACATGTCTTTTAAAAAAACAAAATATTGTCTATTATCTTGATGAAGATTCCTGTGTGAATCGAAATTTGAATTTAAATAAATAACATGTGTATTTAAAATAAAAAAGTCTCTGCATTTTACTGGTATAAAATGAAACGTTTATACTACACACATTTAATGCATTCTATACACTGGAACTCTTTGCTAATAATTATAACGTGCGAAGAGAACACACATCACTTGTAGACATTATTACACAGAGAGCTTCGTTAATATCTGAAGCACAAGATCAAGCAAAGCTATGTTGTTTAAAAAAAGGAAGAAAGAAATATTGTCTATTATTTTGATGAAGATTCCTGTGTGAATCGAAAATTTGAATGGTAATAAATAATATGTTTATTTAAAGAAAGCCTCTGCATTTTACTGGTTTAAAAAAAAACGCTTCAATTACAAAAGTTAAATGCATTCTATACAGTTAAACCATTACTAATACTTATAACGTGCGATCGGAGCACACACCACTTGTGGACATTATTACACAACGAGCTTAGTTAAGATCTGAAGCACAAGATCAAGCGACACCATGTTGTTAACAAAAGAAAGAAACAAAATATTGTCTTTTATCTTGATGAAGATTCCTGTGTGAATCGAAAATTTGAATTAAATAAATAATATGTTTATTTAAAAAAAAGCCTCAGCATTTTACTGGTTTAAAAAAGTTTCAATTACAAAAGTTAAATGCATTCTATCCAGTGGAACTTTTTACTATTATATATATATATATATATATATATATATATATATATATATATATATATATATATATATATATATATATATATATATATATGTGTGTGTGTGGGTGTGTGTGTGTTTAAATTTAAGCGTCTCTTTATTATTACTGTTTCTTTATTATCACCTGTTCCCTTTATATATATATATATATATATATATATATATATATATATATATATATATATATATATATATATATATATATATGCAAGAGTAAATGAGAATTTCATACAAAAAATGAAATTTGTTAAAAAAATGTGGAAAAACAAAATAACATACTAGCAAAAATACGGACACGAACACGTCATTGTAGCTGGGTCAAGATATTTCGATCGTTGGATGCTACCATATTCGTTTTGAAAAGAACCTACTAAGTTTTTGCTAATAACGTTCTTTTCTAAATTTATATGGTCGCATCCAACGACCGAAATATCTTGGCACAAATACCACATGGTGTCGCTTTATCTTGTGCTCTATAGTTGCAACAGCTACTACATTCTTTCATCTCTCCACCACGTCAACCCCAAACTCCGATGTACTTGCATGATATTTTTCTTAAAATTATCATCTTGAGGAAGTCTTACAATAAAGACGAAACGTTGATGAATATATAAACAAATATCTCTTTGTTATTTTCTTTTTCATTTCCCATTACGTCGGATTACTCTCATCCTGCCTTTCTGATATATATATATATATATATATATATATATATATATATATATATATATATATATATATATATGAAACTAAAAGTAAACTTTTAGTAGAAAGAGCCTATAGTGAAATGGTAAAAGCTCAATATACGAGATAGATGGACGAAGAGTGATAAACATGCACGAATGTCCAAATTTATATCAAACTATATATATATATATATATATGTGTGTATTATGTATGTGTGTGTATGTGTATGTATATATAACGAAAACTGCGAAAAAAAACTACACCTTCTCCACTCATCTTGCCTGTGTATTGTTTCTATCTCCATTTGTCTTCGACTTCTCCCTGCTACTTGATTTATAAATCAGGAGAAAATACAGTTGGGGACTACGCAGTTTTCTTCATTTTAAACACATCGTATATATAAAGCTTCTTTATACTATATTTTGGGTATTTAGATCTGTATAGCTAGGCTTCCTTCCTCTTATCTACTTGCCTATCTGGTACCTAAGGTACTTAAGCTTTTTTTTTCAATGCAACTTTTATTTCTATATAATTTTATTGCTAGCTACTATATCGCAGAATGGTTCTTGGGTGTAGGGTTCGGATATTATTATTATTATTATTGTTAACATTAATGTTATTTGACATGCAAATTACCATATCACACGGTTATCTTAAGGGTAATATATTATTATTATTATTATTATTATTATTATTATTATTATTATTATTATTATTATTATTATTTATCTATGTATATATTAGAGAAATTCGAGCCGAATTATTTGTACACTTGATTATTGGGGAAATGGTCGTTTGATCAGTACAATTGGAGAGCTATGAATATTATAACTGTTCTGTTTTTAAATCTCCGAAACACTTACATGGTAAACATATGATCATCCCCGTTTTAATATTTAACGCTTAAGTTAAGCTTTCCTGTTTTTGTTTCACTGTTAGATTCTTGAATCCCCTTTTTTATTTATGAATTTTCCAACGAATGATAAGACTACGATATCTTGGATTGAGTTAGTTTCTTTGGGAATTTGTTTAAAATTACTCAAAGCTTCTTTAGAATACATATATATATATATATATATATATATATATATATATATATATATATATATATATATATATATATGTGAATAAAACTGCGTAATCCTCAACTGTATTTTCTCCTGATTTATGAAGCAAATAGCAGGAAGTAGTCGAAGACAAATGGCGATAGAAACAATGCACAGGCAAGATATATATATATATATATATATATATATATATATATATATATGTAAAAATAAAAATGGAATAAAGGATAAGCAATTCAACAACTAACAAAAATAAACTCAAAAACTCATGTTGTATAGCTTTGAGTTTATTTTTGTTAGTTGTTGAATTGCTTATCCTTTATTCCATTCTTATTTTTACATTTTGTCCGAAACATTGTTTCTTTTTTCCTCATATATATATATATATATATATATATATATATATATATGGAGAGAGGAAGTATAGAGAAAAATGATACACGCATAAATAATCGTCACAAATGGAGGTCATAAATCCACGCACGCACCCACATGTGTTGATAATCTGTCTATATCTATGCTATCATATTGCATGTGTATGTTTTTGTGGTGAGTGATCTGCGATTTTAAGTACGCCTGTATCTTTTGGCTTGGGTGGGGTATCTAACTTACTGACCAGTTTTATCTGTACGGGGAGTGTTTGGGCACTGGGTTTGGATGTACTGTTTTACGCCTGCGATATGGACGTCACCAGAGAACTGACTGGCGCTCTGACTACGTCCTTCCCTTTTCTCATTGTGTGTCAGGGAATCAGAACACAGCCCACGCACACTCCCGGCTCATTCATCATCTCAGGTGTAAAGTTATGGAGTTGATAATGTCGTCATCGTCCATAATTCGGATGATTATACTTCGCCCACACGTTTCTCTAGACCACCAAAACCCCCCGGAGGACGGTCAAGGGGTCCGCAACTGACATTGGTACGATGATTGAAGCGTTTTTATTGTTTCTATGAAAATATAGATCGTACACTTTATCAGACGACGGGTTAAGTAAAACAAGTTCTTCGTTCATACTGCACGTTTAGCCATGGTTATCCTCCGTTCAAGTAAAATATGAAAAATTGGGGAACATCTTATATAGATAATAGCGAGCTTTGCCGGCTCGCTATCGCATCGCAAAGTTCACTACTTGAAATGCTTGAAACATTCATTAAAAATAACAAACATGTCATTCATAACTTTGTTATAAACCCGAAAAGATAAGCATTAAAAATTTCGTAATTTAGACACAAATTTATTTATATTTTAAATGTGACCGTAAAGAATGAAGAACTGAATTTGCCTTTTCATTTGCAATTTAGAAAATAGATCGCAACGTGTCGAAAAACGAGACAAAGGAACATTTTAACAAAACTGCTAAATAGTTGTCCAAGAAATAAAGCAATATTGCGAAACACAAATATTTGTTATATGAAAATCAAAACAATCATCGAATTAAAAAAAATAATGATAAATAATTAGTAATTGATAAAATGTCTCCTTTCAGAAACAATATGCAAATTAGTTAACCCTGTGAACTGATAGTGCACATACATAAGCAGTTTATACAAAAAAGATGTAGCGTTTACTGTGTAAAGTTGAATTAATTTGAAACATGGCGTTTTGACTTTAGTTTTAGTGCAAGGAATGAGCGCAGATTTCGTATTTATTCTATTGAAATAGTTATTAGAATGCTCTTACTATGCGTAAATAGACCGGAAATTGCGTAAAGAACTAGAAACAAAGCTTTTCATTATTATTATTATTATTATTATTATTATTATTATTATTATTATTATTATTATTAATATTATTATTATTATTATTATTATTATTATTATTATTATTATTATTATTTACTCACTAGGAGTTATCACACTGGTCATCGTCAGTGATCGCCCACTGCCAACAACCTGTGGTATTCCCTGGAGTCTGAGTGACAACAAGTCTCCTCATGCTTCCAGTACGCTCCACCTCTTTTCGTTCATCACCGCTGATGACCTTGCGGTATCGCAACAGCAACCTTCAACCGATTTCCCGCTGATAAGGGCCATTGGTCCCCTCTGGGGCCCGAGTGGCAACAAGCCTCACCAAGGTCCCAAAGCTGTCCGCGCTCTTCCAGTGGAGGTCTGGTTTGCGCTTTCCCTCCTCGACCCTCTGTCCATAAATTTCGTGGTGTCAGCCTATGCTTGCGCCTCTCTCGTGCGGTTTATTATTATTATTATTATTATTATTATTATTATTATTATTATTATTATTATTATTATTATTATCGTCGTCGTTGTCATCATCATCATCATCATCATCATCATCATCATCATCATTATTGTTGTTATTATTATTATTATTATTATTATTATTATTATTATTATAGATAAATCTTATTTGTTTCCAGGTCTCGTTTTTAATCGCAGGCGTATGATGTGTGACACCAAGAAATTACGATATTTCGGGGATATAACTCCTTTGTTAAGTGTTTCTATTTCTCTCTATATCAGGGTAACGTGGTGTATTTATTATATCAAACAAGCGTGACAGACCAAAGAATAAAACTTCAGAAATAGTGAGTACATTTAAACAAAAAAATACGCTCACGTTCAGGGGTATTACTTCAATTAACAGACACATTTCAATAAAGTGTAATCTCTCCTGCTTTTTCCTTTCTAGGTCAGTAGGCTGTCAAAGATAAGGGGTCTAATTTTTGGGTCTAATATTTTATAATCATATTAGTTACATTTCTATTTGAGTGTTCATTTAAGGAGTTTCTATTCCTCTTAAACCTTATGTAACGAAAGTAGTGTAGTGTGTTGTTTCTGTGTTCTATATAGAAAAATTGTACGTCAAACTCAGAAAATATTTTTTTCAATTTAATAAGATCCATTTTGGGGGTCAACGGGCTCCATATTTACAGCCCCCTCCCAACTATTATCACATAATAATGAACCGATTGTAATGACATTTGACATAGATTGTAGACACACAGGAGATGATTATGGGTTATAATTAGTTTTGTAAATTTTCACTAAAAAGTGGCTAACAGGTCTCATATTTTCAAACCCCCTAAAACAGCATCCAATAATATGTAATAATTTGTCAACCATTTTTCTAGTTGCCAGAGAAAGTTAATAGGGGTTGGTAGAATGAGGGAGGTAGTATGATAGAGGGAGATATCAAAAATATCTCTAGTGAGAGATGGGATGAGATGAGGGCATATTAGGATATAAAAAGGGAGATAAGTGGAGAGGCAAAGATAGAGAGAGAGAAGGGGGGGAGATATAGAGAAGTTTGAAGAATAACGTTGCATATATCGTTTGTTTAACTCTTCTATTTGATAATGCAGAACCCAAGCAACGCGGGTATCCGTGCTAGTAAATAATAACTGAATCAATAAATAATAAATTTGGTATCCCCAGTAGACGATCTGACTATGTTATCGTCTATTTATTTTGTGGTATTTGCGGGGTTTTGCCGGATTCCAGGACTTCAATTGGTTTCGTCTGGTAGAGTATCCTGTTTCGTCTTGTTGCTTGTATAAATACGCTAATACATCAAGTCTCGTTGTATTACCGAGATTAAGCGACGTTGAGCCTCGTTAGAACTAGATGGATGATCATTTGGGCAAACAAAACACTGTATGTGGGAAGACATTGACACTTCCTTGCCAAAAACCTTAATGTCGTTATATCCCCTTATCTGGATAGACATTCTGTTATATACCCACATCTACCGACGGGTGTGTATGTCCTTAATGCACGCGAGTGTATCATCTTCCAACCGTCGCCGCCATAATCGTTGGGATTTCAACTTGTTGATAAAGTGCACGCGGGCTGATGATCCGCCGCCATTGCCGCCGTAATAATCGTATGACTTCTCGCCCGCTTACAGAAGGCACGCCGACACATGTTTTGCTTAGTTTATAAAAAGGTTTATTCAAAAATGCAGACCATAAACCTCCATGCGTGTGAAAGAAATATAAATGAGATGAGATAAATACATTTCACTACATCAGTATGTGTTGTCTCCATTTTGAGCAGCACGCTAAAAAACACGTCTTCTTTCGTTCGTTTCTCGCCGGCTAAAGAAGAGAAAAAGGGAGAAATATTCTCTCTGAAATCACGTGTTTCTCGTAACTTCCGTTCACCTTCTGACACTCGACTCTTAAATGTGTCAAATTAACGCGACATCTACTACCAAACTGCATCTCTTTACAGATTTTCCAGTAGAGGAATCTATATACTTTGTTGTGCTGGGTAGTCTAATGGCAATCTGCTAAAAGGGCCTTGCATTCAGACATTAGATGGCCCGAACTTTCAACTAACATTGGTCATGTTTTGTAGACCAGTCATTTTCTTAAATCCATTTTATTATCAGAACCAATGTGTGTTGATTTGTATATAAATAAATATATGAACTTCCGTCGCGTCATGCAAAAGTTTACAAGTAAAACACGTGATGTTTTCGAAGTGGTAAGTTGAAACGAAAAGCGAACAGAAAAGCAGACAATAATGAAAACAGTTTTTCAGCTTTGTTTTATATGACAATGTCTGGTTTGCTGGCCTTTTATGTACTGTGAAGATGCATCTATTGAAGAAGATATAAGTGTAACAGATCGGCGAACAAAGGTTCTGATTACAACATGAAGAAGCATCTGGTAGTTAAGGCACGACTCAGTAAAATAGCATTCAACTCATTCCTCGTTTGGACATTTTTCTTTCAGATTCACATTATCTTTTGTATATCCATGGAAGATATTCAAATATTTTTCTTTTTTTTATGAATACAGTTTATAATTAACCCTTCATATATACTTCAGACATGCCTTTGGTGTAACTAGGAAAGTGTTCCAATTACTTAGCAAAAATGAACCCAGATGTACATTTAAATTTATTTCAAATTTATTCGACATGCTTTGTGTTACCAGGAGTGTTTTTGTACGTTTTCAAAAATAAAAAATGTAATATATTTATGCATGAGTTTTTGTTTCAGACCCTCTCCTTGGCATTTTGGTTAGAAGTAAAATGTAGCATGTGTTCTGATACTACACTTAACTATTTCTCTCTTCAGTGAGTGAAGGAGAAATCCTCCCAGACTAAGGCCATCTTTGTCCTTATCCACAGTGTCTCCTTTTGACTGAGCTACATTTTGCCCCAATTTAAAACCGAGATTGCGTCTAACTCTGCGCTCGTGTGAATGCAAGTAAATCGGGACACGTTTCTTGGTGTTTTGGCTGATAAATGTTTAGTATCTGTTCTGATACTTCACTTAATCTTGTGTGTTTTAGTTACTTCTAGACGTAACCAATTTTTATTTTTGTTCCAGTCCAGAGTGTGTGTGTTTTTTTTAGGTGAGCTGGATTTTCCCAACATTAAAAACCGACTTTGTTTCCAACTCTGCCCACGTGAGGAGGCAAGTAAGTAGGGAAACGTTTTTTGTATTATAATAACATGGCTTTCAGACACTAAACAATAAATGTGCGTATATTTGTGTTACATCTGAATAACACACCGAAGATAAACAATGCGCGTTACTGATTCATAATTTGGTTACTCTAGTTACAATAAGAAACAGGTATTTTCAACATAAAATTGACAAACTTCCTTTTTTTTACTAATGGGATACCACCTAACGAGGCCCAAGGTCACTCGAGGATCAGGATTGAATAGATCGTCAGTTAGATTATAATCGCTTTCAGGAGAGGACTGGAAACAATGGGTGATATGCGCAGAAGATTACTTAAGCAAAATCTATTATCCAAGATGGCGGCCTACAAGTATTTGTTTACATTAGACTTGAAAACGACCATGCTGCAGCAGACTCGTAGTAGCTTGTTCCACACATGGGGTGTTCTAGAAAATAAACTTTGTTCATGGAAGTTTTGTTCGGCTTTTGGAAAATAGATAGAGAGATAGATAGATAGAGAGAGAGAGAGAGAGAGAGAGAGAGAGAGAGAGAGAGAGAGAGAGAGAAAGGAAAGTGTTTGTCGTAATTGTTCCTAGGCAAGTTCTTGCTGTGAATGATTTACAGTCGGCACCTACCATGAACATAATACCTTATTTCATTAGTGTGTTCACCATATTGTTTACTGAAAGGTACATTACTCTGTGAGTGAATAACTCTACAAATTGAAAATGTCATGTATGTTTACTCTTCTACATGATTTCATCTCTGTGGTGATTTTAATGTTCATAATTTCGAATGGCTAGTCCGCTTTAACAAAACTGATGTTGAAGGAAAAGTCCTGCCATAATTTTTTCACTTTTATATGAGTTAACGCAGATGTTTGACAAACACACTCGCGTACCATATCATGATATCAAATATCTCACCTTTAGTGTAAATGATGTATGTCTGTTGGACAAAACAATGTAAGCAGATAAAAACTATTGAGAATAACTTAAAATAAGGGTTAGTTTTAACTGAATCTGGTATTAAATGTCATGTAACGAGTTGATATGTTTAAAAGCAAACAAGCAGATCAAAACTTAACGTAATAGGTTCGCCGATGTAATTTGAACTCCGCATGTCGAATTCATTTTTCTGCATCGGTAACCATTTTGCTACTCTCATCCCCCGACGTGTGCTGAGACGAGAAATAGACGCACTGCGGTAGGAATGCAAATGTCTCCCCAACCTCTGACTGAGCAACCTATATGCATCCCGAACTGAAGCGCGGAAGAAGAAAAAAGGGAGCGCTAAGAGGTAAGAATACATCGATTACGGGGCCCCGCCATCTTGCACACCATCATGCCCGCTTGCTCCTCCATATTACCTCAGACCAGATATTAAGCCAAAATTCTCCCCGACAAGTGTAAAGGGTTGGAAACTTCTTCCATAATTGTAACTCTGTTGAATTTCCTTAGGGAATGATTTAATGAGTCGCTGAAGAACGGACTGGGCTCGTTTCCCAGCGTCTGTCTGCAACCGTTGTTGGCATTGTGTTGAGAAAAACCGAAAGAACATCTGAACCCCACTACCCCACCGACTGCTGCTCGGTTCTTCTGCTTGTAATTGTCTGTCTAGTAATTAGATAAAGAGTGTCGTACGCGTTGTTCCTTCGGCACAAAGGGACACCTATTGAATCCATTACCGCATTTGTATATGGATTGGGTGGGGACGGGCTTATAGGAAAAGGGGCGGTGCCAAATAACTAAACTGATGAACGGTGGGAAATAAAATGATGTTGTCTATTTTGTTACTCCCCATCCTCGCGTTTTTATTTCTTCAATGAAATCCTAATCGTTTTCTTTATTTCCTTTTTGTAATTTTGAATCTGGAAAACGGAGACAATGTTATTTTTATAGAGAAACAATTTTTTTTTGCAGATTACACAGTATTTGAAAGCATTTGAAATCAGCATTAAAATATCTGCTCAATACCTAATTTTACCCAAAAGAAACAAGCTTCTTAAGAGAAATAAATTGACAAATGAAATAGTTGCGATTTGCTGAAATTACGGTAATATGTTCATTTAATATTAAGATGTCTCCCAATTGTAAGAAACTTAAGCGTATTTTGTTTATATGTATGTATTTAAACTAGTGTATTTTCTCCGTAAAAAAACGGCAGAAAAAATATATTTCACCAGTGTTCGCACTGATATTGACATAATATAAATAACGTTTGAATCAGTGACGTCAAAAAAGTAAATCAGAAACACACAAACTGGAAAGTTTACAAAAAGTAAAAGAAGATAAAAGAACGTATAAATCGGTATAGAAAGCAGAAAGAAAAAAAGAAAATGGTTAATTATGGAAATAGATTTGCTTTCTCAATTGCTCTTAATACTTTAAATGTCTTCGTTCCGCAAGTTGTTACTAACTAACTTTCATGTGACGAGTCGGATACACACACACACACACACCCACACACACACACACACACATATATATATATATATATATATATATATATATATATACGTACTGTGGTAGGAATTCAAATGTCTGCCCCATACCCCCGACCGATCAACAAATATGCATCCCAAACCGAAGCGTAAGAGGAGAAAAAAGAGTAAATCGATTACGGGCCCCGCCATCTCGCACACCATCTTAAACTTCACTCTCTCTCACTCTCTCTCTCTCTCTCTCTCTCTCTGGGTAGAGCTTATTTGTAAGGATATCGCCAACTGCCATTAGCTTTAAGGCATAGCTCATTGGGTAAAACTAATTCGAGCTCAATGACAATGTTTACATTGAGAT
This sequence comes from Sepiola atlantica, assembly GCA_963556195.1. NCBI lineage: Eukaryota > Metazoa > Mollusca > Cephalopoda > Sepiida > Sepiolidae > Sepiola > Sepiola atlantica. Next base: position 108,302,382 of record OY744518.1, read on the forward strand.
ATCACTTACATTCAGTTAGTGTCGTATGATAGCGCAGGGGTAGGAGCGCAGGGGTAGGGGCGGCGACTGTCAGCTCGACGGTGGAGTTTCAATCCCGGTGTAAGGCACTAACTGGTCTAGCCGCATTGAAGAGCTGTGATACAGCGAAACAATCTGTATTTGTATGTGGATGACTATATAAAGCTCCCCTCCTAGAGCGTATGTGTAAGGCTATCGTGAAATGCCATTAGCTTTAAGGCATAGCTCATTGGGTAAAACTAATTGGAGCTTACTTACATTCAGTCAGTGTCGTATGATAGCGCAGGGGCAGGGACGAAACAGTCTGTATGTGGATCACTATATATATATATATATATATATATATATATATATATATATATGTTATTATTATTATTATTTCTATTATTTCATGTATCCACATAAAATGCTATAATGGGATATATAATTGTATGTATCGATTTTCAGTATTTTCTTCAACAGTGTTCAATACGTAAGTAAAGCAATGTATATATATATATATATATATGTATATATATATATATATGTGTGTGTGTGTACATATATACTCATTTATAAATAAATATTATTTTTAAAAAATAACCAATATACACATGTGTTTTATACCAAACCTGAAATCATCAGTATATTAGGAGACAATCCCTGCCGAATTGGACCACAATACGAAAGTCATATTTGACTCAGTAGCCGGAGCGCGCTCCAATGCTCTACCACGCATTGTCTAAAAATGGGAAGTAAATTTACATCTAAATATCAAACACGGCGGCTATCTAGCAAGCAGTCGAGAGCACTCAATCGGCGGGGCCTAGACTTATGCATTACGCAGAATGACGACTGAAATTGTTATATCTTGTGAGAGCTTTAGAGTGAAGGTTGTGATAACAGAATTTTATGTAATACTATTCTGTGGTTTTATATCAAAAGAAAGTAATCTTTTTAAAAAATCGTTTAATAAATCTAATATCATCAAAACTGAGATAGCGAATTGTCACTTTTTTTATTAAGGGAGTAAGTTATTAACTAACGGAACATGTCACCACGTTATTCATAATCCTAGCCGGCTTAACTAATTTCAGATCGAACTAAAGTATATCCGGACCAATAACATAATGGTAGAAAAAATCAAGACTCGTCTGAAGGAAATATACATTTATCAGATGCATTACTACATAGGTCTGACACTAAATGTCCGAACGACTAAATTTTATATATATATATATATATATATATATATATATATATATATATATATATATATATATATATATATAACTATTTTTTTACGTTTTTATTGTTGTATATCTGTTTAAACCTTCTCCGGTTTAAATATCAACTGCTACTTTTCATCCTCCCTCTTTTTCCAACCTTATTAAACCTTACACTAAATTTAAACAAACTTGCATGACACTCAAAGCAAATAACGCGTCCAATTGTGAGAACAGCCCTATTCTGCACTTGACCGTACGGGCCCACCCGCACTAAATCACGCAAGCCAAACCAACGATTTCCAATAGATACGCCCACCTCAAGATGCGTCCGTTCCCACAGGGCCATTATCCAACAACAGATGACAACAGAAGCTGAAGAGAGCCGGATGGCTTAGTCCTATTGTGCTTGACACCGACGGTACGAATGTTGTACTATTTTTTCTGTACCAAAATTAAATATTATGCTCTTAATTTATATTTTTAAATATTATGCTCTTAATTTTTAATTTGTAATTTTAATTCTCAATTAAGCGAGCACTCTGCTGGGATTTTTCCTGCTATATAACAGAGAAGTTGTATATATATATATATATATATATATATATATATATATATATATATATATATATGGTAGTTTTTAAAGATTCTTATTATTATATGATTTTATCATATTTACTACTGCATAAAATATCTGCACAATCAATTAACAAAATATCCAGGTAGTTTACCATTAAATCCTTACTTCAAAAACTAAATGGAAAAAGCGGAGTTGTTCGCATGAAGAATATAAGTGTCAAAAGACTAGGATTAAAACTATATTCCTAATTGACTACAAAAACAGAAGAGTGTGCAAATGATTAAGAATCTAGGATGTTATTTGTAAAACAATCCGAGGCAAAAGTCCAAGCAAGCATTTACCGGGTAACGACTTTCGAGCTTGGCATTAATTTCGAGATATCATAGATTTCCGAAATCTCTATTTAATTGCTTAATATCGAGCTTGTCATCTGTAATCGAATCAATGTAATTTATATACATTTAATATATGTGATCTTAATCTTTTTATATATATATATAAATTCACACACACACACACACACATATATATATATATATATATATATATATATATATATATATATAGTAATCTAGGTAAAGTTTGTATTTACAAGGTAAAAATCAATTTCGTTGAAAAAGAGCGGTGATCGCTCGAAACATTTGATTTGTTGTATAAACAAAAAAAAATTGGGCATCTTATCGATTTCTTAAACAAAATTGTATTTCACTTCAAAATGCTTTCTAATATGAACAAACACATTATATATATATATATATATATATATATATATATATATATATATATATATATATATATATATATATATATATATATATGGGGTAAGGTACACGATAAGTTATGAAAATGAAATGTCGTGGTAGACAAAATGTGTGAAAAATGACAAATGGAAAACAGGTTAAAGTGCAGGAGAAAAACAAAAACAAGATTTTCTACAGACGTTCGCCAACACGAACGAAACCGGTCAAATCTTTTGTTTTTGTTTTTCTTCTGCACTTTAACATGTTTACCATTTGTCATTTTTCACAGACACACACACACACACACACACACACACATATATATATATATATATATATATATATATATATATATACATTTGCTTTGTTTGTTTTTCAAAATATTTCATCTCAAACAAGGCAGGCCGCCACTGTAGACGTAAATGTTTTTTGAGAATTAGGGTGTATGTTTTTGGTGTCATCCTAAGTTAGGAGTTTTGTAGCGAGATGTCTGTTTACATTAGTGTTAAACCTATGCATGTCGGTACAGTTTGAGAAACAGGGAGCGAGAGGAAGTTCCAGAGGCCGGCAGAAAGAAGCTATTAGAGTAGAAGGCTCTCCGGAATCTGGAGACCTCCACAGTGAATGGATGGGATTTAGCTTATTTTTGAGTGTGTCTAGTGTATTTACGTCGAGTGGGCACCAGAGCAGCCAGTTCATCGGAGCACAATCCATTGAAGTATTTGTAAAACAAGCACAAATATGCAACATGTCGACGATGGGACAGGGGCTGGAGCTTTGTGTATAGGGAGGGACATATTAAGTTGGCGACTCTGTTTTAGACCTTGTCTAAAAGGGAGAGGTAAGTGGATGATGCACCAGTCAAGATGTGGCCACAATACTCCATGCATGAGAAGATGGTGGCTTTGTAGAGATACAAGATAATGTCAGATGTGAGGAGTTTACTAGCACGGTAGAGAGAGTCCACGTTCTTTGCTGCAGTCTTGGCAATGTCTTCAATGTATTTGTTCCAATTGATTTTACCTGTGAAGGTTAGGCCGAGGAGTTAGAATGTTGAACGCTAAGGTAGGGTGTTATTTGCAAGGACAATCGGTAGTTGAAGAGGTTTCTTGTAGTTTTCGAAGGAAAGAAGGTTTGTCTTAGCGACATTAAAATTTACCATCCATTTTTCCCCCATTTCACTACAGACCGGAGGTCATTTTCTAAGGATTCAGCCATTGCCTCAGATATGTGCGCGTCGGTTTTGCCCACATGACGAGAGTAGAGCGTTGTGTCGTCAGCAAATATTCCTATTTCAGTCTCAATGACATCAGGCAGGCCATTTATGAAAATCATGAACAGTAGAGGTCTAAGGATGGATCCCTGGGGTACAACCTGGATCTTTCTTTTCGTTAGGAAGGATTTAATTACATTAAATATTTGTCCAGTGATACCATATGAGTGCAGTTTTAGGAGAAGCCTTCATGCCAGACCTTGTCAAAGGCCTTGGATATATCGAGCGCTACCTCCCTAGCTTCACCTGCCTTGTCCAGTGTATGGTATATGTGTTCGGAGATGACCGTTAGGATATCTGCAATATATCCTGCTTGTCTAAATCCGTATTGATGATCAGAAAGAGGTTTAGCATTAACTAGGTGCCGGACTTTAGCTTGATTGATTAACGATTCAAAGATTTAAGTAAAGATCGGGAGTAGACTGATTGGGCGGTAGCTTAGAAGATCAGTTCTATCTCTAGAATTCTTGAAGACTGGTACAACAGAGGCAATTTTCCAACTATCAGGGAAACAAGATTCAGCAAGGGAATTGTTAGTATTGTTTTGAGAGGACAGGGTCCAGCTCAGCAGAGCATTTATTTATTACTATTACTGGTATAAGATCAGGCCCACAGGCTTTGGAAGTGTCAAGGTTTTGAATGATTTTTCTGACTTGAGATAAGGTGATGACCAAGTTCTCAAGTGTGGTTTCAGTCCGCAATGGGAATTTACGGAGGGGGTGGTTTGTTGAGTCCAAAGTGGAATTTAAGGCGAAACGCTAGGAAAGTAGTTCAGCCTTATCAGTTGCTGTGCTAACAACATCGTTGTGATTTGATAGCGTGGGGAATTGTCGATTGTCCATTGTTTATCACACGGTTAACTCATTTGCACACTGATCAGCTGGGAGTGAGAATGTTTTACCCCATGGGGCGTCGCTGATGTGATCCCTGAGGGTTTCAAAATCCGCCTGCTTATAGTTTCTCGTCGTTTTGAGCAACGACTCTTCAGCTTTTGGAAGAGTTTTTGAGGTGATAAGTATCATAACCACAACGTGGTCAGCGTTTCCGAGCGGGCTATGGACATTCGCCACACAAGCCTCGAGTGGTGAGGTCAAGAACAGATCGAGAAGTGAGGCTTGCTGGTCCGCACGATCAGGAAGGCGGGTCGGAAAAGTGACAGCCTGTGAGAGGTCGTGAGCTGAGGAGAAATTAAACGTAGAGTTCCCAGTTGCATCAGTAACGCTGGAGAATCTCAACCAGTCACGGTGATGTGCATTAAAATCCCCATCTACATGTATTTGGGCATTCGAGTCGAGTGAGAGGGATATATCTAAGCTTTCAGAGACAGAGTCAAGTAGGGTACAGTTCTGGGTCGAAGGAGAACGGTATAAGCAATATATGTAACTAACTGTGTGATGTAAGGTCAATCTAAAGAACATGTAGGCTTGGTCATCTGATTCTAACCTATGTTCTCTAGTCAAGGGGGGTGTTCCGAGCATAAACTCCTAGCCCATGCATATGTTTGTCAGGGTCCTTACGGTAGAGTGGAAGGTAATCAGTCATGTCGAAGTGGTGAGCGGAGATTGAGGATTGAAGGTCGTTTCACTTAGTGCTAGGATATCCAGGGAATTTGTCAGGAGAAATGTTTCTACGTCGTTAATGTTGGTTCTAAGTACCCGGATATTTATGAATGCGAGCATCAAGAGCGGAGGCGAAGATGTTTTCTGTTGGGTGGCTGGTTTAGGTTTGTTTTTTTTATTTGTAAATTCATTATCAAAATATAAATATTATTTAGAGAGAAAAAAAAAATATATATATATATATAATAGATTATATATGGATATATTATCTCATGCACACACGCACACACACATAGAGAACTTGAATTTCTACTAAACACTTCCCTCAAGTGTGTAAGGTCTCTCTGTACATGGGGTTTGTCAGGACAGCTTGACATGCGGATACTATCCACTACAAATGAACCCTGACTAAATATTCAAAATAACATAATATTGGCTGAACAAATAAGATCCCACCGGTATGATAACCCCAGCCATGCTTATACAAGATATTCTGCACCTTCTCCAAGTGGTGTTGCCTATAGTAATAATACTAAGCTGGATACTCAACCAGACTAGATAAATGTTTTGTCTTGGAATTCTGATAAGACCAAGAGACCACAAGAAAAATATACTATATGATATAGTAAACTCGTCAATCGGAGAGGGGAAAGTTAATGTTCTTAACTACTTTACTACCTCTACGTTTGAGACAGAAAGGTGAACTTTCATGGAATAGTCGAATATATATGTATCTCATATAGAGATCAAGCATAAGCGCTAAGAACGAGCCCCTTGACTTCTGATAACTTCTAACTGAAGTAAAATAAAAATATGAATTTAATATAAATAAATATATGGAGAGGTTGAATTACCTGCAGGATTGTTTGAATTACCTACTAGAAAGTGTGTATTACCTACGAGAGTGTTTAGAATAATCTCCTAGACACCATCATCGGGTGTCTCCGGTCTCTGTACAAGTGTTTGTCAAGAAAAACTGACATGAGAATACTTCCTCCTGTAAGTAAACCCTGACAAAATATTCAAAATAGCATAATATCCAAAGCCAAAATAAGATTCCTTCAACACGGCTATACATTGGCTCATGCCAAGAATGGTGCATCTTCTCAAAGTGATTTTGCCTCAAATAACAGAACTTTGCTGGATACTCTAGCAGACTATATGAATTCTTGTCCTTGAATCCGGTAAGACCAAGAGCCCACATACAAGATATACTATAACATATTAGACTGGTCAACAGGGGAGAGGAAAATTAATGTTCTTAACTTCTCTACTAACCCAACGTTTTACAGGTAAAGTAGAACTTTAATTCAATATTCGAATATAATATAATGAAAAGGGGAAAATTGGAGACGACAGACGCCATGGAACTGCCCAACCAAGAGGAGAGAACGGCGCTAGGCGAACAGTATAGCTACAAATATTTCGGATTTCTGGAAGCATCATCAAATCTACAGAAATGGAAAAGAAGATTGGAAAAGAATACTTGAGAAGAACAAGGAAACTCTTAGGAATGAAATTATAAAGCAGAAATCTAATAAAAGTGAATAAACACTTCGGCAGTATACCTTATAAGATACTCTGGACCATTCATAGGCTGGACTAAAGAAGAACTCAGTCACTTTGACCAGAAGACTAGAACATGAATGACCATGCACAACGCACTAAAGACGATACGGACAGACTCCACGTGAAAAGAACCGAGAAATGAACAGAATTGTAAGTATAGAAAACATTGGTGAATACACAAAAAGAGACCTCGAGAAATACATAACCCAGAACACAGAAAGGCTGATCACAGCAACAAGAAAAGCTGTCACAATGAACAACTCGGGAATAACCGAAATCAGAAACAAGAAGTCAAGAAAAGAAAAGCGGGAAAAAAACCAAATACATAGACGTTTGATAAGAATGACAAGAGAAGAGACCCACGAAAATACCTATGCATGGCTAAGAAAAAGACACTTGAACAGAGAAATGGTATCCCTATTGACAGCTACACATAACATGCGATTAAGACAAACTACATCAAAGCTAAAATAGATGAAACCCAGAAAAACAGTAAATGCATATTGTATAGACGAAGAGACGAAAGATTAAATTACATAACAAGTGAATGCAGAAAACTAACCCTCAGAAGAATACAATAACAGCCATGACCGCGTGGAGAAAGCAGCACAACGACTGCCAACGACTGCATTTCGTGCACGCGCACAAATGGTACACACACAAATCAGAGAGATTACTTGAAAACGAAAAACAAAATTTTCTGAGATATGGATGTGCATACAGATAAATTCATACAAGCAAGGAGACCGGATCTCATAATAGTCAGCAAGAATGGAAAAATCCTGTCAAATCATAGATTTTGCCGTCCCAGAAGACCACAGTGTGAGAAGCAAGGAGACAGAATTACGAAGCATATACACTGGACTTGCCAGAGAATTGAAAGGGATATAGAGTATGTAGAAAGTCAAAATAATACCAATAATATAAAGAGCACTGTGAACAGTCCCGCAAAACCTGTTAAAAAGACTTAGAGGTATCGAAATCAAAGGAAAGACTATGACGGACAGCAATTATGAAAACAGCCGAAATCTTAAGGAAAATCTTCGAATGCGAAAAACAATCCCACATAAGTCACGAATGCTAACCAGTCACACGGAAGATTTATGAGGAAGAAAACAAAAACACAGAAAAAAAACACCACCAAATGAACCTAAGGAACAGAAACTGCAAGAAATTTCATAAATTACACCCCCCCCCCCCCCAAAAAAAAAAGAAATGATGGAACCAACCTCAGCTTGGACAACACTAATTAGTCGTGACGGGTTTAGGAGGATGGAAAGACCTAAGAGGGAGAGCACTCATAAGACCTTCACTGCAAAGGTGCTGAGAGTACTGAGACATTAAGGAGGCTTATTGCCACCCACATCCCAGAGAAGAACAATGGATGTAGCCAGCGATAAATCAATGGTAAGGTGCTGTTGTAAAAACGGAAACTTATTTGCAATGGTTTTCGTAAAAGGTTTAGAGTACAGAAAATCATGGACACTTTTGTCATTCAGCCTCCAGGGAACACCACCGGTGATTATCAGTGAGCATTCACTGATTATATCAGTGTGATAACTCCTTGTGAGTACACAATAATAATAGCACCCCATATCCCATAGAAATTGCTACGGAAATGGCACTTCCATATAAAAACGGAATCGCTATTGACACTTTCAAAAAATAATAAGATTAGTACAAACTACATAAAAACCAAGATAGACAAGAGTCACTAAAACACATTAAATGTGAACCCTGTGGACTAAGAGACGAAACGGTAAACCACATGATAAATGAATCCATAATACAACCACGTAAAGAATAATAACGTGTGCACTTTTAACATACAGACAAATAGTACAGGCAACAACCAGAGATGTTATTGAAAACAAATGCCATTTAAATTCAAACAGACAAACTTATTCAAGCCAAAAGACAGGACGTATTGATGATCAACAAAAAGTAAAAACAACATGCCAAATTGTTGATTTCGCCGTTTCAGCGTTTTACTGGGTTTGAAATAAATAAGTGGAAAAACTAAACGAGTACATGGAGCCTGCCAGAGAATTGAAGGGTATATAAAACTGAAGTGTATATGAAACTTAAGTGTATATGAAACTGAAGGGTATGAAGCAAACTATTGTAATAATATTAGTAATATGGCTACTAAGAACAGTTCTGAATAACCTGCGAGAGAAAAAACCCTAGAGAAATTGGAATCAAAGGGAACATTGACACCATACAACACACGTCGCTGATGTCAACAGCTGTAATAATAAGAAATATCGTAAAGTGGGAAAACCAACCCACAGAATCAGCTGATGACGCCGGCCAATCGGAGATGAATTACATTATAATGATAACGATGCGAAAATTTAAGTCGAAACACAGAAAGAACATTATATAGAATCGAGGGAACTGAAATTGCAAGTATGTATACGTAAAACCCCAGCTTATAAACGTACATAGGAACGAGCATTGGTTATGCAACAGAATCTAATGGAAAACCCCGAAAGATAGAACAACCCAGACGTCTATTAGAAGGGTAACTGTGAGTACTGAAATTATGAAGTGGATTATGGTCACTCGAAATTCAGAAAAAATGAACAGCCGTTTTCAACGAGAAACCAATGGTAAACAACTGTTGTGATATCATAAAATAAATTGCAACAGTTATCAAATTATTTCTCTGGGAGACTTCCTGTCACTCAGACTCCTGGGAACACCAGATGTTCGTAGCAGTAAACGATCACTGGTAATGACTCATTGGAGAACTGTTACTGGGCAAATACAATTCATAATAACCAAATTATATGTATAATAAAAACCTGATCAAACAAATAAACACTCAAGCAGTATCCCTAGTCAGATATTCTGGACCTTTAATAAACTGTACAAAAATGTACACAGGGTCTGGACTATATTGATGTGGAAAGTGCTGATGGACTTACACGATGTCCCGGTAGTATATATTTATAATCCTTTACTCTTCCGAATTGACTACCCCTTCAGATTGTCCATGGAACTGATAAGATCAGTACAGACTTCTTTCATAATGTTCGAAAGAGATATCGTTAAATAAATAAAATTATTAAAAAAGGTGAGATTTAAAATTCCGCCGAAAGCTACGCTTCAGCTTCGTCGTTCACGTAAGTCATAACTGTGACGTTATATTGCACCAAAGATGCATTGCTTCTAAGGTTCTGTAAATGTGCTCCGGTAAATGGCTTATTTAATGCTTGAAAAGCATTAGCACATTAACATGTGGGTGGACAACACGCGTCTCTCCATTTTACTATAGCTGACTTGGAACGACCTGTTTTAAATCTTTGATATTTCGGGGTGTTTGATTCCTGCTATTTGGTAAAGCACCGGCTATTTTATTTATCTTCCTCCCACAGGGTAAGATGTGACACAAGGTCGGGAAAGTGGAATTTAAAAAGCCAGCGCCCGAGAAGGTAAGCACTCTGGCATACAAAAAATGTCTTGCCAGCCCGGTCGGCATTCCTCGGTAGGGGCGCCTCAGGCAGTAAGCAATAAACTTACTCCTCCCCACAGAGGGGAGGCAAAGCCTAGGAGGGTGGACCTCCTAGAACTGCACAGGACAAACCCACAGACCGGCGTCATCAAGACTCGATGGCCAAGACGGTACCGGTCTATGGAGTGTCGTATCCATCGGAACAGATACTACACTTTGATCTTGGCCAACAGTCCAAGAAGTTTAATTTACTCCTCTCCAGGAGTTAGGCACAAGGCCAGTTTTTATCTTACTCCCACAAGTTAGATGTGACCCAAGTCGGGTCGGGAAAGTGGGGGTTGAAAAGCCAGCGCCCGAGAGGTGAGCACTCTGGCCATTAAAAATTTCCTAGAAAGCCCCGTCGGCATTCCCCGGTAAGTGCGCCTCAGGCAGTAAGCAATAAACGTATTCCTCCCCAAAGAAGGGAGGCGAAGCCTGGGAGGGTGGGCCTCCTAGAACTGCACAGGACAGACCCATAGACCGGCATAAATGAAGTGCCGAAGGCCAGGACAATACCAGTATATGGAGTGCAGTATCCATCGGAACAGATACTACACTTTGATCTTAGCCAAAAGGCCAAGAAGTTTTGATTTACCTCTTCTCCAGGAGTTAGGCATGAGGCCAGTTTTTATTTTACTCCCACAAGTAAGATGTGACCCAAGGTCGGGTCGGGAAAGTGGGGTTTAAAAGTTGCCTGGGCAGCCCCGTTAGCATTCCCCAGTAAGGGCGCCTCAGGCAGTAAGCAATAAACTTACTCCTTCCCAAAAAGTGGAGGCGAAGCCTGGGAGGGTGGATTTCCTAGAACTGCACAGGATAGACCCATAGACAGGCGTAAATCAAGCACCGAAGGCCAAGACAATACCAGTCTATGGGGTGCAGTATCCATCGGAACAGATACTACACTTTGATATTAGCCAAAAGGCCAAGAAGTTGTTATTTATCTACCTCCCACAAGGTAAAATGTGACACAAGGTAGGGAAAGTGGGATTAGATGAGCCAGCGCTCGAGAGGTGAGCACTCTGGCTATTTAAAAATTGCCTGGGCAGCCCCGTCGGCATTCCCCGGTAGAAGCGCCTCAGACAGTAAGCAATAAACTTACTCCTCCCCAAAGAGGGGAGGCAAAGCCTGGGAGGGTGGACCTGCTAGAACTGCACATGACCAGTCTCATGCTGTATCCATCGGAAAAGATACTACACTTTGATCTTGGCCAAAAGGCCAAGAAGTTACGAACGGCTATAATTATGAACATAACATGAAGAGGGGAACTTCTAACCTTGTAGTCGAAAATACTGTTTCTTTTGTGACCGACAGGACCCCTTTTAAAAGTTTGTAGACGCATCTGAGCACGCAATTTTGCCTTAAGCGTGACAGACCGACGAAAATGATATTTAAAAATTCAGCATGACAGAACGACCAAATGCTTTCTCAAAATTAGGTGCGGCAGGCCGATGAAAATGACATTTTAAACTTAAGGATGACATACCGACGAGAATGCTATTTCAAACTTAAGGGTGACATATCAACCAAAATGACAATTCAAACGTTATCGGGACAGACTAACAAAATGATATTTCAAACTTAATCGTGACACACCAACGAAAATGATATTTCACAGTTAAGCGTGGAAGAACAACAGAAATGATATTTTGACGAAATGTTATTATTTCAAACTCAAGCGTTGCAGTTCGACGAAAATGATATTTCAAATTTACGCTTGTCAGACCGACAAACGAAAATACTATTAAAGCTACCGATCGATAATTTTTTTTTCGACTGGAGATATGTGGACATATCTAAAAAATAAGATGCGTCCATTAAATACGCTATTTGAATCAAACCGACAGACAGAGCCTTTTATCAAGATGCTGAGGCACATCTAAAAAATAAAATAAAAAATGGCCTCTTTTACAACACGTTCATTTGTCGGCGCTTCTCTACTGCTTCAGAAATAGAATAATTGCGTTAAACGAATTAACGTCCCCGAAAACTGAAAGTGCAAGAATTGTTTTATGAAAAATTAAACCTGATCTGATTTACAAGGGATATAATTAAAATTAACAAGTTACACGTGACGTGATTAAAAATAAAAGCACTAATTACGAAGAAGAAGTCGATCGATTATATGAATAATAAATGTTTCTTTGCCGTTCGATTCTATTTGTAGGACGTTTAGCCAAATGAAATCAAGTAATCGATACATTAGTCACAATGTTGCATTGATCTGCTTCGTTTCGTTACAGACGCAACAAAAAAACTCTTTGAGATCAGCAAATATGACAGACTACGTTTTAAATATTAAACATGTTAAAGAGGGGAACTGAACAAAAGAGGAATTAAATAGACTAATTGTTTATTTATACCAGAAAAAATACCCATAAATACTAAGTCTGGGTTATTCTGTCATCCTCATCATGAGGAGAAAATTTGTTAAATTTGTAGACTAACACGCTCAGCTTAACACACCCTCCGAAAAAAAAACATAATAAATGTGATTCAACTTTTGTAAGGCGATTACGTGTAAAAGCTCTAAAAAAACTTGGCGGAAAAACTAGAAACAAAAACAATTATTTAATAGTTAAGTAATGTGAACATCAAAAGATCCATCATTTTCGGGCTTTTCTAACTTTTAGAGCCGTTAACTAATGTTTTTACCAATAATTCTAAGTTCGACTGGTAAGGTCGTATAACCACACGCAATCGCCTCAAAATGTAAAACCCACACCAAAAAGTGCATTTAAAAGAATTTATCCCCATAGCCAAAACATTGTTTAATCCCCTAAAACATAAGAATGGTGCAGAAATTGGGAATTACCTTACGTTAAATTTATATACAAAACTGTTCCCTTACTTTAAATTCTAAAGTATTTTTTCACCTAGTTATCAAGGTGTACATACGTAATCGCCTAAAATTCTAATGTTAATAAGTGTGTAAATCTAATATAATACCCAAAATGTTGCTTACCTCCGATAAGAACAACTGTTCAAATCCGAAATCATACAGGGCACCTGTTCTTTCCTTTATGAACAAATAGAAACTCTGTTTTCAGGATATTGGTACTTCCAAATCTAATATACGTAACACAGTCTGAAGATTCTAAAACGTATCTCCAAATAATTTCAATTATGTTTTCGTGTACATTTTATTATTTCCATTATTCTGACGATAGATTTCAGTTTGATTGTTATTCTCACAATTTCCTGGATGAAGATTGATACTTTATAATATTTTGAATATTTGGACTACTGTTCTCATCTTAGATGTAATTCGCGCAATGTTTCGGTCGAAGTAACCTTCGATCTTTTCCAGGTGCGTCTTGTCGAACTCAGGAATCTAAAGTAAAACCTGTGAATTTGTACGGAATTTCGAACTGAACCCTTTATTTAATCAACCGATCATGTCAGCCATGGCCGGGTAGATGTCTAAAGTAATTTTTGTTATATGCTTAGTATCGGCTGTACTGAAGACTGAAACTTCAACCTCCAAAAAACTGCCACTTAGAACTGATTACTAGTAAGAACTTGTATCCGTTGCGCCTCCGGTCCAGATTTTCGAGTTCGCCATGAAGATCCTCGAGTTTCATTCCATCGAGGGTGAACTGCCTGGAAATATCATATTTCCTACGAGAAAATGAAACACAAATATGCTAAACCAATGCCTGTGCAAAAAGCTCTTTTCACTGAAGAAAAGTGTGGCACTGAACCAGTAACCCTTTCTAAGCTACAGCCACCTAAAACGCAAAAAAAAAGAAAAAGTATGCATCATTGGAAGCAACAGTCGCGACTGATGTTATATCGGAGTTTTCTTTCTAGAGTCCCACCTTAGATAACGGTTGAAGGGACATTTTATCTGTTTTTTCGCATCCTTAAACACCATGACCATGTTTATCTCGCGACAATAGCATTTTACACGTCGATAGAGCTCAAGACTTTCAAATAAATAAATACATTATTTATTTTTTAAAACATAACAGAAAAAAAAAACATCAGATGTCGGTAATGGTCTCCTTGATTTTCCACTTCAGGACTGAAATACACGCAAATTGGAAAACACTCTTCTACTCAGGGGTATATTACACACTTACGACAACATACTCGCTACATTAAATACAAGACGTGAAAAATAGGAATATAAAACGATTATTAGTAGGCTGAAAAGATAACATTAAAAAAGGAACGAACTTTTTGGTCAACCAAATATAATTTTAAATGAATTGCAACATATTGCAAATAACATGGTGCAATAATAACATATTAAAGTTTGCTACACAGAATCAAAGTTTGATTTGTCAGATTAGATTTTATGTAGCCTTAACTTTAAAAATCAGGCCAACATTATGTTATATATCAGATTACTGTGTACTAATGAGTCACAACTTATTAAGACTCGAAGGCCACTCGAGGATGAATGTTAGAGGGGTTGTTAGGAAAATGGCGAAACAAACACGTTGAGGATTGTTAATAATTGTTGAAACTGGGCAGAATTCGATTATCTGATAGGACGGCTCAACTACAATTTGTAAACATTGGTCTTGAAAACGACTTTGTAGTAAGCTGGGAAGAAGCCCCTATGGTACTATGTTCAGCATACGAGTAGTTATTGGGAATGAACTTTGCTTGTAGAACTTCCGTTTATCTCAAGGTTCACATAGGAAGAAAGTAAAATTATTTAGAGTTGTGTTAGCTAAATGAGTTTTTGTTGTGGGTGTTTTACAGGGGGATCCAGAGACTGGAGCTCAGTCAAGCACCTGCCATGGATATAACGATAGAGTAGGGAAGGACTAGCAACGTTTCTTTCTGTGAGAAAGGTGCTGCATGGAAGAGAATAAGACATTCTTCAATATATTCTGAAGTGGATTTTGTACGCTGGCAAGCAAGGAAAGAGTGCCCTCAGTTATACTTCCCCAGATATGGCAACAGTACGTCATTTTAGGACGTATCGTATCGTCAGAGGTGAGATATTTTCTGGCCAATAGAATAATTTTATTATTTTTCTAACGACCTTAGCAACAGATCAAATGTAAGTCTTCAACGTCACGTTTGAAGTGAAAGTCAAGCATAGAAGCTTATCAAAGCAGGGTGCTCCTCAACGAGAGTCATCCATTTTAACTGTAGCAAAGTGAAGATTCGAGTGTTAGTGCATACCTTATGAATAATTTAAGCTCAATTCTGATTCCCTCTTTTCATGGGGAAGCGTTTTATTTTTTATTTTATTACATGAAAATGTTGATTAAAGACTAATTTCCATGAGACATCATTTAATGAAACTATTATTTCTCCTTAAAAGTTTAAATTGAATTAGCGATTAAAATAAGAGATATCTAATAATAAAGAAACATCGAAGATTATCGATCAGGTGTCTTGTGAAGGCCAACCAATGATTCGTGGTTTCGAAGTAGAATCACTGAACCTATCACACGAGAAAGTAATTTACATTACTTTAATTGAATTCATCCCTATTCTCCTTCAATCTTGAATGATCTCAAAACACATCACACTATCTATAACGTCGGTCGCTTCTTTCATTTCATTTTTTTAGAATGTCGAAGGAAGAAAAGCGCAAATGAAAACTAAGAATTGCGAGACTCTAATTTAACAGAGTATTAAAGAAAAATCTTATAAAAATCATTTCGACGAGTTCACAATTCCAACAACGTCAATTTATTTTGAGTTCATTTTAAAATCTTTTTTAAGATGTCACTCCGTCCACTAAGTTTTAGTTTTATGATAGTATTTTGATCGGTATGTTATGATTAAGTATGATATAACAGTTTGGTTTTTATTATACCCTTAAGTCTTTAATAGTGATTATTCTGTAATAATATAAGGCAGATAATGGACAGGTTAGGTCAAAAACACGAACAAAGTCGTATTAACTAGAAGATCCGTATTAGTGAAATAGTAATACAATCGCCGAAAAATTATTTGAAACGCAATTGAGATAAGTTGGAAATCGCAAGACTCCTTTGACTTAATGTCAAGACATAAACAATCAGCAATGTGAATATATCAAATATGTGTTACGGTGTTAAATCTTAAATAAAAATATCGTTTCAGAAATTGAAGACAAAGGCACTGGCGTAGAATTTGTAATCGATTGTTATATAAACTCTATAACACCAACGAAAAGATAGACGGGGTCAAAGAGACAGATGGAACATACACAAAGTCAGAGTTCATGCAAAAGAACGGGAATTAAGGGGGTAATACCAAGTGTGAAATAAATAAAACAATAACATTATATTTTTTTTACAAATCACTAAGCATTTGTTATGTTTTTATTTTTCAAAGCTTGTAACTTTGCAACTAACAAACAAAATCAGGTTGTCTCACTTACATCCTAATTGATTTTATATTTCGAGAAAATTTTAATTTAATCCCGTAGTACTAAAATGCTAAAATATGACCTCTGTCTGTATGATACTCTTAAATCCTAATTGGTGTTTTTTTTTTGCTTGTCACACTCAATTTTAAAATAGACTTTTCGGTCAATTACATATTTTTGATGGGTCCACGCATTTCTATAAGAACCTCTGTATATATATATATAAAGGTATGTCTGGCTTAATTTTAAAATAGTATTTCATGTGGTCAGTCAGGCTTAAATGAGTAATTTAGGTATCGCCCAATTGTTTCAGGATCCTCATCTGACATTAACAGAAGACAACTAAAAGAAAGGTATGAAAAAAGAAAGGACACAGACGCATATGAGGTTAATACTTTACAATTCATTGATGGTTCCACTCATTGAGCACAACAGTTAGGGTGTTCGGGAAACTATGGTTCAATACTCGGTCGAGTCATATCAAAGACTAAACGAATGGTCTTTATACCTCCTTGCTAATCACTCAGCATTATGACGCGGTAATCAAAGATAAATGGAATAATCCTGGAAAACAAGTGTCGCTCTTCCCTTCACGTCGGTGTAGTAGCCAATGAAAAAGAAGCCTTCGGGTCGCCCTCGACTATGGTCGACTAATTTACTTATATTTGCATATGCAAATGTAACATAGACTATACTGACAAAGCATGACATGAAGCTTAATATTTCTGAAATGCAATTTTTAAGAACTATCCATGGAGTAACTTTGCGTGATAAATCAAAAAATTCACACGTACGAAAGAAGCATATTATTAAAAGATCCATACACAACGCAGGTAAAAAAAAGAATAATGGGGTTTGGACACGTTTCCCGGGAACCAGATCCCAGCTATGTAACGAAATTATACAAAGATGATTTAATTGAAAGGAGAACAAGGGGTCAGCCACCAACGAGATGGGTCGACCAAATAATGAGTGATACTGGTATACAGATCTTAACCTTTAAAAACTGACTGTGATGATGGCGAAATTTTGTTCGCAATCATGTAGCGAAGCTTTTTAATACATGCACATAATTCATGGCAAGCATTTCTATAAGAGACTATGCATTTCTGTCTTTCCCTGAAATTAAGTTTTTGAAACATCATCACCATCGGGTTGTTATCTTGACGTTTCAGATTGCATGATTGCCGGTATGATATTCTAAAATTGTAAATGTTATAATATTTCGTCTGTTATGCTAGACTTTGCAATAGCATTTACTTTGCTGTTAAGTTTGTAAGATAATTGTTATCGTTGACCAAGTCTCTTGATAATAGACGAGGTATGTCCTACAATTTAGCAAGTATAATTTTTGAAATATCATTTTCAGCTGTTGGTCATGCTCAAGGTGAAATAGAAATTTTGGGCATGACACGCTTAAATCTTAAATAGAATATATTTGCGTCTGCCATAATTAAGTTTCAGATAGAACTGTCTTAGGTCTATCATACTGTATGAGAAAAGAGTTCTTCTGTTCTCCACCCCTCTTATCCACTAAAGAGACAGCGCTAGTCTTTCGCTACTCTATCGTTCTTTCAATTGTAAGTGCTCGACCTAGTTCCAATCTCTGTTTCCTCCTGGTAAAACTTTCGAAGCAAGAATGCGTCTTCCTGCCACCACTGCAAATAATTTACGTTCATCCTCGGTGTCTCTAATATCAAACGCGATTTCTATAAACATAGTTTATTTCAAAATAACACGTTGCCAGAAGATTACGTCACTGAGGTCTTCAACATAGTCATCTTCAAATAAGCACTGGCCATAAACCGTCGACATATGTCATCACGTTTTATTTATTCCACTCATTATTTTCAATGCTCTCATAATATTCGTCATCATTCAACAATCTTATCATCTCATTAACCCTTATCCTCGAGTTGTTTTAGTCTCGATAAGTGGTGACTCATTAGTAAATAAAAATCACCGCGATATTTTCGGAAATAAATAGAAACTGGTGCAAAACTAATATTATTATTATTTATATACCTTTGTTATAGGGCTTTGTTTTCAATTTCATCATTCAACAATTAAATACAACGATATAACACAAAACTGCAACTCTATAATAAATAGCAGTGTGTATTTATTTGTATATAAATATATAAATAAATATTTATCTTTACGTCACAAATCAGTTAGCGAGTAAAAAATTTGCCGAGCGAAACCATTTCAAGTGTTATGGGGAAAGCATAAAACAAATAGCAAGTCAGACAGATCCCTCACTGGCTTAAATGAATTCGGAAAGAAATACGCAGTCTATATCCACGATAAGAATTGTTTTCTTTTTGAGTTGCCCTTTTCTTTCTGTACGGATTCATATGTTTTCTTTCTTTTGTTCTTTTGTTTAGCTTTCCAGTTTGAAAATTTTCTTTCGTTCTAATTTCTTATTTTTAACTTTACTGATTTAAACGTTATTTTATATTACTGTTATTTTATATTACAACCAATATTAGTGCGAACACTGGGAAAGCATTATATATTCCATCATTTTTGACGGAGGCAGTGCAATCGTATAGTATAGATTAGCATTAGTTTATCGCCATGAAAACACTTATGTTTATTCAACAAGAAAAACTTTGCCCAAAACTTTTATCAAATTTAATATTGCCTTAAGTTATGGCCACTAGGATTTTCTTTATTTTTTTTCGAGTTTCTACGGATTTTTTTTCTTTTACTTCGTGAAAAAAAAGGTTCGGATTGAATAATCTAATTTGCAAGTCACGTTAAAACAACGGAACTGAGCAGAACGTGGTTGGATGTTTTTTTTTTTTAATTTCTTCTTCGGCAATTCAATAGATCAATAAACAAGTGTATCTCCCACTCTATAATAAAGACGAATGTGTATTTTTGTGTGTTTATGTATAGAGAAATAAATATATGCACTTCTGTCCTATCGCACAAAAGCTAAACGTGTGCCTTTTTCTAGCCCGGGGAAGAAACGATTTTAAGTAGTGAGGGAAAGCGAGAAAGCTAATAGCAACTTCAGACTTACCCCGCCGTCTGAAATGAATTCGGAAAGAAACCTTCAACGCTATAATAAAAAAGTTAACGCTGAATGTTTTTTCTTCAGACCATCATGAATTATTAATAATTTATATATGGAAAATTCAATTACTAACGCAATTCTATGATTTTATATAAATATTTTAGTAATATATGAAGAAAAATAACGAGTGCGAAAACTGAGTCAAGTTTTATGGTGACGTCATTGATAGTTATTAGGAAGACCCACTATTAATGAGGACCAAAAGTGCCATACTTTAGAGTCCATCAAGGCGAGAAGACTGCCCCTAAAGATTATTCATTCATATTAAAATCATTGTTAACGTGTTCCTGCTATTGTGACTTTATTTGCCTGCCAATAACACAGCTACCCACTAACGATTGTTTTACTCACTTGAAAATCATTGTTAACTTATTCCTTTTTTAAACGTATTTTCTTTTTATAGATACCAAGTGTGAAATAAAATACGAAATCAAACATCGCCGCCAATGATTAATCTATTGAATTGAAGTTCGATGTTTAAGTCTATAAAAATAAATTATAATTTTTTTTCAGGATACAAAATACAATTAAAGACTAATTAATAAATTTCATCCAAAATGCGTGCGAAAATCAAACGAAATAAGCGATATATTTCAATAATAATATAATGTAAATAAACTGTTCGTTTTAAAATCAAAAATACATATTGAAAGAAACTGTTCCTTCGCACAACTTTTAATTTTTTGGAAAAATTGTCAGTTTTTACCCCCAACAAAAATCTTGATTGGTTCAATTTATTACAAATTTGTTCTATATTGTACATAAACTGTTCGTTTTGCAAACAAAAACACACACACATGATTTAAATAAATGGTCTATTAATTAATTATTTTGGATTATTGATTTTGTGTTATTTTACTGATTCGTAATCTTGTATTTTTTATTCATTTTTTATGTTTGATTTACTTTTAAGTTTAAAGAAAGTTCAGGATTGTCTGCCGTAGGCGCTTATTTGTAATACTCCATGCCTAGTTGTTCTCAACTTTTTAGTGACCAAATTTTTTTTTAGTGTCGCAAGAAAATTCCGTATTTTGAGGATCGTTTTCTGTGTATAATTACCTATCATGTCGCTAGAGAATTCTGAGTTAATTATAATAGAAATACAAAAGTAGTTTAATTGCTAGTAATTGAAATCATCACTTATTTTGCATGCTGGATTAATGAGAGAATAAAAAAACAAAAGTTATTCTCTCCGAAAATGAGAGCAACTCTTATAAAATTATTCAGCTTACACTAATGATTATGAACTGTTCATATAAATGATTGAACTGCCTAAGAATAGTTATTTGTCTTCTTGTGTTTATAAACTAACAGATATTGCCAAGCAGCATAACAGTTAGTCTTTTTATTCGATGTAGTCAGAACAATAAACTCAAACATGAAAACTAATCCGGAAAGAATGAACTTATTTAAAGAATTAACATTAAATTAGACAAATTATTTTTCAAAGAAAAATGTTAATGTTCTAAAAATTAAAAAAATTATGATAACACCATTTTATTATTAAGGATTAATGTTATGTTTACTATCCAGCCTACGCAAATTACACGATATAGTGCATTTGTATTATTATTTCTAATAAAGTAATGTATTAATTATATTTCGTGATCGTTAATACTAAAAAAATCATTAAAATTGGTTGATTTCCTGAACTTTTACGAATTTTTAAGTGAAAGAAGTGGTTAAAATTCTCATAGTCTAACTGTTCGACAGATGTCGTTTGCCACGTTAGAGCATAAGGTCATTTTTCAGTGCACTCACCTGGTTATTAAGACGACCGTAACCCAGGTAAACCTCTGCATCAGCTGCATATTTCAACTGATCCTAAAGAAATGGGCCAGAAGGAACACCAGAATAAAGAGTAATATAATCAGCATAGATGGTTATTTTCTGAATAATATTCTCTAGATCATTTATATAGATAAGTAACAGTATTGAGGCTTGATTAGATACCTGTGAAACACCAGCATTGATAGGAAAAGAGAATGAATGGACACTGTACAAAGTTACTCAAAAGCTTCGATCAGCAATAAAAGGCCTAATAATGTCAAGAACCTAACCACCAATACCATAACACTGAAGCTTGTGTAGGAGACCAGAATGCCACAATCTGTTAAACGCCTTCGAAATGTCAAGCGCATACGCCCTACTTTCTCCTGAATTATCCATAGACCGACATATCGGCTCAGTTACAACAGTTACAAGAGAAGCAGTTAAACGAGAACCATGAAATACATATTAACATCACGAAAGAGGCCCAGACTCTCTCAGAAAATGAACAAGCTTACCGTTGACCAACCTTTCAACAACTTAGCTTATAACAGAGATGACTCTTTCAAACAAGAAGCTCAACAGGACTGAGACAAACAAAGATTGAATAATTTAGAGAGAATAGAAGAGAGTTCAGGAGAACAAGGCTTGAGAAAGACAACAGGAATTGAATCAGGAGCTGAAGCCTTAGACTGGTCAAGATCAGAAATAACACGAGCAACCATCGTTGGAGTGATAATAACAGAAGCAGGAAACTGATCAGTTCTCAACGGAAAATCAGGAAGAACAGCACCAGTATAATTAAGAGAAGAAGTGTCAGCAAAAAGACGAGCAATGAGATCAGCCTTATCCTTAGAAGATTAATAACCCGAAGACCATTAAATAGAGGAGGAATAGCAGACTTGTCACTATTAATAATATTATTGTAGATTCTCCAAAAATCACGAGAGCCAGCGAGATGAGATAGAGTCACCAATCCATTGAGAGTAGCTAGATTTAGGGTCATAGATTGC
>OY744518.1:108327514-108350014 GCA_963556195.1 Sepiola atlantica
ACTTCTATCATCACAACTTCTTATTCTAGTCTGCCCTGCTATTCCCCAGTAGTGAAGGGGGAGATATAGATTCATACTTTTCTGAAGGGTATTAGAAAAAGCAAGTTTAAGGCCACTTTCAAATTAAAAGCAGCTGATTCTCCCAAAATGTGATTGATCTATGCACTAAAACGCATTTTTTACACATTCCTAGTAAAAGTGATATTCGAAAATAGCTCGTTGAGTCGTATATTCGCGTCTTTATCTATTTTACCATCCTTAACTACCATCAAATTACTGACCATGCTCAACATTGCTTAAGTGTCGATATCCGATGAAAATTGGTATTTCAACCTGATATAGGCGTTAGATCCGTAATTAAATTTATAATAAGTCTCCAATCAATAAATCGTCCGTTATCTCCGTCTATAATGTGAATGCAAAACACGATAAACGCCATTTTCAAAATTTCATTTCAACATTTTACCAAACTCCAAAATCATGTTTTACATAATGTAATATCATCACTATTTTCTTTTTGCTTTCAATTAAAATAAACTTTGAGTCGAAGACTAGGTTTGATATATTCGGTATTTTATTGGGAATTTCCATTATTTCAAAAAATGTGATCTATCATACTTTGCAATCGAACTCTTCATATATAAATGGCAATGTTTGTGTGCCTGTTATAGAAATGTATATGCTAAGAGTTAGAACATTCAAATAAGTTTGAATAATGATTAGATTTTTAATGAATGTAAATACATCATTGAAATTCTCCTTCTATTTAATCTAGGGTCACTAGAGGCAGTTATCAGTCAGGTACATGAAATAACTATAATGTATTAGAATGTAATGAAAGAAAAACATTTTTTAATGAATTGTCTTCGTTTCATTAAACAAAAATAAAATAAAAAAGGTATATCTCAATGAAGAATGTATTTAAAACGGCTTAAACATTTAAATAATTATTTTTATTCGTAGTTTGAAGATTTAAAATAATTAAATAATAACGAATTGTTTCGCCGTTTTCGAGAAACGCTGCGCCAACAATTCATTTTCTTTCAAACAATCCACCGCGATTACAGTTATTTTTGCTGACTTCGTCTTATAAATGTTATTTTTAACTTTTCTGTCAATGAAAACATTGTAAGCATGACTATGTTTGAAATTATTTCTCACCAGCAATATATCTCCAGACGGGCAACGCCGGGTAGAGATCGCTAGTGATGAATAAAATGACTAAACCTAAACTTAGTATTTATTTACAGTTCGACTGAATATTAATTGAACCATAAAATGCATAACCTCGCCCCTAAGAACCATGCGAGTGCAAGAAGAAAAAGAAAATGTCGTTAATTCGCGAACAGAATATCCAAGTCTCGAGTGAAAAACGAGTTTCAGCGCGGGAATTATGGCAAAAAGGCGGGCAAAAAAAATCGGCGAGGAGAGAAAAGAAATCGACAGACAGACGCCATTTTATCATGAGACTGGAATTTTACATGCATAATTTTATAAGTAAATCGAAAAATAAAACTAAGAAATGAAACATCAAACAAAGATCAATAATCGATTCAGATCACCAAGGAATTGAATGTCCACTTTCTATGTTTTTTTGCTTCTTTCTTTTGAGTTTTAGTAGCAGATAGTTATTATCAAGAATCGAACGCAGTGCAATTGTAAAGAACGACGACACGAGTGGATAAGCATTTGACCCACTCGGAAAGGCCATTCTTTTTATTTTGCATCGTAATCTTGGTACTATGTTTAACGAGAACCTATTATCATATAATACCAATGATAGCCAAGCGGACACAAAAGACACTCTCACTAACAATGGCTTTCCAGGCAAGCCTTTAAAAGCGTGTAATGAATAATATTAATTAAAACACGAATTTTATAATTTATTTAATTTCATTAGAAAAGTTATCGTGTCCAGAACGTTTATATGTATTCGATAATAACGACGTTACACGACGCAGTCCGGGAGCAGCAGTTTCAAAATATAAAGTATTATGAAAATGTTATCACACATGTTTTATATTGCTTAGCTCATATCTAAAATATGTCCCATTCAAAAATTAGTTTACGATTCTAACTACTAGCGTTTGTTTGTTATAACATATATATATATATATATATATATATATATATATATATATATATATATATATATATATATATATAAGAGAGAGAAGGGTATTAGAAGGCTATCATAATAAAAGAAATAGAAATATGTCGGCGTTGAGAAGTAAGACAGAAATAAGTGTTTTTTGTTTGTATATATATATATATATATATATATATATATATATATATATATATATATATATATATATAAACATTTAATCAATTGAAACATTACTATTGTTCGGAGAATCAGTACATTAAGTCCAGTATGGCGTACGATCGTTTCCAAACAGTTTATTTTATTTTATAATTTGATGAAGCTAATCCCAAACGCGTTTTCATCAGCGCTTTTAGCAACACGTCTTTCAGAAAATTAGAGAAAAAAAAACTCGTTCTAGAGAAACTTCCACTGACAGATGGAGGATGGAGGATGGAAAATAGCTAAGACTGTTATTCAATTATTTTTGTTTAAGATTATCTATTAAATATTCATGAATTAGTTTTAATCGAAAATCAAATACTATTATTATTTTATTTTTTCTAACAGTATTAATTAATTAATTTATTTCCAATAAATTTTTAATATAAGTGTTATTTTTATAATTAACGGGTAAATATGATGTGATTGATACTACGGCCAAATTGAGTGTAGTTCGCAGCAAATGTAACACACAGAACTAATTCTTTTAAATATTTGTATTTGTAAATGTTATCATTATTTACGTACTTTTCAATTAAATTATGTGTTCTTATGATTTTAGTGAAGTGTTATTAATAAAACTTGAAATTCAATTTGTTAACGAGTTATTTTGTATTTAAAAAAAGGCTAACAGTTCTCATAAAATCGTTGTGAGGTATTTCCCTTATAAAAATGTGCATATACATGTATATAGTAATACATACACATATATACAAATTATGTGTGGAGTTAAATGTAATTTTATTTTTTATTTTATATTGGTTTGATGATTAGCATTTATTATTAACTAGCAGGGCTACCCGGCGTTGCCCGGGGCGAAAAAAAAACAAATTAGTAGAAATTAAAGAGTACGTGTAACATCTTTATATAAAAACTTCAATCTCTCTTCTTTCTTTAGCAGTCTTTCTTTCCCTGCTCCTCATTATTTCCCTCCCTCCTTCAAACCTCTATTTCCCTTTTCCCCATATGATTCTTATCTTGTTTAAATTTGTTGAAAACTTATAATAATGTAATTCACGTAAATTCTTTTTACTAAATATGTATTTTATGTAACTGTGGATTTTCTTAAAGAAATATGCTATGTAAACAAACAAACATTTTGGATGAAAGTTATTAATTATTCTTACATTGTATTTTTGATCCCGAAAAAAAATTATATTTAATTTTTCCAAGACTTTAAACTGGAATTTGAATGCAATTACTTAATCGCTGGCGGCCATGTTGTAATTTCCTATAATTTTCTTTCGTAAAATAGTAGCAATAGTTTGATTAGCGTTTGTCGCTTATTTAAAAAACAATACCAAAGAACTAACAATTTAAAGACGCATTCCTGGCGCTAAGAAACGTTCAATAAAATTAAAAGTTATTTCAAATTATTAGGTAATTAAATTAAAATATGACTCAGGATTTTCAAATTACTATAAAATATAATGAAAAATAACCGAAAAAGTCCCCCCCCTTATGAAATACTCCCCCAATGGACCCCTAAGGGTGGGGTTTATATATTCGGGAATACTCTCATCATCTTACCCTGTGAATTTTACATGAGAATACACTTTTATATGTTATGTATATTCTCTAACCTAGTTTTAAAAAACTAAATTGTGTTTTTAAACATGAGTTATCGTTCTTCCTTAGCTATCTTCTAACAAATAAATTGCATTATAAACCATGAATTGTTTTATGAACTTTAGGTATTACGTAATTAAATTACATTATGACCCAGCAATTTCACATTACTATGAAATATAATGAACAATAACTGAAAAGCCCCCCACCCACATGAAATATGCCCCAATGGACCCCGTAAGAATACACTTTTATATGTTATGTAAAATTCATTGGCCCGACCCCTAACATTTTCCCCGACGCCTACCCCCATCTCTCTTACCCTACCCTCCGAATTTTGTTTACTCTCCTCCAACCCTGAGAAATATTCTAAGTAAAAAAAAAAAAATTGGTCCCGACCCCCTAAAAAGTTTGGCCTGACCCCTTAAAAATTCCCCGACCCTCCCAATCTCTCCAGCCCTGCCCCAGCTTTTTTTCATCTCCCCCAACTTTGAGAAATATTTTAAGTTAAAAAAAAGAAAAAATTTGGCTCGACCCCTAAAAAGTTAGGCACGACCCCTAAAATATTCCCCGACCCCTCAATCTCTCCAGCCCCCCCCCCCTACTCGTTCTTCACTCTCCCCCAACCCTGAGAAATATTTTAAGTTAAAAAAATAAAGGAAAAAATTTTGCCCGACCCCTAAAACGTTCGGCCCGACCCCTAAAATTTTCCCCGACCCCTCAATCTATCCAGCCCCCCAACTTGTTTTTCACTCTTCCCCAACCTGAGAAGTATTTTAGGTTAAAAAAAAGAAAAAATGTAAATTAAAATGTTCCCCGACCCCTCAATCTTTCCAGCCCCCCAAATTTTTTCACTCTCCCACAATCCTGACAAATATTTTAAGTTCAAAAAAAAGAAAAAGAAAAAATTTCGGCCCGACCCCTAAAAAGTCGGCCCGACACCTAAAATTTTCCCCGACCCCTAAATCTACCCAGCCCCCCAACTTGTTTTTCACTCTCCCACAACCCTGAGAAATATTTTAAGTTCAAAAAAGAAAAAAAAAACAGTATTTGGCCCGACCCCCCTAAAAATTTGGCCTGATCCCTAAAATTTTCCTCGACTCCCTAATCTCTCAAGCCACCCCCCAACTTTTTTTTCAGTCTCCCAAAAGCCTGAGAAATATTTTAAGTTCAAAAAAAGAAAAAAACAAAATTTGACCTGACCCCTAAAATTTTCCCCGACCCCCTAATCTCTCCAGCCCCCCAATCAACTTTTTTTCACTCTCCCACAACCCTGTAAACATTTTACGTTTAAAAGAAAAGAAAAATTTGGCCCGACCCCTAAAAAATTTGTCCTGACTCCTAAAATTTTACCCGACCCCCTAATCTCCCCAGCCCTGCCCCCACAACTTTTTTTCACCCTCCCACAACCCTGAGAAATATTTTAAGTTCAAAAAATTAAAATAAAAAAATTTGGCCCGTCCCTTAAAAAATTTAGCCTGACCGCTAAAATTTTCCCCGACCCCCTTAATCCTTGCAGCCCCCCGCCCAACATTTTTTTCACTCTCCCACAACCCTGAGAAATATTTTAAGTTCAAAAAATTTAAAAAAAAAAATTTGGCCCGACCCCTAAAAAATTTGGCCTGACACCTAAAATTTTCCCGACCCCCTAATTTCTCCAACCTCACCCCCAACTTTTTTCCAATCTCCCACAACCCTGAGAAATATTTGAAGTTAAAAAAAAAAGAAAAAAAAATTTGGCCCGACCCCTAAAAAATTGTGCCTGACCCCTAAATTTTTCCCCGACCCTCTACTCCTTCAAGCTCTCCCCCCAACTTTTTTTTCAATCTCCCAAAACCCTCAGAAATATTTTAAGTTCAAAAAAAAAAAAGAAGTTTGGCCTGACCCCTACAAAATTTGGCATGACCCGTAACATTTTCCCCGACCCCCTAATCGTTCAAGCCCCCCCAACTTTATTTTCAATCTCCCACAACCTTGAGAAATATTTTAAGTTAAAAAATAGAAGAAAATTTTGCCTGACCCTAAAAAATGTGGCCTGACCCCTAAAATTTTCCCCGACCCCCTAATCCTTCCAGCCCCCTCGCCCCCAACTTTTTTTCACTCTCCCACAACTTTGAGAAATATTTTAAGTTAAAAAAAAAAAAAAAATTTTTGCCTGACCCTAAAAAATTTGGCCTGACCCCTAAAATTTTACCCGACCCCCTAATCTCTCCAGAGCCACCCCCTACATTTTTGTCACTCTCCCAAAACCCTGAGAAATATTTTAAGTTCAAAAAAAAAAAAAAAAAATTGGCCTGACCAATAAAAATTTGGCCTGACACCTAAAATTTTCCCAGACCCCCTAATCTTTCCAGCCCCCCCCCCCACTTTGTTTTCATACTCCTACAACCCTGAGAAATATTTTAAGTTAAAAAGAAAAAATTTGGCCCGACCCCTAAAAAATTTGGCCTGACCCCTAAAATTTTCCCCGACGCCCTAATTCTTCCAGCCCCCCTAACTTATTTTTCAATCTGCCACAACCCTGAGAAATATTTTAAGTTAAAAAAAAAAAAAAATTTTGCCCGACCCCTAAAAAATTTGGCCTGACCCCTAAAAGTTTCCGCGACCCCCTAATCTCTTCAGCACCCCACCCAACTTTTTTCCAATTTCCCACAACCCTGAGAAATATTTTACGTTCAAAAAAAAAAAGAAAATTTGGCCCGACCCCTAAAACATTTTGCCTGACCCCTAAAATGTTCCCCGACCCCCTAATCTCTCCCGCCAATATTTTTTTCACTCTCCCACAACCCTGAGAAATATTTTACGTTCAAGGAAAAAAAAAATTGGCCCGAAACACCAATATTTCTTTGGACCGTTATACTTAAGAAGCACCAATATTTCTAGGGACCGTTATACTTAAGAAGCACCAACATTCGTTTGAAAATCAAGGAGGCCTCCTGAGCACTACTGAAATAACTCTTACCGGTGACCAGGTGCGGATGTGATTGAGCAACCCTTGTTTCACTACACACTCTTAACGTAGCATTCCTATGATGTTATTGATTTATCCGGACAGAAGTTATGGGATAACCTGATACAACCGGACACAATTTAGGGCAACACCGGGTACATCCGGCAAAGGATTATGGGATGTTTTCAGTGACTCAGCATTTTTATAGGACTAGTACATAAATGCATTAGATTCTTTCCAAATTAATACTATTTAACATTGAAAAAAGTCTGAAAAATACGGGAAAAATGCTACCCTCTGTCGGAAACTGGTCCGGTTGATCCTCAGCAAATGAATCGTTTTTTTGCGATTTTGAGATATTATGATCCCAGGATATGTACGGTGCTAAAGATGTCAACTTTTTGACATGTCGCCGCTTAGTTTTTGAGGAGTAGCTGTACATTACATAAATACATTAGATAATTTCCAAATTAGTACTAATTAACATTGAAATATAACTGAAAAGGACCCCCCCCCCTGATTAAATCTGCCCCATGGACCCCTAAGGCGTGGGTTTATAGATTTGGGAATATGCCCATAAACTTACTCTGTGAATTTTACATAAGAATACACTTTTATATTGTATCTATATTCTCTAACATTCTTTTTCTATAGGGAACACACACACACACACACAAACACGCAAACATACAGACATTCAATTTTCTATAGAAGATATTATTTTCATTTATTTTTCTTTATAAAGAAGGTAAGGGTGTAAGTTAATATGATGTTATTTACATACATATGACATATATATTAATATTTAATTCATGTAGAGATAAATGTTACTTTATTGTAATTATTATTACTATCATTATTATTATTATTATCATTATTATTATTACTATTAGTATTTATTATTAATACTATAATGTTATTTACATACATATGACATATACATTAATATTTAATTTGTGTAGAGATAAGTGTTACTTTATTGTAATTGTTATTATTATTATTATTATTATTACTATTATTATTTATTATTAATATTATTTTAACCTATTTTTAATAGAATGGAGGAGAGAGTTTTATTTAATATGATATATTTGAATTGGGGCCATTTTTTTTAATAATTCTTGTAAATGCTGAAATTGTTCTTGTTACATTTATTTGGACTGTTAAATCTATTCTCTTACTTCTAAATATTTTTCTAGTGCATTAATTTGGGTTTAGTAAATTGTTATCAAAACCCAACATTTAACTAGTTAGTTTTTCCTTTTCCCAATCAAACATTTAGCTTTAAGAAGCGGATTACATCACTTGAAACTTTGTATAGTGAGTTATCACTCCTAAATAAGTGTGTAATTCCTACAATATACACACATACAGAAAAATATGCACGCATAAATATATATGTGCATACATATATCTATTAATTGTTGGAAGGTAATAGTGACTCTATATACTGAGTTTGTTATTCTATTCTATTTTATTATTATTATTATTATTATTATTATTATTATTATTATTAATATTATTATCATTATATGTTTTCAAACTTGTTTTATTTATTTATTTACTTACTTTTTCATTTATTCTTGTTTTTTAATGTGTTTAATTAAGAATTTATTTGGGGGGAATTATAATATTATTTTATGGAGGCGGAGTTCGTTATTCTATTAATATAAGAATATTATTTTTATTAATATTATTGTAAATTTATTAATTTTTACATAATTTATCTATTTGAACGGCAATGCTGTATTATTGCATAATCAGTAAATGTCAATGTGGCGTGTAGTGTGCATATTAAATTCGTAGTTATTAGTTTTACTCTCATATTATTATTTTTTTAATACATTATTTGATATATTTTTGGTGTTGGGGATAATTGTAATAGTTGGTGTTCGCCAGAGCTGTCTGTTGTCGCCAACACTCTTCAACATCCTCCTTCAACGAATCATGTCAGATGCCCTTGATGATCACGTGGGCACAGTCAGCATTGGTGGACGAACCATCACAAACCTCAGATTCGCCGATGACATTGATGGACTTGCCGGAAATCAAACAGAACTTTGTAATGTAGTGAGCCGCCTCGACAGAACATCCACGAGGTACGGAATGAAGATCAATGCTGAAAAAACGAAGCTGATGACAAATAGTGGACAACCATTAGCAACAACGATAACAGCCAACGACCAAGAACTGGAAACCGTAAACCAGTTCAACTATTTTGGCGCTATACTCAGCAACAAAGGATCCAAGACTGAAATCCTGGCAAGAGCAGCACAAACGGCAGCAGCACTTGCAAAACTGAAATCAATCTGGAAAGACGGAAACATTAGTCTCCGTTGCAAACTGAAGCTGCTGCATACACTAGTATTATCCATCTTTTTGTATGCATGCGAGTCATGGACCTTGACAGCCGAGCTCCAAAGAAAAATCCAAACGGTAGAAATGAGATGCTACAGAAGAGTGTTTGACATCTCGTACTCAGACCGTGTCACAAACGAAGAAGTTGGCGCGCTCATCAACGCAAATCTGAACAACTACGAAGATTTGCTGACAACTGTAAAAAAAAGAAAGCTTGGATGGTATGGTCACGTGACAAGGGGCAGTGGTCTCTCCAAAACCATCCTGCGGGGAGCAGTGCAAGGCAAGAGAAGGAGAGGAAGACAACACAAAAGATGGACGGACAACATCAAAGAATGGACGGGCTACAACTTCGCTACCACCCAGTCCATTGCCCATGACCGTCAGAAGTGGAGACAGTTGGTGTGAAGTTCATTGGTGCAGCGCCCCTACGACCCAGGAGGGGATTAAGGGACCAAGTCAAGTCAAGTCAAGTCATGACATTCATTCCGTGGTTCGAATCGTGCGACTGGCATTATTTCTACACTAATGCTTCCGGAATGGTTAAAACGTATACGTATATAATATTAAATAATTATATATATATAACAGAATTAGTCTGTTTAATTATACCTCTTTTTATTTTTTTCAATTTTTCTGATGGTCTTTTTTAATTCAAAATCAAAAAAAAAAATGTTCCATAGGTTTCACAGGTTTAAGGAACGTTTTCGATTCTTCGTCCAATCATCCTAAGGTGTCAAAAGCAAATGAACAAAAGAACTGGAGAAAGAAGATGCAGAGAATGTGTTTGCATTGTTCCAGGAACTCCGTGACGATTTAAATTCAACAACGCTAGATGGCATCACAGAACAAAATTGCATTACGTTAAGCATGTTACCACTAGTTTCATATGTGATGTTATTAACCTTAGGTTGATGTGGTTTTATGTAAATAGCTTCCAGTATTTTGAATTTAAAAATAAATTGTTTTCGGAACATATATATATATATAAATAAATAATAATATTTATAAATACATATTTATTAATTATTTTAATACCTACATCGATGTTTCATGCTAACGCAATCTTCAGTGTAGAAACTAATTCTCAACGGTCGGTGGGCGCGAACCCCGATCACAAATCGCCACTGATTCGTAGTCGAGAGTTATATCCCATCGGCCATAGCCAATCAGTTAGTAAATAGAGAGGAATTTAAATGTAAATAGCAAGTCGGCGGCTAGATCTACCAAGCAGCTTAGAGTGATCTACGAACGACGTTCGGATCGTGCATGGATATATATATATATATATATATATATATATATATATATATATATATATATATATATATATATATATATATAAAGTTAGGTGTGTGTATATATTTATATATACCGGACCTGTCTAAAAAATATCCGACCTTAAGCCAGAATAACCTATTTCAAGTATGTGACGAGGTTAGGACCTTAATACGTTTCGAAGAAAGCCCTTGTGCTTGCGCACACTAAGCCCACCGATCCATCCACTGCCGGAAGCACCTCTGGAAGTCTTCTTTTTTGGAATGGTGTTCATATCTGCCGTCGCGTTAGATTCAGCATGTGTTTGGAGAATCTGCGGTGTTTAACACACATTAAGGAGTTGTTCAACCGATTCAAAATCGCCGCACATCAGCGGAGAGTTACCAGCGTGTTGGCAGGCTCTAAACTGCTCAGAGTGCAGGTGTTGTGGAGAGGGTGCGAATAAAGAGATAATGCAGAACGCGACAGTGGAGATGAACAGTAATATATTTCCTTATAAAGGATAGGACACGGGAGATTGTAACATGATAACGGAGAAATTAAATGAAATTTACACTGAAAGCCGCGATTATAAATATCAAGACATCTGATAGAACTCGACGACAGAGTCGGAGCATTGTCCTTAGGCTTTAGGTTAATGTATATTTTAACTCTCTCCGATAGTGCTCTACGTTTAATTTTACTTAAAAAGAGGATTTTAATAAACATCACATTACATTTTTGATATCTTGAATATTTTATATACAATCGACGTCGTTTCAAGCTAAAAGCTCTAATCAGGACAGGGAAATAACAATCTCCGACGGCCATAAGGTGCGAACCCGGTTCACAGAGACACCTTGAATTTGTAAGCGTTTTCTTAGTCCCGTAGCCCACGAGAGATTGTCACGTGATATAGAAGTTAAGTGATATTTACACTTAAAGCGGCGAGTATAAATATCAAGACATCCGATAGAACTCATATATATATATATATATATATATATATATATATGTGTATATATATATATATATATATATATATATATTATATATATAGAGAGAGATACAGACAGACAGACAGACAGAGATAGAGAGATAGAGAGAGAAAAAGAGAGAGAAGAAACGCCAAAAACACAGCACTAGCTAACCATTAGTGGGTGCTCAAAGAAAGCGGACGCTTACCAATTACCGAATGGAAAATAGTAAGACAGGCCAGTACATGGAGAAATTTAAATGAGCCGTGTAGATTATGTCTGAATACGACATCTGAAACCCTAAACTTTAAAGACCCCCTAACCTATTAAACTGTAGAAGTGCAATAGAAAACAACTACTTACACAGCATTTTTTTTACTTTAGATTAACAATACATAATAAATATGAAAATAAATAAATAAATTTAAAAAAAGTTATTTTGTAAACTTCAATATTTAAAGAGTGCTCTCACCAAAACTCACACGCTCCCTCAAAACACTTTTTTTTTTAAAAGTCAAATACAAAGATTTTAATAGAGGAAAACATTATATATTAAGTAATACTTATTTAAAAGGATCAATGTATGAGCTTGATGCAATACTAATTTTTAAAATTGTCTTTATGGATTATAGAATGTGTATTTTAGGAAACAGAGTCAGTGACCTTTTTTGTAAATGTTATGTACGACCGTAATATCCCCTCTTCACGTAAAAAAAATCATAAAAATTTAAAAATATCAAATTAATAATATATTTATTGCTTAAATCTTTCCTGGGGCGGGTATTTTACTAGTATACACACACACACACACACACCACACACACACACATATATATATATATATATATATATATATATTAATCAAATTATATTTTTAATGATATTTTACCTACGTACGACGTCGTTTCGAGCTAACGGCTTTCGTCAGACGGTCACAGGGGCAGACCCTGTTCAGAAAGACATCTTGAATCTGTAAGTGGTCACTTAGTCCCGTAGGACACGAGAGATTGTCACGTGATAAAGCAGAAGTTACGTGATATTTACACGTAAAGCGGCGAGTATAAATATCAAGACATCTGATAGAACTCATATATATATATATGTATATATATGTATGTATATATATATATATATTTATATATATATATGTATACATATATATATATATATATATATATATATATATGTATATATATATATATATATATATATATATATATATATATATATATATGTATATATATATATATATATATATATATATATATATATATGAGTTCTATCAGGCTGACGATTCCCTCCGGAGATGAAACGCGGAAGCCTGTTTGTAGCTTAATTGCCAGAAATATATTTTCATAACTTACTACCTAGCTCTACTCACGGATCTTGCACTGTTTAAGTAAATACTGAAAATTGATACATAAAAATGATATCTTCTTATTACATTTCATGTGGATACATGAAATAATATATATATATATATATATATATATATATATATATATATATATATATATATATATATATATATATATATATATATTGACTGACCATTCATAATATGGTGGAAAATGCGTAACGATATATGGTTAGTCAGAATAGTCACATCAAGTTAAAACAATGTAAGCTGAATTAACTCTTTACGGATTTTACAGATTTTAATCGAAAAACGGTAAAAAAGTGTAGAAAGAAAGTTTATCTGAACAAAGATCTGCTAAGGAGAAAACACACAAAAGCAAAACACTAATAATTAGCAAGATGGATAACACACAATAAATGATACTAATTTTAGGGTTGATTTACAAAGGAAATGTATGAAAGGCATACATAAAGCAAATAATACATTTCGTTTTTTAAATATGACTTAAATAGATGAGTAAGAATTGGATTGCCCGAAGAGTTATGACAACTAAATAAGACGTATTTGTGGGGTCGAGTAAGATGGTTCAACATGAAAATACCTGAAGAAGCATCGCGTAGAAATAATAGTATTTTCTTAGGATTGGGTAAATATCGGTAAGAATAAAAGTGTATTGAAAGGTATAACATGCAACTAATACTAATTATTAAGTGAAGTGCTACTTACTTATTGGCTCGATTACAGGTTTGGTTTGGGTGAATCCCGGTTTTACAGACATCACATTGCAGGACGTCTACCCTTCCCATCATCTGCCTTACTTTCGGCCGCTTTCTAATATAAAAGCAAGTTTCGCGACGGTGCGGCTATCGGCCCTTAGCACATGTCCAAACAATCTGAACCACTATTCCCTTTATCTTGTACTCGATCGGCGCGATGACGTAACACCTTCGTATGTTGTCATTACAGATGTTATCGAGCAGTGTAATTCCTGAGATCCAGCGGAGCATTTCGGTTTCAATAACGGTGAATGTTTCGCTCCGCCTTCCTCTTTGTGTGTAAGCACTCGGAGCTGTACAAAGCGACGCGCCTCACAACAGTCTAGTATATCTTCGACTTTAGACGGTAGCTGATGATTTACAGAGAAGTGTTATGGTGATTAAAAATGCCCGAATATATATAACAAACATATACTACTATTTTCGCGCTTACGTTAAGATGAATAAAGATGGATATCTCCGAAGAAGTATAACAAAAAAATATACTATTTTTTATATTATTTTTTAGTTAGACTAAGAAGATGGTTGAGGATGTAAATGTTCGAAGAAACGTAACAAACAAATGAATCAGAGTGTAAAGAAGATAAAATGCACTGGTAAATTTTTTGTGTTCTGTTTTAAGAAATAATATTATTTCTGTATCAAGTTGGGCAACACTATCAGCGATAGCTGAAGGTCACTGGTTAACCGCTGTCGCCAACTGTCATTGGTCTATTGGTGACGGTAAAGACAGCTGAGGTGAGCCCATTGCGAGAATAATGAAGGCAGAATTTACGGTCAGACTGCAGAAGGCGGGAGATTGCGATTGACATAATTAAAGCATCTTTACTCAACCCTAAAAATCTTTTAATTAGTTTGTTATACTTCTGCAGACATCTCCATTGATATCCATCGTATTTCAACCTTAGAAAAATTGTATGTTTAGTTACTAGCAGGAATAGCTGACGTTGCTCGGGATTGAATTAGGATCAGTACTGTGTACATTTTCACTATACTGTGGACGCTAAATTACTTTCTTTGTTTTACTGCACCCCTCCTCCCGTTTCGCCCTCTAATATAATCAGTAGAAGCAGAAATGTTGAAAAACTCTCAATATACGTATTTGAAGTTTTAAGAGGGTTAGTCAATATGGTTGACTTAGAGGAGGGGGCACGTAGATATTTCGATTATAATGGGTAACGTAGACATTTGAGACAACTTCAATTGTCTTTCCCGAATAATTTTATATATATGACAGTAATGTCATAAAAAAGGATACATTTTAAAGCTGCATTAGTTTAGGTTTACACTTTAAGATTCATGACTACTTCCATTGTTTTCCCCAGAAAACTTTTTACATGTGATTTAAATTTGATTAAAATCGGACAGATTTGAAATTTTAAAGGGGATTATATTCACATAGTCCCCTTAATGGTGCACTTGGAGATTCAGAACGCTTTTATTGTCTTCCCCGGTATATTTTACACAAGAATACACTTTTAACTTTAATGTAGATTCTCTTACCTTTCTTTGTATATGGAACACATAAAATTACGCACAACCACCCATATATATATATATATATATATATATATATATATATATATATATATATATATATATATATATATATATATATATATAAGCGTTTGCCTCGTGATTCTAGACTGAATCTACAAACTGCGTTCAAGCCCACGTAACCGCCTGCAACCGCCACTCCTACACTGATCAAGGTAAGCGAGTTCGAACCGACATCGTCTGTAGGTGAAAACACTTTAATATTTAAAAAATATGTATAGTTAAAAGCCTTTTTAAAGATGTAATTGTCTCAAAAGTAGAGCCCTAATTAACATGAAACCGTGTGTTGTCATTTCTGCGATAAGCAAGTTCCACTTGAGCATTGAATACTGTAGACGACAAGACTCTACCTCCGCCTCCTGAGCAAGTGTACCTTAATTTCGATTACTGTCTGTGTTGATTTCTCGCGGTCGTGTGCTCCTAAGCGTTTGTCTAGTGATTACAGACTGAATCTACGAACTGCCCATGCGACCTCTTGCAACCGCTACTACTACACTAACGAGTGTAAAGGAGCTCGAAACGACGTCGTCTGTAATTGAAAATTATTTAATATTCAATATATAGTTCACTACTTATCTATTAGTTATAACTAATGGTTCCCATATTGTATTAAATTCTATACTAGGTCTGCTTAGTAAGTCATTGTCGCTTAACATATGTGCTGCTTCTTTGAGTCGTCTTACTCTCCACCGTTCTATAATTTTTACAGTAGACCGAATATACCAAATTCTACAAATTATCAACGCTCATCTAAAAAATTTCGAAACATAAAGAAATTTTGTTCGTTGAAGTTTTGCTTAGTCTTTGGTACAGAGAGGGAGAAAGTAAAGTTATCTGCTGTGGTTGAGGGCATATGCGTTTTGACGATGGACTGGAACTCAGTCGAGCACATACCATAAGCATACGGTACAGAGAGGCTAGCAACAATTAGTCTGTATGAAAAAGGCTGCAGGTAAAAGAAGAGATCATCCTCCACTTGATTGATAAGTCGTTTTTTTTGTACGCAGCCAAGGTAAGAAATATTGGTCCGAGAAGAACCTCACCATATATGACAGCAGGTTTAAAAGGAGAGAAGGAAGAAAGCAACGCAAATTAGGAATTTAAAACGAGAGAAAAAGGAATGTATAAGGAGGTATAAATAGTACAATTGAAAAAAATCAGAGTAACCGTCTAATTATGGAAACAATTTTGCGTCCTCCCTTCCCTTATTCGTCGACTAGATTTTTTTGTGACGGGACGGATATATATATATATATATATATATATATATATATATATATATATATATATATATATATATATATAAGGTTAATACAACAAAAGATATGAGGCAACTAATATCTTTAATTAGTGAACATCCGGATAAAAATGAAAAATTATACTGGATAGAGAATTAATAGCATTAGATAAAATGAAAGAATAAAATAAGGTGCGAATCAAATTTTATTACAATTCAAAGTTCAAGCAAAGTAATTCAAAGTCCTTAACCCATGAGTTTTCAAAGA
The DNA here is from genome assembly GCA_963556195.1 of Sepiola atlantica. Lineage (NCBI taxonomy): Eukaryota > Metazoa > Mollusca > Cephalopoda > Sepiida > Sepiolidae > Sepiola > Sepiola atlantica. The sequence continues at coordinate 108,344,132 of OY744518.1, forward strand.
AAATTCTTCTTGTCAGAGGATCATTACCGCAGTGGAATTACAGCGAGTAAATAAAAGATTACTTTGAAAACATTAAAATAAAAATATAAAAATATAATAATAGTAAATAAAATTAACAATAGAATTAATAACAAAAAATAAATGGTGCTTGTTGCTTAAAATTCCGAAAAAAAGATTTATTTGTCTTTTACTGTTTGAGAGGTAAATAAGGGGCAGTAACTTTTAATTATAATTTTGAGCCAGATTTTCTCTTTAATTTCTAACAAGCCTGACTTTCTCTTAAATTGCGATCATGGATCTTAATTTGTTCCAGTTTGAAGACATACTTTATTTTACTTCAGAAAAAGCAAAACAGATCGATTTCTTGCAAGCTCATGGATTTATTTCTGGCGAGGAAACCTGCAATTGTGGAACCCTAACCCTAACCCCAACCCCAACCCCAACCCCTTACCCTAACCCTTAACCCTAACCCTAACCCTAAATCCTACCACTAACCCTAACCCTAACCCCTAATCCTTACCCTAACTCTAACCCCTAACCCCTAACCCCTAACACTAACCCTAACCCTAAACCCTAACCCCAAACTCTAACCCTAACCCCTAACCCTTACCCTTACCCTAACCCTAAACCCTAACCCTAACCCTAACCCTAAACCCTAGCCCTAAACCCTAACCCTAAATTTGTAAACAAATTGCTGAATTCCATTCAGTAAAAAACGCAAGTTTAAACACAATAAATTCTTAAATTTTCCGTGGTTGTATACTTTGTTGTTCATTTATTACTACTAAATTTTCTGTAAATTACGTTAGATATAATGACAACAGTTGATAAGAGTTACTGCCCCTTATTCACCTCTCACACAGTAAAAGACAAATAAATCTTTGTTTCGGCATTTTAAACAGCAAGCACCAAATAAATATATGCAACACAAATTGTATCGTCCAAAAAACATGTATTTAAGTTGAAATACCCTATCAAGTCTGAGGTGATTGTCTGACTTACTATTTTCTGTCTAGCTTCACCTCACCACTTGAAATGGTCTCGCTCGGTTACTAAAAAGGGCACGTGTTTTATTCGCTAACTTTTGCGCGACGGGATGGAAGTACACATTTCTATTCATAAATAAATACATATTGCTCTTTATTATATAGAGGCGAATTAAGTTATACTGCTTATAACGTTGAATATGCAATTAAACGTTCTATATTCAAATATTGATTTATATTCCTTGTAGAACGTTATAATTCACAGCCGTCATAATATATTCCAACTGTAATCCAATTACGAATGTGGGCGAATTAAAGATGTATTCTTTTTTTTCTTGGTGTCTGCCATTCTTCAGATCCGAATTAAGTTTTAAGGAAAATCATTCCGATCGACCAAGTGAAAATAATGGTACAACTGACCCCCAAGCAACGTGTGCATGATCTCTAAACTTTCTGGTCCATTTTGCCAAACATTTCCGTGCCATCTATTCGACCATTTTTTCCCGACCGTCCCCGCTGAAAAGAAGATGCAGGTTCGGTTCAGATCGAGTAAAGAAAATGGAATAAGAAGTGATTTCTTTCGATGAACGACGATGCAACATCGAACTAAAAAAAATCTACCTTTCAGCAATTTCTCACAAGATGACCTTTGAAATTTGTCTCGAAGTATTTTTATACACGACTTGTTCGAAACCGAACAATGAATGTGAGGTTCAACTTCTTCGAAATAAAAGTCGGTTAAAAATATTATTGTCGTATTCTAGAATCTTTTGTTGCAAAGTCTCAAAAATGAGTTGTGCAAGAAAATGGCCCCGCCGGTGATTCGCAGTACGAGCACATGCAATTGGCCTACTTATTTGAATAATATCGAGGCATAGGTCGGGTTAGCGTTACAGTAAAGGAGGATTAGGTTGAACAGCCGACCGGCGAAATTCCATGGTTGAGCTGATTGCCTGGATCATCATTATGATCATAAGCACGACAACGACTATCTTGTCCACCAACACACCCACCACCACCACCACCATCATCATCATCATCATCATCATCATCATCATCACTACCACCACCATCAGCAGCAGAATTATTATCATCCAAACGATTGGGAGGGGCGATTACACGTCCGTCTTTAGTGGTCGATTAAAAAAAGCTATATATATATATATATATATATATATATATATATATATATATATATATATATATATATATACATAACGTTCCTATGTACTTGCCTCCACACGAGAGCAGAATTAGACACAAGGTCGATTTTTAATGTGGGGAAACTCCAGCATCATATAAAGGGGCACTCTGGATTGGAAAAAAAAATAAATCAAATAAAAAAAATGCCTCAGTTTAGAAGGATATCTACTTCATTGACCGAGAAAAAAATAGATGAAGTGTAGTATCAGAACAGATACTATACTTTGCTCCTTGCTAAAAAGCAGATGAACGAAAGCTGTATATGTCGTTACTTTACGTGATAAAGTGATGTGCTACAACTACGTGTACTGTTTGCTCCCTGCACATTTGAGAGCTTCCTACCTTACATACGCAATGACGTCCTAATTTTAAGGGACACACACACACACAGACACACAAACGCACACACACACACACACACATATATATATATATATATATATACATCTGTTTATTAATTTTTATAGACAGAATAGATATCCATAGACATGTGTTTCGCCTCTACTACGGTTCATCAGCGTGGTTAACTATTTTGTATTTTCGAATGTTCTTTGTTATTCTGGTTGTTGTTATCACAACGGCTCGACCATCCCTCACTGCCACATATGGTAAGAACCAAGAATAAAAACAACAAAGTCGAGGGAACCAGTCTTAAAATTTTAAATAACAATAAAAATAACATACATTAAAATATGAAAAAATATTGAAAACTGTTTTCACTACAAAAATAATTGCATTTAAATTAAAATTTATAAACAGTTATCACTGAAACGAAGTGTTTATTATTTAAGAGTTGCTGTCAGCACACACATACGTGTATATCATATAAAAATATATGTATGCCAAGTAGCTACAGGGAAATGTTCATGTTTCATCCCCGAAGGAAATCATCAGGCAATATATGTAATTAGTATTACATTATATACGCATACTATATTATAAAGTAGTATAATATATTAAGTACACAGTAAAACTCATACGCTATAAACTCCACAGTCTATGAACTTCCTACGCTATGAACAACATTTAATATGAACTTCCTACGTTATAACCTAAGCTTAGCAATTAAAAAATACAATTATTCATTTAATATATATATTTCTATAAATTAATAGATTTAAAAGTATTTTTGTCAATATAATAATGAATGTACACCCATTTTTAAATTCACTGAAAAAATATAGAATCACTTCTAACATTCTTTGAAGAAAAGAGTTACTTTAATAACTACGATATAAAGATGGTTTGTGCACTACGTAGAAAAAGGATCATTAATTTCGATAAAACATTAAAAAAAACTCAATGAAATCACTGAACAGTAATGATGTTTTAAAATAATCAGGATATTCAATAATTTTAGTACAGTGATATACATGCAGTATCTAATAACTTTTTTTTTTTAATATTTAGTCATTTAATGTCTATTTCGTTGATCAATAGTCATTTTACTAATAAATCCATTTTGTTTACATATAATTTCCGTAATTATCCTCATAAAATATTACTATAGTTGGCAAAACTTATACTTCTTTTTTATATATTTTAATGATCTTATTAATCCTACGCTATGTCCAATCCTACGCTATGAACAATTCAAAAGTTTATAGCGTAGGCATTTTACTGTATATATTTTACGTATTTACTTCAACAGTGCTCAATACGTTAGTACAGCTTAGTAGTAGTACGTAATGACAAGTAATCTTCACAGACACATTCAGAAGGAAATAACTAGGCTCATCGCTGATAACGATCGGTGAATTCTATGCAATTTATGTGGCAACAAGCCACATCAGAAGTTCGTGCTTTTTAAGTCGAGATCTTGATGGCGACACCCTCCTCATACTTTCCCACCTCTTAGACATTTTTTATAAGGTGTTGTGGCACTAATCGTTTTGGTGAGGTCAAGTTAAATAAAAATATGGAACGGTTAAAAAATATTATTTCATGAGTGTTATTACTACTACTGCTACTAATACTGAAATTTAAGTAACATGTCGAGTTGTATTCGAAGAAGTTGTTAAGTGACTATTGATTTACTCCTCTCCAGGAGTTAGGCACAAGGCCAGTTTTTATCTTACTCCCACAAGTAAGATATGACCCAAGGTCTGGTCGGGAAAGTAGAGTTTAAAAATTGCCTGGGCAGCCCCGTTGGCATTCTCCGGTAGGGGCGCCTCAGGCAGAACCAATAAACTTACTCCTCCCCAAAGAGGGGAGGCGAAGCCTGGGAAGGTTGACCTCCTAGAACTACACAGGACAGACCCATAGACCGCCGTAAATCAAGCCCCGAAGGCCAAGACAATACCTGTCTATGGGGTGCAGTATCCATCGGAACAGATACTACACTTTGATCTTAGCCAAAAGGCCAAGAACAAAAGTGACTAAGTTGAATGAAAAGTCAGTCTAAAATGAAACAATATGTTTTATGTCTTGCTTTACATATAGAACACATCACTCAAACGCCACACCTTAAACATAAACAAAACCTAGAACACGTAGTTTAAAATTGACTTGCTCTCAGGATAACATCTCTTCCATTAAGAAAATCAAAAACAATGTATGAGATTACACATACAACTTTACATCGACCTAAAGAGAGAGAAATACGGAGGGAGGGAGGGAGGGAGAGAGAGAGAGCACACGAGGGAGAGAGAGAGAGAGAGGGGAAAAGAGAAAGGGGAGGGAGTGTGTGTATGCTCGCGAGTGAATAAAAGAGCGATACTTATTACGACTGACGTAGAATAGGACCATACCTAATACTCAGGCATACAGTGAACTGTCCGGTTTTAACAACCCACTTCAATTATAAAGGGTTTTCGAATCTCAGGATAGAAACCCTCGCTACATGTAGCCAAACGAATGAGTCGTGAGAAACAAAACAGCTGTCTGTGGATGATTTAATGGTAATGTTTACAACAAAAAACTAAATGTGGCAACGACATTCAACCTGTTGCCTAGAATACATATTCCGTAATTCATGAGTTCAATAGTTTAGGATTTTACAAAGCAAATACATATAATTTACGACACGGGAACGCACCGATATTTTAAAAAGTGTATCATTTAATATCACTCAAATGTTCTCTATTCACTATTTTTAAAGTTTTGGGGTGACGGCAGACGTTTGGGTATAAACAATAAACATATTCCGTCCATATTACTAACCGGGTGGCCGAGAATATATATTCCAAAATTCATAATGATCATTCCATTATAAAAATGAAAAAAACCCAAAAGTATATAAACCCCCCTAAATATTAACTTTTACAAAAAAATGTGCCTATGTTCTCACAGTGTTTTCTTAGAACATATATTCCAACATCCATAATAATTCGTTTATTATTATAGATTTTAGTGTACGTTATATATATATATATATATATATATATATATATATATATATATATATATATATATATATATATATATATATATATATACATACATATATATATATATACATATATATATATATATATATATATATATATATATATATATATATATATATATATATATATATATTCTTTTCGGGGAGGGTAGATTTTTTAATCTTTTCGACCAGGATTTCATTGGATGTTTTGCTTCACTTTTCAAACTTTGAGTAGTGGTAGCAAAACAATAGCACCTTCTTTTGTGCAAAAGTCCATAGTTGAACTTTTCCTTTTATGTTTCTTTTTTGTAGCTACATTTGATG
>OY744518.1:108355014-108390014 GCA_963556195.1 Sepiola atlantica
AGAGATTTTAAACTGTTGTGTACTCTATATTTGTTGTCTATTTAGTAATCTTTAGTCTATCCAAGAAGACAGCAAATAATAGGAAGCTCTTGAACAGAAACTATGTGTATAAAAGTTCTGATTGGTTTTAGGTACACAAAAGAAGAAAGGGAGATAGATTCAGTAGTGGTAGCTAGAAGAGTTGTTGTTGTTGTGAATGTTTTACAATAGGACTTAGACATTGGAGCTCAGTCGAGCATCTGTCATGAGAATTACAATAGCGTAAAGAAAAACTACGTGAACATAAGAGAATGAGATTTTTGCAGTTGGGAAACTGTTTTTAATAATTCTTTTTGATTATTATCGTTTCGGTATTGTCTAAAAAAAAGTCCATCCCGAATTTGAGACTATCGTGGAGATCTTATTGCACTACAAAATCTTTGTTTAGTGTCTAACAAGTATTTAATCGTCCGTGTTTATTGAAATTAATAACCACTGGGTGTTTCGTCTAATCAGGCAACACTAAGTCTGTCCATTCAGGAAAAAGTTCCCATTACTTCATTGTGATGCAGTAGCCACTAGACAATCATCATCATCAACATCAAATGACCAACCCCAGACGCAGAGACAATGTAATTTACACGATTGCACGAAATCTAACAAACCCCAAAACCCAATAATAAAAAACACACTTTTAATTAAAACGCTATGTTCCTAGTGGATTTAAACATACCTATAACGCTGGTTATTTGAAGTAAGCATATTTACTTTTTCGCTAGGAGCAGAATGTAGTATCTGTTCTGATACTACACTTCATCTTTTCTGTCCTCGATCAGTGAAGGAGAAATCCTGCTAGATTTAGACAATTATAAATGTCGTTACAATACAGAGTGCCCCTTTTATAGGGGAGCTGGATTCTCTCCACAGAAAACAGACATTGTGTCTAGACTGGCCTTGGTGTGGGCAAAGAAATAGAAACTCATATACGAACACGTTTTTTTTCCTTGAGATACATTTTTTAAAGTAGCAACAATTTATTAAATGTTCTTTTCTCTTTGGGAAAATATATTTATATATTATGAAAATATGACAATAAATATAATTACATACCGATTCCAGTTTGAAGAGATCTCATTGGCCGAAGAATTCATTTTTCAAATTGTGTGACTGGTTTAATTGTTCTGTTTTACCGCATGTCAACCCTTTTTTATGTTTAATTCCAAATTCATTCATTTTGGTAAACTGTTTTATACTTTGAGTTCTTAATGTCTTCAGATATTTAGAATGTGTGTTGTATGCATATATTTTCTTCATAAATAGTGTGAAAACGGCCGATTCCATTTAATCCATAGAGTGGAATCGGAGATGTACTCCGGATCAGAGCGCATCTCGGAGTGATTGCAACTACACACACTCCTAATTTGGGGTTCGAGCATCGGAAGTAGTTTAACGAGATGAGTTAGAATAGTCGATAAACTTTAGAGGTAGGGCATGGAGACGTAAAGGCATATGTTATAATTAAAAATGAATATATAAATGGCCGAGAAGGATGAGGTAAGATGGAATAAGTGTGAGGCTAACGCATTTCTCAAATGTGCCTGAGGAATTTTAGTGCCCTGAACTTGAAATTGTGCGATGCTAGAAAAATAGTGATTCGTTTGGTAACCCATTCGACTACTGTTAGATTGTTTAAATCAGGAAATAGTTAGTTCGCAAAGGCAGTTAAATATTAGAAAATAAAAGACAACATCCGGAATTAGTTTCTTTTAGTCTCAATTTCTTTCTTTCTCCATTTTCTCTCTTTCTCTCTGAGTAGCGGATACCGGCGTTGCTCGGGGTTATAAAAACATAAAATAGAAGAAACTTCGCGTGTGTAACATCCTAATATTCAAACTTCTATTTATCTCCCTCTCTCTATAGCTGTCTCTTTATCTTTCTACTTTTCTCCTCCCTGGTCGCCCCATTTCACCGCTACTTTCTAATTTTGCCTTTTTCGAAAGCTGTTTCTTTCTAAACATTCCTCTTCCGCTCCGTCCAGACAAGGCATTAAATTACTTGATAGAAAGTAAAAACAAATAGCCAACGACAAGCGTTATATGGATAGATTCCAATCCAGAAAATAGCAATCCTTCCCCTTTTGTCAGCAACATCGCTCATGGAATTTTAGGACTAAACGACAAAAGTTGCCTTATGTATCAGCCCAGAAGAGACATAACCCTCCTAGATAGGAAGTCACGTAGTCCCATCAACCTACGCACAGAGGTCACATCTGACCTTTAAGTTGTCACTCAAACCCCTCTATCTAAACACGCTATCTAACAATAGCGGAGCAACAGATCTGTATCAGAAGAAGGATAGTCAAATGAGTGAATACTAGACGACAGGATAACAGAATCAACTGTTAGCCGAATGTTTGTTCTTTCCTCGGGATGAGTAAGCAATTCTATGCTCGTTCCCTGTGTCTCAAAATAAAAATGTACTCACTGATTTGAATCTACGATAAAATAAACAAATTTCGTGACCGATAAAACGAACAGCCAATTTAAGGGATAACATAAAAGCCTAGCCTATCATATATATCGCTCCTTTTATTTTCTGGTGCGGCATTCGACCTCGGCAAGTTGAGACGGCTTTCCGTTTCCGTCGGAGGTTTCTAGGGCCTATAATATTCACAAGCTGTCCACATTCGCATAAATATCCCGTTCGGAAAGATGTCGACGTTACTTTTCGGATACCTCGGCAGGAAGAAACTTCGTTGATCGAATCGGAACCGGTGTGTCAGTGTGATTATGCCGTATATGCCCTCTGTCTCTATATCATATACAATTTAGAAACGGATTTAACGTAAATTTGCATGAATCAGCATAGTATGACTGTTGACGGGCTCCATTCTATTGTTTGTATTGGTTTCCCTTGTTCTTTGTAGAACCAGGTACTTACTGAACAGCACTCATTAATAGTGCTAACATCTTTAACGAAAGTGGCGCTATGGAATCAACAGGCTTCGAACCTGGTACACCAGGTTGATACCTACTTTACCACTGATACCTCCAGGACACATGATTAAAGAAAAGATAATTTTAAGATGGGTAAATTTAAACTGTGTGACCGACCGCCGACAAATATTTCGCAATTTAGTATGACAGACCGACGAAAATACTATTTAGTATAACAGACCGACGAAAATTATATTTCAAATATAAGCGTTAACAACCGATGCTATTTTGAAATTTATATTTGAAATTTTACTGTTACAGACCACGAAAGTGCTAATTCAAACTTCTTAAGTTTGAATTAACACTTTCGTGGTCTCTATACTAAAGAAAATGATGTTTCAAATTTAAACCTGACACGCTAAGGAAACTGCTACCGACCAGCATACTTTTGAAGTGTGGAAACGTTTTATATGACTTTTTGTTTCAGAATTTTATTTCGATTAAGCTGTTGTAACGACACACGAATAATAACAGTGGCGTCGGCATGTTTGCCTCAGTTCGCTACGCTTGGGCAATTACGTGTGGTTTTTCGAGGGTTTATTTGATGGGACTTGCTACCCGCATTTAGGGATAGTTGTGGGATAAGAATTTTTCTTACTATGTTTTGAGCAAAGTTATCTGAATTGAAGCGATAATAACGACCATATTTTTGTTTCCGTGTGTCGATAAGGCAGCTTACATCGAAATATAGTTGTATATAGTATTACCTGATTGAATCAACCTATTTACAAAATGTGTTTGATCGACTAAGTTGAGTTAATCTGATAAAATAGCACAGTACTAATAAGAAGATTGTAGCATAGCACTTAATCAGATGTACTTTTGTAGCGTGTCCGTTTGTTTGCTACAGAGAAATGAACATATTTAAGACGTAAGTGTGACAGACCTACAGAGGGTCAACCGTTCTAATAGAAACGCTTAGACTCATCGGAAGTAAGAGACATCCATTGCATATGCACGTTTAACGCTAAAAATTAGATTTCTAACTGAAGCGTGACAGACCGAGCGACACAGCTGCTCATGATGATGATGATGATGATGATGATGATGATGATTTTGTTTTTTGTTTGTTTGTGAGACAACTTGGACTTCTGCAAACGAAGATCGTGCATCAGGATCGATTAGTCTGAATGAATCCTCTTCGTCGCAGCTATTCGTTCACCCGCAGCGTTTTAGGTGTTTACTCACGATACCGAAAACTGCAAAACTCTGCGTTTGCAAGCGAAGTTGTGGAAGGTTTGGCCCAGGACACACAAAGGTATGGCACAGGAGCAACATTGACAATTGAACTCCATGGATTTCAGGTTCAGCACCTTACACGTCTTTGCTTGCCACGGGCAGAGGAAGAGACGACCAGAGGACGACGCATCCTGATGCCGATTCATCTTGGATTTTGACCAAAGAATTTTCAGACGGAACTCTTTGACACTACCACGTTGCCATCATCCCAACCAGGATGAGGAATAATTGGACTTTATGATGAGGATAATGACGGTGATGATGTAGATGTCATTGTGTACCGTGCTCAGTGCCCTACAACTCATCATAAGTACGTATATACCATAATGTTCAGTTGTCACTGTGTTTTACGTTTGTTTTTTTAATAATAATAATGATAATTACAATAACAATAGTAATAATAACAACAATAATAATAACAAATGCAACAATAATAATAACAATAACAATAACAATAATAATAATGAACTACAACAACAGTAATAATAATAATAATAATAATAATAATAATAATAATAATAATAATAATAATAATAACAATAATAACAATAATAATAATAATATGACCATGCACAACGCACTACACTAAAAATACGATACGGACAGACTCTACATGAAAATAAACGAAAGGGGAAGAGGACTGGTAAGTATAAAAAAATGTGTGGAAGACTCAATATAAGAGGTGGAGTAATACATAACCTAGAACACAGAAAGGCTAATCACCGCAGCAAGAGACACTGTTCAAACGAGCAACTCGGGAAGCACTGGAACCAGAAAAAAAACAAGAAAGATAAATTGTGAAGAAAAACAACTACATGGACGCTTCAAAAGACTGACAAGAGAATAAACTAACGAAACTAGCTGGGCATGGTTAAGAAAAAGACACTTAAACAAATAAACAGAATTTTTACTGGTGGCTGCACAGAACAATGCGATTAGGCCAAACTACATTAAAGCGAAAATAGATATTACTCAGGAAAACAGTAAATGCAGACTGCGTGGACAAGGAGACAAAACAGTAAATCATAAAATAAGTGAAGGTAGCAAAATCGCCCATAAAGAATGCAAGAACAAAAGTGACTGGGTAGGGAAAGTACAAATATAAATCAGAAACAATACTGGAAAACGAAAAACACAAAATCCTCTGCGATATGGATATAGATACTGATAAAATCATACAAGCAAAGAGACCTGATGTTATAATAATCGACAAGAAGGGGAAATCTTGCAAAATCATAGACTTCGCTGTTCCAGCAGACAATAGAATTAAGATCAAAGAGACGGAAAAACGAAGCAAATACATGTAACTTGGCAGAGAACTGAAAGGAATATGGAGCATGAAGAAAGTCAGTATAATACCAATAATCATAGGAGCACTAGGAACAATCCCCACCAAACTGAAGAAAAGACTGGGAGAAATTGGAATCAAAGGGACCATGGAAACCATACAAAGGATTGCAATGATCAAAACAGCTGCAATCTTAAGGAAAATCCGTGAATGCAGAAACCAACCCGCATAAGCTACAAAGGGTAACCGGTCACAAAACCACTCGAAGAACACGAACCAAGGAACAGAAACTGCAAGAAACATCATTTCATAATTTCTCCCTCACAATAAATTACACCGGCTTCAGCAAACACCACACAAAAATGAGCCTAGGAACAGAAATTACAAGAAACACCATAAGCTATCCCCCTCCCCCCCCCCAAAAAAAAAATTAAATAATTTTTCTTTTTTAAATGGTGCCGGAATATGCACAGAGTTTCTTCGCAAGTTCTCCCCGTCTCTGGAACACAGTGCCACGTGACTACTTCCCAGCATATTACAACTCGGTCGTCTTCAGAGCCAATAACGACAGATTTCTGTCTAGAATCGTCTGTGTCGTCCTAGGCTGACACAAACAAAATATATGTAGAGGGTCGAGGAGGATGAGAAAACCGATGAGGGATAGAACAAACCTGACCTCCACTAGAAGAGTGTGAGGAATGATGGGACTCTGGGGAGGCTTATTATCACCCAAATCCCAGAGCAGACCAATGGTCCTTACCAGCGAGAAATAAATGGTAAGCGACCGTTGCGATACCGCAAGGTTATTTGCGGTGGGTATCGAAAAGAGGTGGAGAGTACTGGAAATCTTTGGAAGCTTGTTGTCAATCAGACTCCAGGAAGTACGACTGGTTGTTGTCAGTTAGCAATCACTGACGATGATCTGTGTTAGAACTCCTAGTGAGTACAAATAATAATAATAATAATAATAATAATAATAATAATAATAATAATAATAATAATAATAATAATAATTAGAAGAAGAAGAAGAAGAAGAAGAAGAATTCTAGAGTGCATCTAATATATATCTTTATAAGAACTCACGGTGAAAACAAACACGTGGCAAAGAAGACAAATGAATATCAGTTTATTTTTTATTCTTTCAGACAGATTCTTGAAACTTTATAATGCATTGAATGGAAACAAATCAACTTCGACGAAATAATAACGACAGAAAAGTATGAGCTAATTCCCTAGTTATTTCGCCTGGCTTTTCGTCTGACCGAACAGACTAATAGAATAAAGCTAGGCCAGAGGCTATTCCAGAAAACGTAAACCAATCAGCAACCTATCGACGGCTTGCGGGCATCCAGCATGGTTAGCAAATAGAAAAACCAAAGTCTACACACTGCAGGGTAAAACTGTAAGATCACTTCAGTTCTAAATTCTTTGAAACAAATTAAAATCAACTAAAACAAATTAAAACTAGATTTGCACTAAAATGGTTCACACATCACCCAACGTCAAACAGACCCATTTATTTAATAAATGCATATAGATAATAAGATGTCTACTTAGGTATTGGATTTTTTAGTTATTAGTAAAGTTCAAAGATAGTAGCAAGTTATATAGAATATATTATATATATTTTTTTTACTAAATGGTGACAACTTATAAAGGCGAGATGCAACTCAAGGATTATGTTTAATGAGATGGAATGGTTATTAGGACAACGTTCAAATACCTGTGGAGACGGTTCTAGACAGCAATCTGTAATTATTGGCTCTGAAGACTAGGAAGTTGTAATATAAGGGGAAGTAGTCACGTGGCAATGTGTTTCAGAGACGGGGAGCACTTGCGGAGAAGCTCCGTTTGTGCATATTTCGCCTTACGCTAAGAACAATGAGGAAGAAAGGAAAGTTTTTTCTCAATGTTGTAGTAAGACGAGTTCTTGCTGTGAATGTTCTACAAGGTGGAACCAGAGATTTGAGCTCAGTCGGCGAGCTTCCATGGAAATTAGGATACAGTAGAGAAAGAGATAGAGAGTAGCATTGTCCTTTATATGAGAAAGAGGAGGTAAGGAACGAAAAAGATCATCCCCACTAGATTTTGAAGGGCGACGGAGGGTGCGCTGAGCAGCACCTCTCCAAATATGACAGCAATACTCCATCTTGGGACGTATCTGTCTCTTATATAGGTAGAGGATTCCGCCAGGAGTCAGGTAAATTATGGAGCAGTAGAGTGAGCCAACAATATTTCCAGTTGTCATAGCAACAGTTCAGAAGAAATTAATATTGAAAACTGACTGATGTGAATTGCCTTTTCTTTAAACAGAAACAAATTACTTACGGCTTAGTATATCTATCTCCTCTACAGAAGATTAGACACAATGTCAGTTGTGGTTTTTAAACGCCAGCGTACTAGGTGAAATGCACTGTGGCCATAAACATGCCTGAGCAGCCCCGTAGGCCTTTTCCGGTAGAAACGCCCCAGGCGATTAGCAATAAACTAAACTTTTCTGAAAGAGACAATGTGAAGCCTGGGAAGGTGGACGTCTTGAGACTGAACAGAACCATACTGCAGCCCGACAGCAATACAACCATTGTCGGATTTATTGTTAATGACGTATCTTTAGCTTGGAGGAACACCTAGTTTAGCTATGCACGTCTTCACGGTTGAGGTGTGTACGTTTTATCACTCCGATAAGTTTTTCTCAGACTCTGGACTTTTATTAATTGAATGTTGGCTTGTTTAAGAAAAAAAACGCAACATAATTTACGGGCGTAAACCAACGGCCCAACGATTTAAATCAAGAAGACGCTCTCTAAGCTATGTTGAACCACTAACAACATCTTAGGAATAGACCATACCACAGCTGTGGACCAGACGGCTAGATAGATTCGCCCCTCTTAATGACATGAGAATACCATCTTCTGAGGCCTTCCCTGCGTCTCAGAAGCGCACTGGGTCCAGTAGAAAGCACTCAGCCGCCTGAGAATAGGAACGGGGCGATCTAAAGTTGGCATGACTACATGTGAACCCAACCATCTGCGAATGTTGATAGGGAGACCATAGATTCAACACTGCCTTGCATGCCTTCGACTGCACAACCAGCGAAGATAAAAGGATCAACAAAAAATGAAAACGACTGGGTGAAAATGTGCGGAACTCTCGTATGACAACATGCTTCAAAGACACGTACACAAGAAAAAACTCATAAAATCTTCTAGGGCATAGATGTACAAATAGATAAACTCATCCAAGCAAAAGGGTCGGATGTGATGATAGTCAACAAGAAAGAAAACTCATGCAAAATTGTAGATGTTTACTTCACAGTATTTCACATGATGGAGATCAAAGAGACAGAAAAACGAAGCATTTCACATAAAGATCAAGGAGAAAGAAACACGTAGCAAATACAGGGAACTTGCAAAAAAACTGAAAAAGATATGGGGCATGAAGAAAGTCAATATAATACCTATAATAGTACGAGCCTTATTAACAGTCCCGAAAAACATGGAAAAACGACTAGGGAAATACCGCTGAAATGTTAAGGAAACTCATCAAATGCGGAAGCCTATCCACAAACATTATGAATGCTAATCAGCCACACAGAAAATGAGATAAAATGATTATTATCATTATAATCACTATTATTGTTATAATTGTACTTGCACAAATATGTGATTATAGAACGCATATTTTGCTAGTATATCACAACCAGCTGCCCCCAAGGTCAGAAAAACGTAATACTTGGGATGATGATAGCATGACCACATAACTATACTATACTACCCTCCCCCACAAAGGAGGATGTGATACCTGAGATGATTATCTAATAAAAACAGAACAGATACTACACTACCCTAAATAGAAAGTAATGCCTGGGATTATAACAGTAGAATAGATACCACACTTTTTTCGTGAATTTAGCATTGAAAGATGATGCATTAGCCTGGAATAATATAGTACAATGAATTGAGCATTACAATATAGTGCAATAAATAGAAAGACTAGTATAGGTTCGGCTTCAGACAGATACTAAATATTTATTACTGATCGCCAATAATAATAGCAACGATAAAAACGAAATGCTTTAAATGAGTATCTATATAATTCAATGTGATTAACAACACATGATTCTTATCCACACCTCTTTAATACGAATGGTTAGACAAGTTGTTCAATCTCGCCAAACCAAAAAGACGAAAGGCTGACCTCTGTTGCTCGTTCCAAAGCAAACTTCGGCCAGAGGATAATTGATGAGCAGCTATAAGTGCGCGAAAAACTCAATAAGGCCGCCATTGTCCATATTTGAGAATAGCTTTTACATTTTTCGCGCTTGCCTTTTTCGACTTTCTCTTTTTCGCACCGAGTGCTGGACCAACGAGCTGTTTCCTTTATGGTAAGAAGCCGATCAACGGAGCCTATAGATCCACTTTCTGATTTATGTTGGATTCATCCACTTGAAGACCGCAATAAAATCCCGAAGAAAGGATTTTCTTGTGGATCAACCTTTTATTCCCGCCAATAATAAAATAGAAAACGAATGAAATACATAAATATAAAAAAATACTTGTTCGTAGATATTTACGAAGATTTGTTTCTGTCCGGTCAGAGTGTAAATGTTGGACTCCAGGATTGTAAAGATTGTTTGGCTTCAATAGTCTAAGCGTGGAACGTTTGTCTGTCTTGGAAGTCATCGACTTTTCTACTTAGCTACGCGAATATATCACGAGCTACGGTAGAGAGAATAAAATAATCACTTGAAGGAATGGGGTAAATAGAGTTATGAAAATCGCCTGGGGAAGAAATAAAAGGCGAACAGGGAATTAAAGATAAAGTATATTAACTTAGGAGGGATGAGTAGAAATTAAAAAATGAAAGAAAGCAGAAAAAAGGGAAAGAAAAGATATAAAGAAAGAAGGAAAACTAAAAAGAAAGAAAAAAACAATCAACAGGGAAAAAGCATATTATAAAAATGTATTTATTCAATCTATGGTTAAGCGAATAAAAATGTTATTCCAGATTTAAGCGTTACAGACCGACGGACAAACAGATCGACTAAGACATATGCCTGAACGCATATAAAGATGGTATTCTAAACTTAAAGATGACGGAACGATGAAAATGCTACTTCAATATTCAGCATAAGAGACCAAATAAAATGTCATTTCTTTTCAGGAAGTTGTTTAGAACTGTCTACATAGAACCGCATATGTTCTATCTCGTTACGGACCCATATAAACACCTGTGGCAATAACCTTTTCATCAACATAAATATAAAAATATCAAAGGTATAAGAATACTTCAAGTTCAACCAGGGTTTTTTACCCCGCCTAATAAACTAGTATTGCCCGGGCCTTTGGGTCTGGATTTACGCCGGTCTATTGGGGGTTGTCGGTCCTGAGCAGTTCTAGGAGGTGCACCCTCCCAGGCTTTGCCTCCCCTCTTTGGGGAGGAGTAAGTTTATTGCTTACTGTCTGAGGCGCCTCTACCGGGGAATGCCGACGGGGCTGCCCAGGCAATTTTTAAATGGCAAGAGTGCTCACCTCTCGAGTGCAGGCTTATCTAATCTCACTTTCCCGACCTTGTGTCACATCTTACCTTGTGGGAGGTAGATAAATAACATCAAAGGTATAAGAATATTATAAAACTATGTAGGCAATAGAAACTTTAAACCTAATAGTAAATGATGGAATGGTAATACCCCAATATAAAACATTAAAATATAGAACACATCACACACAACAAAAATAACCTAAGAGACAAAGCTTAAACCTAGCCTATAGAAAATGAAATAGTTAGAGAGCCGGACCATGAGAACATCAGCAGACAATTTTTTAGATTTCATCTGTATTGATTAGTGAAGAAATGGTAACTTGAACATAAGATAATTTAAGGAAAGAGTAAGAACCAATAATACAATTATCATTCAAAATATAATGCCAAATAAATGCTAAATATAGTGGGAAAAAATTATATATATATATATATATATATATATATATATTAAAAAATTAAAAAATGTACCCACCTGAATATAAATATAGGCATACGATTAAAGTAGGGAGGTAATATGGGTATTAATGCTATCGATATTTCCCTCACAACACGACTTAAGTATAAAACGTAATCACAATTAACTTTAGGTATAAATGTCCTTAAAAGGACATTTGAATCCTCATAATACTTTATAATGAGGTAATTAGCATCATTAAATAGAAGAAATAAATATATAATAGTTCCTTTTGTAGTTTTTATTGATGTCAATGTAACTATAGCTAGTTTCATTGTAAGAGACAAACTCCCCCTTAATTTCGCATTAAATATAAACTAAGTGAAGACATCTGGGCAATTAATATTATCTTAGTGTTAATTAAAACGATTTATAAATAAAGCCTAAACATATTCTACCAAAACACCGAAGTATAATAACCTCAGCAATGCTTGAATGAATGGCTAAATATATCTAACTAGCTCCTAACCGCTGAAGTTAAAGATTAGCGCAGCCTGTTGGTCTTTGATCTTAAGGTTGTGTTATTTTTCATACCGCGTCGAGGATACGTCTTTGACAATCAGCTCGACAGAATCTAATCAATTTGAGCTAGGTGGCCTTTTTTCTGTCAGGCTGAGGTATGGTTCTGTTTATCTCTAAGAGGGGCATCTTCCCAGAGTTTACCTTCACTCTTTGAGAAGAGATTAGTTTATTGTTAATCACCTTAGGCTTAATCATGTCTAAATAATTAACTATTTTCGCATTAAATATAAACTTACTACTCAAGTGAAGTAATCTGAGCAATTAATCTTAAATTAATGTTAATTTAAAACGATTTATAAATAAATACTAAACATCTTCCACCAAAACACCGAAGTATAAAAATCTTAATAATTGCTTGAATGGATGGCTGAATATGTACATCAAGCCTTCAACTGATGAACTAAAAAGAGATGAGCTCTGCACTTTGTTTCGTATTCAAATGACCTAAATAGCCCTCAACTGATGAACTAAAAAGAGATGAGCTCTGCAGTTAGTTTCGTATCCAAATGACCTAAATAGGCATTTTCAGGCTATTTGATGTAACTTATGGAAAGTAAAAAATTACCTTCAAGTGAATTCGAATTTTTATAAATAAACTATAGAATTTATTAACTATTTAAAAAAATATTACTGAATTAAAATTTGTAAGGGCCCACACAACTTTTAGGATGTACTAGCTCTAAACTGAAATATTCAAAATGGCGTACCTCTGAGTTTCCCCACATGTGAGTTTGCTCTTTCCTTTGTTTTTTTATTTGGTTGCGCCCAGAAATGAACCACTGTAAAGTGTAGGGGTTTTTCAAGACATTTTAATCCAAGCACTTTTTACTCTTTGTGGAGTTTTCTGATGATTTTCTAGTGTTGCAGAGACGATATTGCCATCAAAAATGTTGTTTGGCTCACGGCACATGAAACGGGCCGTAAAAAATACATCTCACAGAAATGTTATATTTTTTGGAAATGTGCAAAAATGAAAAATAAAAACATGGTTGTTGGAATATAAAATGAACCTGACTTATATATACTCTATTGTTACTGATTGACAATCATCGAGCTGAATATTTAAAGAGACTGCAAAATAAAAAGGCACTGATAGTATATGCTAATACCTATACTGTCATAAATAATTATATATATATATATATATATATATATATATATATATATATATATATATATATATATATATCTGTATGTATGTCTATCTACCTATGTATCTATATATTTATCTATCTATCTATCTATCTATCTATATATCTATATATCGATTTCTAAACTTATCTATCTAAGTATTTACTTATCTATATCTTTATCTATTTATTAATCTGTCTATCTATCTATCTATCTAGCAAGCTAGCTAGCTAGTTAGCAAGCTATAGACTATCAGCTTCTTACACGGTGGCAAACTGTAAAACCGCGTTAGATCCTATAGAATATTTTGTAAATATTGGCTGTCAAAATTGATATATAATATTTCAGTCATGGTTTTGTTCAATCAAATGTAGACAAGACATGATATCCTATAAAAAGAGTAGACTCCAAATGACTTGTTATATCGATAGACTTATTAGACTTAACTATAATTACTTATTGGTGTTTTGGCTCTGACGAAGTAATGGTATCTGTTCTGATGCTACACTTGATCTGTTCTGTGCTCTGTTAGTGAAGAATGGTATTTCTAGATGAGACAATTTTCATTTTTTGTCTCGATGTAGAGTACTCATTTTATGGAAGCTTCAGATCCTCAAATTAAAAACTGAATTTGTGTCATCCAATCTGTGGAACAAATTTCCACGACTCTGCTTTCAAACCGACAACAGCATGGCCGTGTTCAAGTCTAATATAAATAAATACTTGTCGAGCCGTCTTTATGGTTAATTAATTATTCTTAAGTAAACTTCTGCCTAACCCTACCCCATTGTTTGCGATTCCGTCGTGGTAGCGATCATCGTCCTACTGCCGATCTCTTTAATCTTTTTCGTTGAGTGACCCGCGCCCCTGTATAAGTGGTAACCCATCAGTATAAAAAACACTCTGAACTTTTTTTTAGCTAGTCTGATTTTTCATGACGTAATCATAATTTAGAAGAAGGAGAGGTAAATGTGGAAGTGTAAATCTGATCATGCTCAACTGTCCTTCAATCCCTGGTACCCCATATAAAACATTCACAGCAAGTACACGTCCAGCTACAGCTATAGATATAAACATACCTTTCCCTCCTTTTTTACCAAAAACCAAAGTAAACTTTCATAAACAAAGTTTATTTCCTAGAACGTCTCATCTGCGGAACAAGATACCACGAGTCTTCTTCCCAACTGACTACATGATGGTCATCGTCAAGTCTAATGTGAATAAATACTTGTTAAGCCGTTTTCGTAGATAATTCCTCTTTAGAAATCTTCTGTCTATCACATCTATTGTTTCTGCTCCTCTCGCGGAGGTGATCATTGTTCAGCAAATGACCTTATTAACTCTTATCATCAAATGGCGCCGGAAATGGTGACCCATTAGTAAAACAATCAATAAAATCTATACATGAACTATTCTTTATTTCGGTAGACATTAGTATTATTATGTTATCAAAATATCTCATTTTTTTTTCATACGAATATTTGGCTATATTAATACATTTGGTAACAGACAATTAGTTTACTTTAATAATGACGACTTCCGATTTTGTAAATTTTAAGTTGGCAAGCGGTGTTATCAAAAACAGTCCCTCATCATTTTCGACCGATCAGATCTTGAGATAATCTTTAATTTTACTAGTTTGCATACGTGAGAATCAGTTATGCAGAAAACTTTCGATGAAGTATGTCCAGCTTTAGACCTTTGTTTTTAAACATCTTGTTAGGAGAATTAGCCCTCGAAACAAAAATGGCAGGGATGAATTGCCAAATGTACTAAAACTGTCAACGAACAATTATGTTTAATGTATTTAAATGTTGTTAAATTTCTATTAATAAAACTTTTAGACTATTTAACAAATAAAATAAAGTATATAAAATGTTTTAAATATAAACTTTTTAAAAATAATTTTCAAACAAACAATGCATTTCAATTATAAAAATAGAAAAAAAAACATTTAAAAAGGATTAAAAAAAAAACATTAAAAAAAATATATGCCCCCTCTACCCAAAAAAGCATTCCAATTATAGAAAAAGTTTGGTGAAAACAAATTAGTAATTGCCCTTCCTCCAAAAATCATCCGACTTAAAATATAATGGGTAACAGTTTTTCGATGAACACCGCTTGTCTATTTCTGATTTCAAACCGGAAACCCTCCTCAAGTAGACTGTTTCTCATTACAATACATTTTCTTTAAAACGACACCCTCACAAAAGCTGATATAGCCTAAATTAAATTTAATAAAGAAGAATACGAATCTAATTACATTTTAATTAAATGAATCTAATAATTCTAGATACAAAAAAATATTTCATGCTATCCATTCAAATAAAAAACGAACCAACTTAATGAAATTAAGGACTGGAAAGGAAAAAAAGAGCGTTTCTCTTTCTCTCTTTTACTTTCACACCTGAAAAATTGAATTCTATTCTTAGGGTTCGAAAAGGTATTCTATTTTTCACTCTTTCTATTGCACGCCTTATGATGTACTATTTTTTAATATCACAGACAAACAAACGTAGAAGCTTTATACACAGACACACTTTGAATATTATATTAGTACTTATTTACTTGCCTCACCCCGAGTACAACGTAACACACACAAGTCAGATTTTAATGACATTTTAATCTGGCATAGAGATCTTCTCATAAAAATGTATTCATATGGTATTACTGAACGAATATTTAATATAATTAGATGCTTCTTATCCAAGAGAAAGATCCAGGTTGTTATCCAAACAACATGACATAAATGCTAGTGTACACATAGGATTGATCCTGTAAACACACTTGACCAACCCGACAATCAGCTAAATCACATCCATTCACTGTGGATGCCCCCATATGCTGAAGAACCTTTTACTCCAATAGCTACTTTCCTCGAGATGACGGCCTTTGGAACTCCCTCCCTGCTCTTTGTTTCCTCGACTGTACTAACTTGCAAAAAGTAATGTAAACAAGCATCTCGCTGCACTGCTCCCAATTTAGGATAATCACCTAAACTCTCACCCTAATTTTCAGTAGTCCCTTACGTCTCCAGTGGCAACTTGCATTGTTTGGGGTGAACTAAGTTAATAAAAGATGGTGGTAAAATCCAGTTCTTCAAAAGGAATACACCTGGATTCGGATAAAAATTTAAAGATATGTTTCAGTTTAAAAATACTTCTCTTTCACTTGTTGGATAATGGCCCTATGGGAATGGACGTATCTGTTGGAAATCGTTGGTTTGACTTGCGCGAATTAGCGCGGGCGCAGTCGAGTGCAGAATAGGGCCTGTTCTCTTAGTCGGAGCAAACACACGTGACAAGGTCAGCGTGTGACGAGACCTCATATCAAGGGTCAATGTGCACCTGCGAGAGGCTCTGTGACGTCACGGGCTTTTGCGTTGGACACAGAGGGATCCGTGACGTCACTCGTTCTTCGAGAGAAGCGAGTTTTTCGAGTCTGGGTTTTGGGGGCGAACCTATGAGACCTGATTTTATCATGAAGCCAAGCAACTTACATAGGGGAATTATTCCCTAAGAAAATACAGGCGAAGGATCACTCCCCCCTCCACGAATGGTTAAGACTTATTTGATAAGTAACTACAATAAAGTAGTAATTTGCTCTCTCTCTCAATCTCTCTCTCTCTCTCAACGTAGTGAATATCTCCCAGCTGATCAAATAACTAACGCTTGTAATAAAAAGAATTAAATTTAAATAGATTGTTTGTCTTCCGATCATGGAGCTTTTGTTGCAGCGGCGTGGTTCACGGTAGAAGAAGGGGGAATGAGTTCAACCACTAGACGACATCGAGACGGCGACCCTCTACGCGGCGAGGAAGAAATGTGGAGGTATGCAAACTATTATTTTTATATTTTAAAAAATGGCGAGTATTAAATGTGAACTGCCACGACCCTTTCAGGGACGAGTGTACGAAACGAGTACAAAAGAAGGGATGCAACACACTAACCGAGGACAGAAACGGCAGAGATACTACACTTTGATACCAGCGCGAACTCGAGTGTCCTGTTTACAAGTATCTACGTGATACAAGTAAAGTTCAACGAGGTTTATTCTAAGGCTGATTCTCAATTCGGCTGATTGTTGATGACGTAATCATCATTTGGAGGACGCCAAGGAAAAGAGACGCATCAAGAGGCTCTTATCTAGTAATAATCGAACACGAATAACTAGCGGACTGTAAAACACATTGATTTGCGCGTTATGGATTAACAGGATATGGGTGGACAAACCATCACAGCCACGACACCAAAAAGGAGGAACGTGAATTATGATTCATAATTGGTTTATGGCTTGGAAATTACAATTAATAGGGAGAGGACACTATACAGAATGACAAGTGTAATGATTTTGGGAAAATACTCTCTTTTTTCCCCCGTGCAGTTACTATGCTTTATAGATCGTCATTACCATTTACAGAGTTCAAATGCAAAATGCGATAAATCCGATTTCTTTCAACAAAAAATTAAACAAAAAAACGACGAATATGTAAATCTATACTTCGACTAAATGCCTATTTTAATTGAAAGCAAAATAAAAATATTCCGATTCGAGCATGTTGTAAAGAGTTTGAATGGAACACTTTTTATAGTGATAGCTACAATATTGTAGAAATAGCGTTTGCAGTCAAATTCTTCTTATTAAAATGGAGCGTAATTAGAGAGTGGTCGCTAACACAGCGGTAAATTTAATTTGTTGTGAATTTTATTTCTTAAATTTTATTTTGTTTAAATGTTATTGCGTCTGGCTAATTCACTTTTTCGATTTGCGCAGACGACATTTTGAGCATCTGTGAATGTATTATATTAGTCTTTGACAAACTTTATAAAAGTTATTCTTTGTGAAAATAAATTACCGTTTGACAAATCTTCTGCTTTCCTAGCGACCACCCGGTATATTGTTTTCTTGAAAAATGATATATACATTTCTTTTGTGTTTTTACTCTTCGAAGTTTTTCGTTGATTAAGTTAATTGTTTTACAATGGGTGTAACCTGTTTCAAAATAACTTTTAAAAATATCAATTTTATTTATTTAGTTATACTGACAAATTAATTTGCCTAATTAGCGTAAGTGTAAGAAAGAGACGATATAATACTGTCACTAACAATAGTCAAGAAGAAAGCTTGACTAGCAACTAACCAGTGCTAATCTTTCCCTTCAGAACAAGGACGTCGCCGATAGGATTTCAGTTGTCCCTCGAAAATTCCGATCTTGTCAATACTTGGCTACGATTTTTTTGCTGTGAGTGCAAAAACTAAACAGCTAAAAGACAGCAAGAAAATGGGAGGAAGAAATGAAATAGTGGATTTATTTTGGGCTACAGCTGGGGTCAATACAATAATAAAAGTATCCACCACGGCGTATCCAACAACCCTGGAAGATCCGACTTTCAAAGAAATAAGTCACATCATAAGAAAATGTTGCTCGTGGCAAAAAGAATAAAGTTTATGAAAAAAAAAATTGACGAATCAATCATAAAAGGTCTACACAGTCTACGAAATTCGAGTCGATATTACGAGTTTGAAAAACTCGGATAATAAGAACTCGGATAATAAGAACAGACGAGTGAAGACAATCTAGGTTGCAGCTTAGGGCGAGACAAATCTAAATGTCCCAGAGACAGAAACACAGAAGACAGAGAGAGAGAGAGAGAGAGAGAGAGAGAGAGAGAGAGAGAGAGAGAGAGAGAGAAAGAAAGAGAGAGAGACAGCGAAGTACTTTCGAAAATGAAACAATCACTAGAAGAAATGCAAGACGTACTTAGGAGCATGCAACCAATACGTTTCAGGGAGGTGTAGTGATACTGGCTAATTAGTATGACTCATAACCCTTAGTGTAAGAGAGAGACTATATTAAACTCGCACTAAGAATAGTTATGAAAGAAGCTTGACTAGCAATTAACCAGTGCTAACCTTTCATTTCACAACAATTTACTTTCTTATATCATTTGTTTCCCTTTCATTGTCATTTTCCAATCATGCACCAATTATTAACCCCATTGCTCTTGTACAACCATCAATTTGAATTAATGTAAATCTACCGGTTCTCCTTAGATCACCGAAGTTAAACGACGCTTATCCCAGTCATGACCAGATGGGTGACAATTTTGTGAATAGATGCCGCTGTATGTGAGAGGAGAGCGACCCCTACCTGCAAAAATGAACGGTCTTATCTACATCGCGCAAGGTATACTTGCGACTGGGAACCACTTTTTAATTTAATATTGCACAGAAACACCATCCGTTGGAGGAAACCCACTCAAACATCCCAGAATGAATGCCGCATCAGGTATGAGGTTCCCCTATGTATTAGTTACCTATATATGTAATGGGGTTTAAGTAATTATAAATCTAATTGACGAGTTTCAGTACTGTTATTAAATTATTATTTTGAGTGTAGACATTATGATAAACTGGTTGAATAACCCGTCTGCGCAAGCTTCATGAACACCTTCTCTTTTTCTATTCTATGTAAAAGTTCACTTCAAATTGTTATAAAAACATTCACGTTTATTACTTTTTATCCGTAAACCGTTTATTATCAGAAAACAAAACAATAATATAGAAGCAGTCGCAGCAGCAGCAACATATGTTGTTTTTAAGTATCGACTCTCGATTGGACTGAAAGCTTAAATCAACAGTTTATTTCAAACAATAACAGGCACACAAATATTCATCTCTTTATTTCGCACGTATTATAAAAAGCCCAAACATAGAGCTCTCTTTTTCTTTCCTGGTATTCTTTTTTCTACTCAGGAGTGTAATCCAAATTTCAGCTTAACCCTTATCCTCGAGTTGGTTTTGGGCCTTGATAAGCGGTGCCTCGTTAGTACATAGATAGGCTAGGCTTCTGGGCAGATGGCCTATGGCAGACGCAGCTAGTTACATTCAAAAACTACTTAACACCACGACAGTGCATACACATTGCCTTTCGCAAACTCACACGGCGCCAGTTGAAACAAACGCATTTGCTTAAATTTTTTTTATAGGCAAATATGAAACAATCATTTTCACCTAGAACGATCCTGGACACTCCGAATCCACATCTACTGCAAACTCTTTACTTTTGCTTGCCGTAACAAATGTTTAATACAATTGATATATTTTGTTATAGATATACTTTCTAATTCTTTGGTATTGTCTATTTCTCTAATATTATATATCATTTCTCATAACAAAACTCAGATACCCGAACAGAAGCATTTGGTACCACGTTTATGTCCTCTTACAAATATTAAAAAAAATAAAAAATACAAACTTTATATCTAGAATCCTTATTTCATTTTGATTAAAATCTATTACATGATTTTTACTTTAGAAAACGCCTCAAATTTAAGACTTCAGCTTAAGGAGTCTTAAGAAAATATTTTAATGGAGGGAATCTTGCTTAATTGGTGTCTAAGGACTATGGATCAAATTTAATGTAAATCTGAAATATTTAAATCTTCAAATGAAAGGTTATGCCGATAATATGCTCTCTCATATCTATTTAAAATACTCCAAAGAAGCTTAAATTTTGGAAATGGTTATTTATTGATGTCTATTACTTACTGTTTAAATTTCTCAAAATTTGGAGGTACCTACATTTTCACAAAGAGCATCCACCCATCTCTTTGTCCGTCTGTCAATCCGTCCGTCACAAAAAAGTTTCGATTTCGATTTCCGTCATGGCATCTGCTTTAATTGTTAGTAACATTTTATTTAAAAAATAGTTAAAATCGTTGATATTTCGAAATGAGACAAATTTCGCAATGTATTTATTACATTATTTTTTTAAAATTGTGACTGAAGCAGAACATGCCCCTTATATTATTAGTGGATTATCACTAAACCTGAACGTACGTTTATCTGATTGTTATCAATCACTCTAAATAATGTATGACCAATCAACACAGTCAAGCGGTGGGATTGTATGTTTTTTGAGTATGTTCTTTTTGGCAAATCGCTAAAGATTATTGGTTATTTTGAAAGCGTTTTCCAAGGCCGAGAAACACGTGATTTAAAAGCCCCGCCCATTATGATTTAATCTTCTTTTTTTACAGAATTTTATTAACTAGTGTATACTCTGCCTAAAAAAGGACGAAATAAAATTATGCCACGTAAATGTTCGCACTAATATTCATATAAAACAACGTCTCAATCGGTGGAGTTAAGAAATAAACAACGTATAAATCGGTATAGAAAGCAAAAAGAAAAAAGAAAAAGAAAGAAAAACGCCTCATCGAAATAGAGTTACGGCGGGGTGCTTGTTTGATCTGTTATTTGTTTGTTTTTTCTTCTCTTATTAGTCGGGAAATTTTACACCGGTAAACCTTTTTCGACGGGTGAATATATATATATATATATATATATATATATATATATATATATATTAGTATTCCATGTATCCACATAACATTTTATAAGGACATATCATTTTTTTATGTATCAATTTTCAGTATTTACTTTAACAGTGCTCGATATATATATATATATATATATATATATATATATATATATATATATATAAAGACACATTGCTCTTTATTATAGAGTGGAGGATAAAATCGTCTAAGACGCATAAAGCAATCCATATCCAGTCACCCTAAACAAGAAGTTGTACATGTATTTGTGTTATTGTAGTGGGCATGAACTCTGCTATGCCGAGTTCGATTTTTGATGAATTATGAAATTGGGAAAGGTATTAACCGTAAAATAAATAAAAATAAAGTGGTTGACCATAGTTGAGGGTCTTTTTCATTGGTTCGTGCACCGAGGTGTAGTGTCGGGCGTTACTCCTTTCACAAGATTACCCCACTCCACGTTATAATGATGAGTGTTTAGCAAAAGAGCATCAATAACCTTTTTTTTTTAGTCTTTGTTACGGAGTCGACCGAGAATTGAACTCCGGCCTCCCAGCTTACTAGAGAAAACTCTAACTATTACGCGAAATGGTCTGGTTAAATAATAAATTGCTTTCAATTAATTATGCCCAATGAATCGTACTCACTAAAGAACATTTTCAATATTAAATAATCTTTAATCTGCTCTAAAACGGACTAATAAAAACAAAAGGCCGAAACACGTGACCGGCAAGCCCCGCCCTTTACGAGTTAATTAGGTTGATTTGACAAGTATAAGACAGTTTACTGAACGTTTTGAAATAGCATCTAGTAGACATGAACGTTTTGGTTTCATTTTATTTTTATTTCATTTATTCATTTATTTATTTTTCTTAATGTAATCATAGGGATGCTAGCCGTCTCTAAAGGGTTTGTTTCACCGGTACGGGCGATATCGCCGTGCAATAAATACAACTTGATTATAGTGGAGAGAGAAATGAAGTTACAGCCTGTCAGTAGTCATTAAGGGAAGCGATTGTTTCTCTACTTGCAAACAACAATACAAACGTCAGGGGCGTTCTTCTCGTCATCTCAGCTGTGTTGTTACTTATCTAATAATGTGCTGACGTGTGGAGTATAACACAGACATTAGGCACCAGTTCTCCGGATATAACGAGAGACGAAAGCGATGTTATTGGCGTAGTTTTCTAGAGGAGAACGCGGGAACAGTCAGAATGTTGTGACGGTCTGATCAAATCAATACCGAGATGTGGACACGATTGTCGAATTCTCGTCTATCATTTGTGAGAAGTAAACGTTTATTTTCGCTGAATAAAATATGGCCTTGTGTATTTTCTTTTCTGCGGAAATTAAATTATTGGTCTTTGTTATTTTTACGGCATCGTTTCGTGCTGTACGTAAGCAGCAATTTATGAGTTAAACATAGTTTTAACTGGAACGGTTATCATTCAGATGTGCCCGTTTAGTCTGCGCGTTTGAAAACTGAAGTATGACAGAGGGACGAGAAAAATAAAGGGGAACCTCGGTTTTCGAACATAATTCGTTCTGAAACCGAATAGTTCGAAAACCTAATTAAGTTTTCCCTATTAAAATAATATGAAAGAGATTAATTCGTTAATTCTTATATAGAAACTATTTTAGGGGTTTAATGCAGGTATCTAAAAAATATAGTACCTAAGAAAAATCTTAGATCAAAAAAATAAAACCCAGATTAATTTTAAAAAAAAACAGCAATGGAAACTTTGCGCAGAACTCTAAACGTTTTACCAGACGGTATGCTACGGTTTCTATCGGTGTGGTTCGGGATTCAAAATTTTGTTAAAAAAAGGAGGCATGTGAAGTATTTGTTCTGAAATGTTAATTGTTCCAGTTTCGAGATATTCATGAACAGAGGTGTGACTGCCTTAAAATCTTTAGCATGATAAACGGAGTAAATGGCTATATTAAACGTAATGGCGATAGAGTGATAAAAAGTCTATATCAAACGTAAGCCTGTCAGACCGAATAGATGACTATGTTAAACATAACTGTGACAGGCAGACGAACAAGATATTACGTACTTAAGTGTGACAGAAAACGGACGGGCAGCACCTCCTGTATATCTATACATGCGTGAACGCATATAAAATGAATTGCATTTTCTTCTGTGTTTTACTGATTGACCCCGCTTATCAAGGCCTGGAACCACTCGCGGATAAGAGTTAAAAGCATTGTCAGTTGGACAATGGTCACCGCCACGAGAAGATTCGAAACAGTGGGTGGAATGGCCAGAATATTACTTAACATGATTTGATTATACAAGACAATGGCCCAAAAAGCATGTTAGACTTGAAGACGACTATGTTTTAGTAGACTTGGAAGCAGCCTCGCGTTATCTTGTTCCACAGACGGGATGTTCTAGGAAATAAACTCTGTTCCTAGAAGCTCCGTTTAGTTTTTGGTTCAGAGAGAGAGAGAGAGAGAGAGAGAGAGAGAGAGAGAGAGAGAGCGTTGTTATTGTTGTAACTAGGCGAGTTCTTGCTCTGTATGTTTTAAAGAGGGTGCGACAGGAATTGGAACTCGGTGTTGCACTTACCATGAACATAACGATACAGTAGAGACGGGCCAGCAACCTCTCTTCTGTGAGAAAGAGGCTGCAGGGGAGGGAAGAGATAAGCCCCAGCTAATTTGCGGAGTCGGTTTTGTTCTCTGTCAAGATAAGATAGAGATCCATTCAAACTGCAGATTTAACGATGAAAATGCGATTTCAAACTTAAGCTTGTTAGATCGACTAAATAGCTATTTTAAGTATACTTCTCACGGACCGACGAACATGCTATTTTGACTTAAGCGTGAAAAAAAAGCCAAGCGTAGTGAACAATTTGTATAGATACTCTTAGACAGGGTAAAAAAACATCATCTGATTTAATAAGTCCCACGGTGTTTACGAAGCACCAGTCCCTCTTTCATCGCCGCCATTTTGGAACCCTGTGCTTGTTTTACAAATACTTCAATGGAATGAGCTTAGATGAACTTGCGGCACTTGTGCCTCCCTCGACTTAAATATACCCGACTTATCCGACAATCTACTTAATCCCACCCCTTTCACTGTAGATGTTACAGATTCATTCCTCGAATTACTTGCCTTTGAAATTTCTTAACCACTCCCTGTTTCTCCGACTGTAACAACATGCATCTCGCTACACAACTCCCTACTTTGGATGTTCCTATAAATCTGGCCCCTAATTAACAGTAGCCTCTTACATCTCAGTGGCAATGTGCCTTGTTTAGGGTGAATAAGATATTAAAAAATATGCATTGACTTTTTTGTTTTATTTTACTTCAGGTGAAGTTCTCAGAAATCAAGGGGCCTCTTTCTGGGACTAACACTTGATCTCTATATGAGATAAATAGATATTCGAATATTCTATTCGCTTTTATCTTTCAAACTCACTATCATACTGGCAACCTAGAGACTGCATTGGCTTCATCAGGCCCTTATTTGTTGAAATAAGTTATCTTTCGGCCCGGTCCTAAGAAGACATAAATTATCTCGTTGTATTGCCTGTTGCCTGAAGCGCATCTACCGAGGAAAGGCGAAGGGTCCGTTTTCAGCTATTTTTGTACATTCCAGAGCCCTGGGAAGCACGTAAATGGAGAGAAATGAAGAGTTCGAATGCAAAACGCGATAAACGCCATTGTGAAAATTACGAAACTATAACTAGAAAAAGTATTGCTTTCAACATTCGACCACAAACCACAATCATTTTCACATGATGTGATACTGGTGTATTTCATTTTGTTTTTAATTGAAATGGAGAGTAGAAAGTTAACTTTGGGTTTACTCGTAACTCTCGCATCCCTTATTTGGTCCTTTAGTCCTCACATTCTATGAAAGATACTTCTGACAAAGGGGTAAGAATTGTTGTTTATTGAGTCAGAATTTATCCATCTAACACTTATCTTTGGCTAGTTTTTCACCTCGAAGAAGTATTTTTAGCTCCTTACATCAAATGGCTTCCTGCCTAGTCTGGAACGATTGTCATAAAAAAACAAGCTTTTAGTTGAAGTCTAGATAGAATATATTCGTTCTTTTATTGTTTAATGTCTCAATTAAAAAAAATATAGATGCATCCTTAAAACAACAAACAATTACTGAAAGACAACAAATAAACTTGTACCTTCAAGACACTTAACCTATTTATACTCAAAATAAGTAAACTAGAAAAATGCTAAGTATGACTTTTTGTGACCTTCCAGATGATCTTATGCAACCCCTTGACTGTAGAGGTCACGAGATGCCGGACAACTTTCTGCTCCAAGAGCTTCCTTCCTCGGACCACTCGTCTTTAAAATTCCCGACTTGTTCCTCTTTACACGACTTCATGAGCATGTAGAAATTTAAATGTAATGTGATGTTGCTACACAACTCTTACGTAGGATGCCCCTTTTAAATCTGACCCCTAATCACAGTAGTACCTTACGTCTAAGCGGTTATATGCTTGTTTGGGGTGACTAAAAGTTTTTTAAAAATACAGACTAAGCTAACTCACATGTCGGATGAAATAGTATATTTCATATGCATCCAAAAAATAATAATTGTATGCCTCCGAATGATTCATAAGTGTTCTAGCTTACTTAATATATTGTATGAATAAATACATTATATTAGGTAATACTAAAATATAAAAAAAATAAAAACATCCTGCAAAATGCGAAAAAGTTAATACATTATATAAAACCAATTGTTTGTCATCCCTTAAAACAAAACCCTTCGGTTTGACGAATGTTAATAAATAGTCGATAATTGGAAATGCATCGCTTGAATCCATTATTATAACAAGGAAACGAACTACTTAAAGCTGCCTATTCTTACACAGGTTATTGTGAGGAAAATGCAAATTCTTTAAGATAGCAATAGCAACAAATTAATTGATCCATTATAAAACGGTGCTTCTGAATATATATATATATATATATATGTATATGAATAAATATATATATATATAATATATATATAATATATATATATATATATATATATATATATCACTATATATATAATATATATATATATGTATATAAATAAATATATATATATAATATATATATAATATATATATATATATATATATATATATATATATATATATATATATATATATATATATATATATATATATATATATATATATATATATATATATACTAGCAAAACCTACTTGTCCTCCGGGCAGCAATTAACTGGGAAAATGGCGTATAGTTAAAAAATGTTTTTACTCAAAGAATTCCAAAATTTTAACAACAAACGTTGCTAAATGTGTCGATTAATACCATCAGCAAAATAACCAAAAACACACGCAATCAGAAAAAAACACACGTAATCGCCTAAAAAGTAGACTCCTTCTCACACCCAAATAAAAAAAATACGCAGCTGATTTAGCTCCAAAAGCAAAAAAGAATTTAGTTAACTGCCTTAAACCTGGCCTAGAAATGGAAGATCATTTTACATTGAATTTATATACGAAACTTTTCCCCCAGTTTAAATTCTAAATAATCGTGTTTATTGTATTTTCCTTCTGTCAAGCTTCTCAGGGTGTTCAGACGTAATCACCTTAAAAGGTAGAATCTCATTTGGAATGGGTGGGAGGTTGTGTTATTTGGCAGAGTGTGATATTTTTTCGTAATTTGGACAGATCAGTGCTATTTAACTTTTGTTACGATTTGTCAATGAGAATAGTGAAAAGTTGTTTGTAAACATCAAGCGATTGTTTAGTGTGTTGTCAAATGTTAAAATAACGCATTTAATTAGCTTTTAAAAAGTGTTTACTTATTTTTCACGTAAAAGGAAGTAAACTGCATAAACAGGGTGGGAATAAGGTGGTGATAGGAAGCAAGTAAGCGGTGATAGTATACACATAACGTATTTTTATCATTTAGCCGATTTATTTATTAAATAACTTTAATTAATTAAGGTTAATATCGACGAAACTATTGTATATAGATAGTAACAATAAGTCCATGCAATAATACCAAACATTAATTAATTATTGACTGTCTAAAAATAGTTATGCAAATTAAGCCTCCGGATGGTTCTCTTTTTTGTTCATCTATCATATATATATATATATATATATAGAATCTGAAAACATTATGATGTATTATTGATTTAATGGTAATATAGAAGTGACAAATGAAATAAAATTCGCAGTTATATATATATATATATATATATATATATATATATATATATATATATATATATATATATATATATATATATATATATATATAAGCCCGTTGGAGAAACTAAAGTCAGGCACTTTCGGTGATGAAATAAATAGACTGTCAATCAGCTTTAAAGCAAAGTTCTAGATACGTTTGTCGAACCCTCTCGATTAGTCTTCTGTATGCTGCACATATAAATCTTAGTTTCCCTTAGTTACGTGACAGTTTTTGGTGGCCGTGAAGACAGGGAGACTGCTTACAGATGCAAGAGTGATTCTGTGAATTCATCATCTCTCCCTATAAAAACCTACTTCTATTAATACATGCATTTTAAGTTATAAAAGTGAATATTCATCAATATAAAATTGCAATGATTAAAACTCTATTAAACCGTGCAAAACTAATCTCTTCAACCAAAAACTATTCCTTAAGGAATGAAAAAAACATTAAGCAAGGCCTAATTAATAATCAATTTCCCAATCATATTGTAACGAACAAATAAAATTAATGATTAGAAACTTACAATACTAATAATAATCATCTCAATAATTCCCACTACATAAATCTATTCTACTGTAACCAAATGCATCTGAATCTTTAGTTGGATGAAAAAGCTCTTAAAAACATAATACATCGCTGCATATACCCTATCAACTCTGCTAATAAAATAAGATTCATCATTTATTACAAAAAAAATGAAAACATCGATCTATGTAGTTAAAAATAACACTTCTCAGACACAATATACATTAGAAGAACCAATGTAATATATCAGTTTCAATGCTCCATGGGGGATGTATATGCGACAATAACATTAAAACTAATTCTTACATCGGTTTTACAACCACAACACTTTCGCGATTAACCTTACATATCTCTCACACTAGCTCCATTTACCAACACCTAAAAAACATGCCCCCTTCTCAATATAGACACATACTAGTTAACAATACTAAAATAATACACCACGATACGAACACCAAAAGATTAAAAATTCTTGAAGCCGTCTACATAACAACTAAACATCCCACAATGAATAATGTGAATTACTTAACTAGTCATGATATTTTAAAGTGTCTAGCATAGTAATAAACGTTAGTAAATGCTTAGCCACTAAGCAATTATACGCTTGCACTTTGAACGCGCCCAGAAATTTATCAAATTCTTAACGGTGAAGCAATCAAACTTTTGAATCTTGCACGCTCTTAGAACGTACTCACGCTCTCATGTAACATCTAAATATAAAAGACGCTTATTTTAATTTGTAAATTACTTGCTGTTATAATAATGATAAAAATTCAACAGTGAAGACATATTTTTGTAGAAAAACAAAATTAACACCGCTTGAAGATGGTTTTACGAATCAAATCCAAAGTACTCGCAAAAAAGGAAATAAAATGGAACAAGAAACACATGGAACTTACATACATCAATTTGACCGAAACACTAAATGGACCATTCGGAAAATTGAAATAAAGCCTTATCAAGCAAATTTATCGAATTTAGTAAGAATAGATTTACAAAGTTTGTAACTTTACACTGAGTCTGTTGGACCCATCAAAATATTGAAGTAATTAGAAGTATCGCTTCTAGTTCAGAATTTACCATACACAATAATAGTGATTTCCTGGCTAATCGGATTAAGTCTATTTCTATTGGGGTTAAGTCAGATTTTATATATATATATATATATATATATATATATATATATATATATATATATGTGTGTGTGTGTGTGTGTGTGTGTGTGTGTGTGTGTGTGTGTGTGTGTGTGTGTGTGTGTTGTCCAAAAGCTTCACATAGAGAAAGTGGGATAGCTTGAACAATATTCATTGGCTGATACTAAGGGTCTTCCTGTCATCCTGCACCTTTCACAACTATTTTGCATGATATCAGTTGAGGATGGTATGATCAGATTGGGTTGTTTGTGGTGTGGCAGTTAATGAAATTATCATCATCATCATCATCATCATCATCATCATCATCATCATCATCATCATCATCATCATCATCATCATCATTATTATTATTATTATTATTATTATTATTATTATTATTATTATTAAGCTTTAATAATATATTGATCACTATACAAGTAGGATTCGACCTAATTACTTTGACACACTAGTCTTCGTTAGATCACCGAAGTTAAGTGAAGTTGAGCCTGGCCAGTACCAGATGAGTAAACATTTCGAAATACCAGGTGCTGTATTTTTCTCCGCTAATCTCGGCATTGTTTTCAATTGGTCCTGGATTACTTCTTCCCGACTTGTAGACAAGAAGCTGTATTGTTTCTGGAGACTGAACGAAAGCCATGGTAGCATCAAAATAAATACTGACTAATTCCAACAAAGTTATTCTGTGTAAATTTCGGTATATGTATACGTTTATATAATTGTACGTATAGGATTCACTCCTAAACTAATTAACTGATCACAGACTCTAGGCGTAATAGTGCATAACGTTGACTATTTTTAGTTTATTTAGTTTTTAGCAAATGGGGTACAAATATGATAGGAGCCCTTCGTGAACATTCAGATATTTCCAAATTATGTGATTTGTTTTACAGACGCTATCAGACATCAATTAATACATATTCCCTAAATGTTTGTTTGCTTGGAGTATTTTAAGGGCCATAATAAGGAAAATATTTCCCATTTCTAATTCAAACATTGCCGATTGGCATTGAATATTGCCATTAGAGACCAATTATGAAAACTCACTAAATTTCAAGTTCTCCTTAAGCGTAAGCCTTAAATGTAAGACATTTCTTACAATCAAAACCTTCCAATAGATTTTTATCAAAATTAGAAAAAAAGATTCTAGACATGGTTTAGCATCATTATATTTTGATTTTAATTTTCGTAGGGGATATATATATCCCCGATATCCCCTGTGTAATACTATGATATATTGGATTGCATAATTTGGTCTTGTACATAAAGTTTAAAAGTTAGAGATTTAAATCCGTCTTGAATAAAGTTTTTGATTAGAAACGCGAAACTTCTTCAACTACTTCGTACAATTCATTTATACTCTTCAGACGTAATAATCACTACTTTTTGTCGAATAATTAAGTCGAATTTTAATCAGTAAAAGATAGTTCGTGGAAATAATTGCCAAATTATATCTCTAAAGTCTAAAAAAAAATCATCGACTGAAAAGAAAATATAAATCATCTTTAATTTTTTTTCTGACATGCATAGAAAAGAAAGTGGGAAGAGGGGTAGTTAGTTTTAAATTATATTTGATTACACCTTAATCAGTGACTCATGTGCACGCATTAATAATGCCAGAAATTTGAATGTTACATCTTGAGAAATGTCAAAAAATAATGTCTTCATAAATATGTTGTATATCCGCTCGCGGGGGGGGGGGGGGTATAACTGTATATAGTATGAGAAAAAACCCCAATATTGCCTCTTTAGTTGTCTAGGGCAAACAGTGTGCATAGGAGTAGTATATTTCCTAGTTGGTCAATAAAAAGTGCTCTCGACTGGTCTTCATGAAGTCGAGGACTATACGATGCGCAAAATATGGATTTTTTTTACTAAAGGGTCACTACTTATCAAGGCCCGGAGGGCACTCAAGCATATAGGTTAAAGAGATCGTCAGTTATGATCGCCTCTACAAGAGGACCAGAAATAATTAGTAGGATCAGTAGAATAATACTAATGGGGGGATTTATTTTCCATGGAGACGTCTCAAGTGTTTGTTCACATTAGAGTTGAAGACGAGCATGCTGTAGTCGGTTGAAAAGCAGGCTCGTAGTATCTTGTTCCACAGGCGGGATGGTATAGGAAAGAAACTCTGTTCATGAAAGTTTCGTTTGGTTTTAAGTAAAGAGAGAGAGAGAGAAAAAAAAGAGGGAGAGATAGAAAGAAAAGTTCCTTGCCGTGGTTGTAGCTAAATGAGTTCTTACTGCTAATCTATTACAAAGGAGTACCGGGTGTTCCATAAGTGAATGACTCGCCACATCGTTTTCGAGCTTACCCTGTTAATATACACTAGTTCACATAGAACACGAGAAGTAAAACTTGGCCATCAAGTCAATACGTAGCAGTAGTTTTATAAGAGCTAATCTCAGCAGAACTACTCTTATAATATTATTTGTAAAAACGAAAACGGACGTCATACAAAAGAAAACAATACCTTTTTACAAACAAACAACGAAATGTATTTATTTAAGTTACCTACACCGTTGGGTGTAGGTTGGAGAAAGTTGGACAGTGTTTGCGTGCAGAAAGTAATAAAGTGTGTAAGTCGGCTGCCGCTTTTCTTCAAGCTGTATTTCTTCCAGAGGAGAATAGCTTTTCTCGGCTGTTAAGTGGACGGAGATGGGAAAGAATATATCGATGTTTGTCTTATCTGCTGTAAGGGGAAACTCTACGATGTTTTACCCGATTTCCGAAGGGGCTGAAGTAGTCCTTCAGGGACGGATGAAATTAATGCGCCCTGCAAACTTATTTGGTATCGTGTAACCAAACCACCTCAGATGGGCAGCTCTCCCCATGAATAAATAAATGTTAATGTTTATGGTTAGGTTGTTTGTTTTACGACATACTACCTCTTTTTGAATTATAAAATTCTGATTCCGGTAATGTTTGGTAAAACTATTTATGATTCAAGTTCTTTACATCTTCAAATATTCATTCCTGGTGTTATGTTTGGTTGTTTTATAGAGGAAAAGTTGTTTTTGTTTTTGGCTTTGAAGAACATGATTGAATTTTGCAAAGGAAAAGGACAAAAACAATAACATCAATGTTTGGTGCATTTTAGGGCAGGAAGTCAGTATCTTCACACAGCTTGATCTATTAATGTTTATGACTGCTACAGTTCCTGTTGCACTCATCGCCAAAACGATGATCTGTTCTATAAATAGAACAGCATTGCAGATGATCACATATATTTGACAATAGAAAGGCATAACTGCTTTAATTAGTGGAGTACCATGGACTATATGCGGCTTTGGCGTGTTTCATATACAATCAACCATTAGATAACACATGTTTCGCCGTGAATTGATGAATTACTCGAGACAAGAGCGTTTTTAGAATATAGCATAGCATTAACATTAACAGTTTTCTGTATAAATCAAATCATTTAATTAAATCGAACAGAGGTAGTGTACATCAAAATTGTTAAGAGAGAAATAAAATTTTAAATAAGAGGAAGTTACAATAAATAACAATTGTATTCCCAGCACAAACTTAAACGCGTTGTTTTTGATATTATTTATTTAGTTACAGGCTAAACAATGATTAAATAATTAAGACAATAAAAATAAAACACATAGTCACTTAGCAAATTACTACCAGCGAGTAAATAAACCAATAACTAAAATGAAATACCTCAACATTAAATGTGTGTATGCTTTTGGCACACCATAGTTGATTCAAGAATGTCAGCGTTGTTTATGGTTAAGATACCATGATTTTAATTGAAAAGCAAAATACAGCTATAAAATATTTAAACAAGATAAAATATACTTTATGTGACATAAACCTAAGTTTTCATTTTTACACATGAATTTGGGAACTGTCTATAATGAAGATTTTAAAATAAAAATGAAAAATATATTTTAGAATTTTTAATTTACGTTTTATAAACAAATAGCAAATCCCCACTTTTTTGCCGTTTATTGTGCATGCCTAGCTCTTTTTTGCCGTTTATTAGGCATACCTAGCTTTGTTGCCGTTTATTGGGCATACCTAGCTTTTTTGCCGTTTATTGGGCATACCTAGCTCCTTTTTTGCCGTATATTGTCATACCTAGCTCTATTTGCCGTGTATTGGGCATACCTAGCCCTTTCTTCCGTTAATTGGACATACCTAGCTCTTTTTTGCCGTTTATTGGGCATATCTAGCTCTCTTTTTTGCCGTTTATCGGGCATACCTAGTTCTCTTTTTTGCCGTTTATTGTCATACCTAGCTCTTTTTGCCGTTTATTGGGCATACCTAGCCCTTTTTGCCGTTTATTGGTCATACCTAGCCCTTTTTCCGTTAATTGGACATACCTAGCTCTTTTTTGCCGTTTATTGGGCATACCTAGCTCTTTTTTGTCGTTTATTGGGCATACCTCGCTCTTTTTTGCCGTTTATTGGGCATACCTAGCCCTTTTCCGTTTATTGGGAATACATAGCTCTTTTTTCACCGTTTATTGGGCATACCTAGCTCTTTTTTCCGTTTATTGAGCATACCTAGCTCTTTTTTCCGTTAATTGGGTATACCCAGCTATTTTTCTGGTGGTAAATGTTGGGTGTTTTCACTTTCAAATATCTTGGCTGTTAAAAACTGTCTTCTTGTTTTTGGTCCTTGAAACAATCCGGAAAAATTTGAACAGCTCATACTTAGATAGATTTAGAAAGGTCGGAGTAACCACAACATTTAGCATCTTATTCTTCAGCAATCTGCTTTTTAGTACACCACATTCCCAAACGATAAGTTTGTACATATATTATTTTGTAAATAAAATAAACATAAAACCATTGGGGATAATGCTGAGTAGGTTTAAGCCATAGAGTGAATGTGGTATTTTGGTAATTGAAACTTGTTTAGAGAATAGACTAAGAGGGCGACAATCGACAACCACCCACCCACCTTATGTGTGCCCTGTGCCACATCGTATTTTATAAAGAAAATTTACAATACTGTGAACTTTTTTGTAAAATTTTAAAGATAAATGAAATTTTAGCTGTTAGCTGCAATTGATGACTCCAATCCACGGAATACTTTTTAGGTTATTAATTTATTTTCACAAGATCAACACAGGATGGTGTGTTCGCAGATTTCACATACCTGTGATCTTTTCGGTGAAAGTTCCTTTGATTGAACGGTCAGACAGGCCTAAAAACTCCCCATGTGACCACTTGCATCTCACCAAGTGACATACTATCTTAACATCTCTTTATCTAATTAATCACTCAAATATTCATGATTTCGAATTTATTAGCCTATTTACTCTCCCAAGCAAAGGCACACGAGTGCAATTAAGTGTTATCGATAATATCAGATGAGAGTTTTAAAAAATGAATAAATTACATTCTAAAAGTTATGTTCTGGGTGAAATATTGGTGGTGCAGTAAAGCGATTGAAAACACGCATATGGTGATTAGATACATCTAGAAAAAGCAAAATACGTGTGTGTCCATCGTATGGTCC
This sequence comes from Sepiola atlantica, assembly GCA_963556195.1. Taxonomy (NCBI): domain Eukaryota; kingdom Metazoa; phylum Mollusca; class Cephalopoda; order Sepiida; family Sepiolidae; genus Sepiola; species Sepiola atlantica. The sequence continues at coordinate 108,389,877 of OY744518.1, forward strand.
ACGTCTGTCGGATAGAAAAAAAGCAATATTTCTTTCTATTTTTGTAACTTTTTCTTTACTCATTGCGGTTTACTTTCACTTATATAGTTCACACTCGGTTATCTGCCCATGGATTTTTTTATGAACACAATCGTTTTG
>OY744518.1:108395014-108437514 GCA_963556195.1 Sepiola atlantica
ATATCTAATTGCTACTTGCATATGCGACACACCGAACCTGCATATAATACATGGTACTCCACTAAGGCATGATATACTCAGACAAAAATCATTAGTTTGTCTATGAAAGCAACTCGAACTACTGTTACCCCTATAATAGCAAGATGTGTAGCATGGTTTACTCTTCTAGATCCACCGGTTATGTTTAGTCTTATATATTGTAATGAGGTAATTTCTTGAATTATATGGCTCCTCACAACGCACGGAGGCTCACTCAGTCTGGCGAGGCTATATTTTGCGCATCGCATAGGGTTGGGAGTTGAGAACATCTCTGGAGTCAATCACGGAAAGGTATTATTTCCTCTGTAATCCTTTTTACTCTAAGATCAAAGTGTAGTCTCTGTTCCGATGGATACTACACCCCATAAACTGGTATTGTCTTGGCCTTCGGGGCTTGATTTACGCCGGTCTATGGGTCGGTCCTGTGCAGTTCTAGGAGGTTCACCCTCTAAGGCTTTGCCTCCCCTCTTTGGGGAGGAGTAAGTTTATTGCTTACTGCCTAAGGCGCCCCTACCGGGGAATGCCGACGGGGCTGACCAGGCAATTTTTAATGAGTGGTCACTTTCTCGGGCGCTGGCTTTTCAAATCCCACTTCCCCAACCCGACCTTAAGTCACATCTTACTTGTGGGAGTAAGATAAAACTGGCCTTGTGCCTAATCTCCTGGAGGAGGTAAATAAATACTCTATCGATCTTTACCTGATACATATTTGATAGGTGTGTCTCTTGCACGACTTAGATTTGATATCCTTGTCTATCCTACTATTTGACGTATAGCTAAGGGAAGAAAAATTGATTCATTATCTAGAATAGTAGAGAAAATAGCTCATAATTTCGTTACCTGCTATTCTCAAAAGAACCCAACGTGCGTTATGTATGTGTTTATATGTGCACGGCTGTTTGTCTGTTTTAGATTTACTGACAACGGTCGATGGAGTTGGATATAATCCAAAAGAAAACTAGTGCTGTTCTCTCGTAAATAGAGTTCAATCGATGAGTGGAAGGAGAGAGAGACAAAGTGCGGGAAATCATTCATCAATGCCCAGCTCGGGATACAGACGGAAGTGAATCGTTGCATTTAAAAGCGTTTATCTCGCACACAAATCCTAATTACTTGGATTTGAGATTGCGAAATATTTCAAGGAAACAAGCCAATCAGTTTGTGCGCGCCGAGATTCATTAGCCCCGTCCATAATTCCATGTGACCCGACCACACTGAGGGGCGCCTTTGATAAAAAGAGCCACCCGGGCTTTGGAGTGGATCAAAGAGCGGGCGTTTTTGTAGTTATATCGACAGCAATATTTCTAATCAATTCAACTTGTATTGGAGCGCGGTTTATGAAGTTGGGATTAAGTATAAATTGGCTCTACAACTTGTGAACACCCACGTGATGAATCCATAATCAGTGCCAACGAGGTATAAATCGGTTATAATGTTCTGATAGATATTTACATATTCATTAAGTACAAACTTTTAACTTATGTACGAAAATACTAGATTTAATGGTATCTTAAAAGTAATACTAAAACGCTGACCATCTTGCTTACTTTCAGATTGAATGTTTTAGACGGTACGAGGAAGATAAAATGAGACGAGAATTATAGGTAAAAAAATGAGGGGTGAGGGGAACGGAGGGAGTTATAGCGTGAATAAAGGGGGAATGAGACGAGGAGTTGTGGGAGGAGTAAATAATTACAGGGCGTATATAGAGAAAGAAATGCAGTTTGAAAATTGTTTTTACTGGACTAGCGAAAAATGAGTTTATCTAACGGAAAATCTTTATTGATTATTTTATAATCGCTTAAAAGATTGGTACAGTCAGCTTGTCTAACAATTCATTTTTCATTCGTTTTATTTCTCTCTATCTATCTCTCGCTTGCTCTCTCTCTCTCTCTCTCTCTCTCTCTATATATATATATATATATATATATATATATATATATATATATATATATATATCTCAATCCATAAAACAAACTTTAAACACATCCAGACATTTCCAAAAAACACCCACATCACATGTCGGCTTATATACTGTCCCTTGCAATGATTGCCATCAATTTCACGTGGGAGAAACACAACGTGAATTAAAGAAACGATTAAATGAACACAAAAGGGACATAAAAACAACAACCCTCTTAGTGCACTTTTCTCCCATGCACTAGAACATGGTCATGCGTTCAAATTTGAACAAGCCAAAATCACTAAATACATCCACAACAAATCTCGGCGAAGATTATTGGAAACTGCCCTCATCACCGCCTCCACCACCATCAAGCAACGAAATGGTTTCTTTAACCTATCACCCTTAATAAGCAAGATCATCCTCACAGAACAAAGACTCTTGCCTGCTCATAGTTAACTTTTATTTTCATCTCCAACCTTTATGACACTCTTCCATTTACTCACTCCCTTCCTTTTTCTCCTTGGATCTTCATTTTCTCCTTACTTTTTTCCGTTTTTTCCCTCACATTTTTAATACTGCAGTCCAAATAAACTTTCTCATGTTCCAAATATTTCAAATATTCCATACCCACCCTTTCAATCACCGCCCTCCTCCACCCCTCCAATCCCTCACTCATTGCTATCATTTTCCAAATATTTCAAATATTTCACACCCTATCACAACAAATCCTCCCCTCTCAACTATTTTCTCCCATACCCCTTCTTAAATTCCCTCATTTTCTCAAAACACTCTCTAAGACCATAACTTTCGCCCATCCACCAAAATCACAGCCCCCCTCCCTCTCTACCCATCCTCCTTTCCCTGCATACACCCCCATACACAAACATTCCAACTTACTTTTCCCCTTCAATCTTGACCGCAGCCATCTTGTCAAACACCTCCCTCCCCCCTCTTCCTCCACTCCCTCTCTGTCATCCACTTTACCCCTGCTCATCCCCCACCTCTTTCTCTTACCACCAGCCACAGTAGTCCTTGCTCACCCCATCCTTCCATTTTTTCCCCACTCATTTTCTTCAACATTCATTTCTATTTCTCCAACAAGTACGGACGTCCACCCTATAGTGACCATTATTTATTTTTATTTTTCCTCCCAACATGTCTACCCTACATGACATTTTTCTCTATTTTATCATCCTGATGAAGTCTTATAAATAAAGACGAAACGTTGATGTACACATAAAACACATCCATTTTTTGGTTTTCCTTTTTCATTTTCCCATATATATATATAAATAAAATAGGAAACTATAGTAAAATGGTTTAAGCTCAATATACGAGATAGAGCAATATTGCTCTATAATTTAGTTTTATATATATATATATATATATATATATATATATATATATATATATATATATATATATATAATTATTACTATTTCATGTATCTACATAAACTTTTATAAGGAGATATAATTTTTATGTATCAATTTTCAGTATCACTTCAACAGTGCCCGACACGTAAGTAGAGCGAGGTAGTAAGCTATGAAAATATATTTATAATAATTAAGCTACACAGAGGCTCCCGGATTTTAGTCTGAAGATTCCTCCGAGGGATGAAACGCGGGAGCCTCTGTGTAGCTTATTGCCATAAATATATTTCATAGCTTACTATATATATATATATATATATATATATATATATATATATATATATATACAGCAGAGATAGAAGAGTGTAAGTTGAGATAAATAAATTCATAAAATTATTCATTTCAGTTTCAAGAATTCAAGATCAACAATGATTATGCGTACGATCGTTCCTAAGACGATTATTATTTTTTCTTTACTTTTTCTTCTTTGTAATTCCAATATGTCATTCCTTCGGCGCCTTTTACAAAAGGTCACAAGTCAAGTAAAAACATCAACATATACTTATTTAACAAAATATACATCAAATTATTGCAGGTAAAAAAAAACGTGTATATGAATTAATAATACTTCTACTAATAATCATGACAATGATAATAATATTAAATGAATAATGAGCAAAATATATCATGGATTCGAACCCCAAAAGTCAATATTAGGAAAAAGTACATTTTAATAATATAAAAAAATATAATCCATAAATACCATAATAATAATAATAATAATAATAATAATAATAATAATAATAATAATAATAATAATAATAATAATAATAATAATAATAATAATAATAATAATGATAATAATAATAGCAATAAAAATACAATAATAATATTGTAAGTTGAACTATAATATGATAGAAAATATTCAGTATGAAAAATAACAGCAAAGATATATATATATATATATATATATATATATATATATATATATATATATAGCTTAATGTAAAACATTCATTCATGTATTTGTATGTGTGAAGAATAAGGCAATATAAACAATTACGAGGTTTATACCTATATAATATCTCAACTCAGAGTCGAAGTCAATCAAGAGTTAGAAAGAAAAGAGTTTAATGTGTCTAGACGAGGACATTTTTAATTGTCTTGTTGACAATGTGTTGCACATTCGAATATAATTCTCAATTGTTTTCAATGAAGATTTTTTGATTAGTTGGCTAGTCATTTTTATTTCCAGAATTGAGGTATTTGCCCAAGCATGGAAGGGTTTACATTGTTTATTTTTTTGCGGATGCGTTCTGTAATGACGTCATGTTATAGATCAAATATGTCTGATGAGAGCCGGTGGGCGAATTTAAAATATAAATACAATTCAAAAGAGCATGCTTTTTTAGTCCGCTGTACCGGCTTGAAACATGTTGTACCATGTTGATTCAATCCAGTCTTCTGTAATATTTCAATCAATATATATATATACATATACATATATATATATATATATATATATATATATATATATATATATATATATATATATATATATACTTAAAACTTAAAATTAAGTTCAATTTTACTGATAAAATTAACATGAAACAAAACATGATGAAATGAACGTTAAATAGAATTAGGAAAAGAAGTGAAAGTTTACTGACCAATTTTTTGTTTTATTCTGCCTGATTTCTTTTGGGCAAAAATTATATTATTTGATTTTACAGTCTCGTAGATATACTAACATGGACACGTAGGCTGTTCTCATTATACATATATATATATATATATATATATATATATATATATATATATATATATGTATATATATATCTTATGCAAGCGTCATTAAAGATCACGCCGTTTTCTCTCTTCACGATCTTTATTGTCAATTTCTCGACGCGGCGAGCGATTCCTCGGTTTCTGGATGTTAATTAGTGGAGTATGGCACCTAGTAACAATAAAACACAACCTCCTCCTGAAGACGCCTGAGAGACCGAAAGCGCTAGAGGAATGGCCCACGACACAATGTTAGGTGCCATACTCCACCAATTAACACCCGAAAACCGAAGAATCGCTCGCCGCGTCGAGAAATTGACAAGAAAGATCGTGAAGAGAAAAAACTCCGTGGTCTTTAATGACGATTGCATGAGAAATGACTTGCTGCCGAACTAAACATACATACACACACACACACACACACACATATATATATATATATATATATATATATATATATATATATATATATATATATTGAGGATTCGATCCTTGTCTAAGTTAGCCATAGTGATGACAGCTGTGAGCCAGAAACACGTGCCTATGGATTACTTTTATGTACGTATAAAATTAATATATATATATATATATGTAGTCCAGGGTTTCGAATCGTGTGACCGGTGGTGAATAGTCGTACTTCTATGCTGATGAGTCTTGATTGAAAAGAGACGAAACGTATACGTCCATAGATAAAAATAAACAATAACAAATATTTATATATATATATATATATATATATATATATATATATATATATATATATATATATATATATACCGTAGGCCACACTTACCAGTAAAGCTATATACAGGAATTCTAAACTTGTGTGTCACTATCATGTGAACCTTCTGCAATAAAAAATAGGAACCATATGTAGAAAACTGAATTCATTGTTCTAAATACAATGATGCATACATTTTACAGACAGTTGCTATTTTATTTTGCGCTGGACCATAATCTTAAATGTATCTTGATTTTTTATCAATTATTTTTATAATCCATTTCGTCTCTTCGTATTTCTTGTGTTCTGTAATTTTACGTTTTTTAAAGATGTGTCAGAATACAAAATTCCTCTTCGAATGATGCATACATAATATTTCTGATTTGGATCATTCTGGACTGCCCGTTTCATTCAGTTTCATAAATTTAGTGTTAGAAAAAACTATTCGACTGTCGTAATAAGGACGTCATGCCGCAAGAATTAGGCCCGTAAACAATTTAAAAGAAACAATAAATATTTATCTTAACATATAAGGTGCTCTTAAATGAACGAGTACACTTCAAGTTATATATATAAAAGAACGTGTTTTCTTTTCGTGTCAGGAAAACAAAAATTTGAAGTTATGCAATTTGTATTAAATTTATGCTCATATTAATTAGTGACTAATCAAATGAAGTTTAGTTTATTCTTGACTACTACATCGAGATGTAGTGAAGGGCTTCGCTACTTTCTCTGGATTGATCCACTTTCTCTTGGTTTCACCTTATAATCTTGAGTTTTCGCAGGGAAGCGTCGAATACTATTTTTACTCAGCTATTGTGGTGTTCCATTATACTTCCCCTTCATGTCTCACAAGTCACAATAAATTAAAGTAAATGAATGTTCATAACATAGACGAGACAAACTGTTGAAGACGAGAAGTGGTTTATTCGCCTTGTTTTATTTTCCAAACAAGTGATCAGTGGGTGGGGGAAGACAGAGGTATTCAGGAGGTCGAGCTGACATTCGAGTACACTGAGCTGACCCCAACTGAACTCTATTTCTTGTTATTCTCAACTAACAAAATGTATTTTTATGGAAATCGCTCCAAACAAGGCATGAAGCCATTTGATGTAAGGAGCTAAAATAATACATTTCAAGGTCAAAAACTAGCCAACGACAAGTGTAATATGAATATATTCCAACCCAGAAAACAGGAATTGTTTCCCCTCTGTCACAAACATCGCTCGTGAAATGTAGGGACTAGAGGACAAAATAAGGGAAACGAGAGTTATTAATAGTTAATCGTTATTTACATTTTTTTTTCGAGCTATTCTCATAATAAAGATATATTAGGATGTGGTCGTGGGGTTGTTGGTGCTGGTGTTCGCTGACAACGTGACGCGCTCCGTTTCAAACATCTCAGAGCGATAACGTTACATTAACGATGCATATTTTCAACCTTCACGCGGTATATTATGTGAGAACCTAATGAAAACACATTTGATGGGAAACAAATGGCAACAAAGACGGAATTAAGGTGGTTAAAATGCTATACGCGTTGCTTCATACGAATTGTGTTCTTTTTTAATGTGGATATTAAGATTTTTACTGCGTTTCTGCTGATGTGCCCTCTGGCCTTCTTTAAATGCATTTTTATCTCCGATATTTAGATATGACTGTAGTTTATTATTCTGGTTTGTTGATCTTTTTTGCGTCCTGAAAACCGATGAACTTATGATTTTGACGATATATTTTTTTAATTACTAAACTTTAATACATAGCGTGATGTACAACATCTAAAGTCAAGGATGTATTAAAACGTTCATATAACGTGTGTAGGCATGATACTCCAACGCGTATCAATGTAAACCTTATACGTGAGATTGCACAGCTTCGCTTGAAAACGTAAGGTGAAATTACAATTTTAAAAAAAAATGTTTCAGAGTCAACATGCGGGACTTCACTGGCTACAATATGGGGCAAATAGGAGGGAACAGAACTGTATTCGCCAGAAGTGTGACTTTAACCTTTTCAGTGACATTAATATTGATTTTGACGGAGACATATCAATATTAAAAATTAAATCAGATTACCTATAGGAATCGTCCACTAGGAATTTAGCTAACGTGTTTAAGGAATGTACGTTACGGGAAGTCGGGCGTGAAACGTGATAAAAAGCTAGTAAAACTTTTCTTTGTAACTTTTTGTCTACAACATGAGAGCAGATATATTTATGAATTCTGCCCTCTTCCCAAGGAGCGTCTTAATTGTAATGTATATTCCTCTACGATGTACTTTTAAGAGAAAATAAAATGAAGAAGAATATAAAACCTCAAATCGATGTTTTTTGTTATCATACACTTTTTGTCAACACTTATACAAAGAGACGCTGTTGTATCATTCAGACTGATACACACTACAGAAAAGGAAGAGAGACATGATGTCAACTATAAAGAATAATATAACGGAGAGTGAGGAAGAGAGACAAACGAACTCTACACACCTTCTGTAAGTAATACGAAGTTAGACATGTCCGATATTTCGACAAAGTTTTGTGATGATTGGACGCTAAGCTGTACACAAATAAACTTACAAACTTGACCAAAATGTATCAGAAAAATAATTCTCATTTTTAAGATTGCATCAATTGTAAATAAATTGAATGTACATATTTTTGAACTGCCCGTTTTTTTTTTTACTAAAATAGGTCTAGGAGTGATTGCTAAATATTTAGTCCATAATGCAATTAGCATAACATTGCGTGTCGTAATACATTGCTGTTTACATTGTCGATTAGATTTCGGTTTTAACTCGAACATGTAAAAATATAGAAAGCAGTGGATGCCTAAGGAAAACAAGTTGTCGAGATGACTATTAAATAAATCCTACTACTACACGTTCCTTGATGAGTTCTTGTAAAAAATGCATGTCCCTCCATGATATATGAAGATATATGTTGCCGAAATGTTGACAACGTTTTGTGATGATTGGGCAAGGGATGTGGACGCTAGCCTGTGCATAAACAAACACACAAACATTGTTACAAATTTGACCAAATACATAACCTCTTTCACAGAAGTAATAATAGTCGTTCCTGTTCGTTTAAATGACTAATGTTTTCTATTATAAAATAACCATGATAGTTGCTATGCCGTTAAATAGGCGAAGCAACCAAATTAAATGAGTTCGGATGTTAACTTGAAAGTGCGGTGCAATCGTCTTATTTGACGTCTTTTCTATAGGGCAGCGGTCGCCCTAGGCGTAAACCTTGAAGACATTAAAAAGTACAATGTTAAAACTCTTGGTTTTGGTGTCGTACGCGGTTAACAGATAACGGGAAAATCGATCGGCATGGAACAAAATATTTTCTTGTTTTATTCATGGTTGTAATAGAAAAGTAACAGTCCGTAAAGAGCTCTCAAGAAATAGCATGTTAACCAGGAACAAGACGACTTTCGAAAATACATCTTTTAAAAAATCTGTGAGAATTACTTCTTATTTTTGTGTCAATGATTTTTTTCATGGAAGTCGCTCTATAAAAGGCATGAAGCTACTTACTGTAAGCATCTAAAAAGAACGAAAGATGATTACCGCAAAACAGTGGATGACTATTGATCTTTGTCTTGAGAATACTAAGTAGGAGGAAAACAATCAGCATGAAGAAAGTTCTACAAACTTGCAGTTCTTGGTAATAACAGGAAGCTGTATTATAGCAAGTTATCAAACAGCATGACGACCACTAGACCAAGAAGTCATACGATCTGGAACAAAGGAAGCAAGGATTAAATCGGAAAACTCTTAAGAGCACATGTCATAATGGTAGTTATATAAGAGACTGAATCTATCAACATCATGTCTGTGAAAAAGAGGGAGTAAAGAAAAAGAAAGTGTGGGGCAATCAATAGATTTAAGACTACGTGACCGTAAATTGAAACAAGCTGATTATGATAACTTGTTTTACTCAATAATCTGTAAGACACTTATCTCAGTTTTGTTATAAAATATACAGGACGTCTTCTGTGTTAAAAACACATAAGAGTGCACAAGGCAAGACTACTATACCAGGATGTAGTAAAGGCTCGTTAATAATAATCACATATATATATATATATATATATATATATATATATATATATATCCAGGGTGTCCCGAAAGTCGCGCACTATACACTGACATTAATAAAGTGGCCACCCCGATCAGCAGATCTGTCCCCCTTGACTTTTTTCTTTGGGGACATCTCAAATCCGTTGTGTACTAGAATCGTCCATCTGTTCATGATCAATGAAATAGATATTATGTGTATTTTTATAAAAACCTGAATGGTGGGCTACACCTGATAAACACCCTGTATATATATTGTGTTCTTAATTTTTTAAAGAAATATAAAGATATTTTTCATAGTATATCCTATCGTGTGAGGGATATGCTCGATATCGGGAATAGAGAATTGTTATAGGAAATATTGAAATAATGAAACAAAAGTAAAGTTACACACTTTACAAGTTTAAACGTTTGAATCATTCCTGAATTTTTTTGGAAACCATTACTTTTTACTATATAATGCAATGTTCTAATCGAATTCTTGGAACACCTGTACTGATCCATTCACGAGTACAATGAATTTCTGCCCATTATTGAAACATTTTTTGACTATTTTTGCTTTAAGCATAACTTAAAATTATGAGGTAAATTTTTCAAATTAATACTTCGTAATAATTAGCAAATTATTTTTTTCCTGCTAAGGATAATAGTAAATTCTTTGAAAATCCATGGACTTAAGTACATTCTCATATTTTATTTTATTCCTTGATTAAACACCTTATGATTATAATAAAATTGTAAAGAATGTAACTGTACTTTTCTTTCATTATTTCAATATTTCCTATAGTTTTCTTAACATATTTATAATTTCGAACAAGCTTATTAGGCTATTTGTATCAGTTCCTGCAAGTTCTATCGTTTTATTTCTGGAATAGTTTAAACAATAAAAAAGGAAAACTAAACTGTGAAAGCCTTCGCAAAATTAGCAAAGTGCAGTATTTGTAATAATATTACCCTGCGTCCCACTGTCTTAAGTACGTGAAGGTGAAGTCTTTCGAGACTGAGTCATTTTTTAAATTTTTGTCACAATCAAGAGTTCCCCATATTTGGAGAGTTGTATTTTCCCCACATTAAAAACCTAACTTGTGTCTAACTCTGCTCTCGCCATGAGTCACGTGAGCAGGGTCTATCGGGGAGCCTCGTCGCTGTCATAATGTGGAGAAACCGTCGAATTCAAGCTGGAATTAAGACTCCCTATTCACTTGCCTCCTCGCGAAGGCAAAGTTATACACAAAGTTGTAAATATCAGCTTCAAAAAATAGGACAATGAATTTGGACAAAAATGAAAATTACCTCAGTCAAGACAGTATTCTCCTTCACTGACCGAGGACATAACAGATTAGGTGTAATATCAGAACCGATACTACACTTTGCTCCTAGCCAAAGGGCCGTAGTTCCTTGTGAGTACATGTCCGCTTACCACAGCTTTGAGGAGATTGCAATTCAAGCTGATCTCTTTGATTTTATATGTGTAGTGGTTTAAAGTGAAAAGTCGACTTAAATAACACTAATGTTTTATTGGATTAACATCTAGGAAGCAACAACGATAATATATATATATATATATATATATATATATATATATATATATATATATATATATATACAGATTGTAAACATAACAGAAACATTGTTAAACATAACAGAACAACGTGTTGCTTGATTATACATTTTTCTAATAATGTTTTTTGGGGTCAAAATGAAAAATATTAATGTATTTAATGAATTTCGATTTTCCGTCAGATCATCTTCAGACAACAATAAACAAATGAACAATAAGCAGTAAAAAGAAGACAATTAAAAAAAGCCAAGAACGCCATATGTGAAGTCGTAAGACCTCAAAACAACAAACAGGCGCAGTTCTAGTAGAGCGTTTGCAATTTAAATTCCGGTACACTAGAATTAACGTCACGTGATACATAGTATTTAAGTTAAACATTTTTAAATGTTGTTTTACGTAATGTTATTAAATGTATGGTGCTGGATTTTAACAAAGATAGCGTCAAGTATTGTTCATTTTAAAAACTTAGTTTCAGAATTTAATATGTTCTGTGTTGTTAACAAACATGTGTCTTAAATCAGAGAGGGGTTATTATTATTATTGGAGTTGCATTCCTTCAAAGGGCATTTGAACTCATAAATAACATTGGTTCTTTTAAAAATAGTTTGGGGATTGTAAAGGAGCTGTTTGTATCTAGAAATTTTTAAATTTAAATTTATATGTCTATCTCTCTCTCTTTCTCCCCCTCTCTTTCGATCTCTCTCTCTCCACATATATATATATATACATATTTATTTCATCGTATATATATATATATATATATATATATATATATATATATATATATATATATATATATATATATATATAAATATTTGTTATTGTTTATATTTTTATCTATGGACGTATACGTTTCGTCTCTTTTCAATCAAGACTCATCAGCATAGAAGTACGACTATTCACTACCGGTCACACGATTCGAAACCATGGACTACAAGTATTTTTCAACCTACAGTCCAACGTCGCTAACCGCTAGGCCAGTTATAAACAATGATAATTTTAACACATTAACGGCGACGAAAGCGTACAGGCATTCAAACTTCTATAAGTGAAGGAACGATGCATAAAGCAAGTGACGCTACGCTGTGTTACTACTTCCATTTTACAGTGCTCTACTTTTTAACGAGGAGCTTCAAATATAAATATTTGTTATTGTTTATATTTTTATCTATGGACGTATACGTTTCGTCTCTTTTCAATCAAGACTCATCAGCATAGAAATACGACTATTCACCACCGGTCACACGATTCGAAACGCTGGACTACAAGTATGTTTCAACCTACAGTCCAACGTCGCTAATCTCTAGGCCAGTTCTGAACAGCTTATAAACAATGATAATTTTAAAACATTAACGGCGGCGAAAGCGAGAGAGAGAGAGAGAGAGAGAGAGAGAGAGAGAGGGAAACAGAGAGGGAAAAAGAGAGAGAGAGAAACAGAGAGAGAGAGAGAGAGAGAGAGCGAGAGATTTATAATTACATTAATATTAACTATTCAAGAATATATTTTTATAATTTTAGTTTTTATTTTGCTGTTACCTTGTAGAATAAATTATTTTGTGAGGTCACGAATGAAAATGCGCCCCTTAAATATTAAAAACCTTTCAAAGTTTAAAACTTTATGAGAAAAAATCCGTGGAGTGAGCGAAATTCGATCAAGTAACGTAATTAGTGATTCTCCCTTCTTCCGAAAACGAGAGCAAAAAGCAAATAAAATAGTGACCTCTCATAAAACAAAACGACGAAAGGTTACATAAGTGAATTTTGGACGCGTTATATAAGTAAATAGAATTGATCAAATATTCACTCGACATATCGGCATCTAGAGTTATGCTTATATATTTGAACTTTGCCTCGCTCTACCCCAAAACCTTACGAAGTTGCCTTCTGCTGGATCTGACCTTCGGAATTATGTACGGCACGACTTTCTGGCTTTTATGGAAATACACTTTTTTCTCCTTCTTTCTTTGCTGGCATTCCGATGTTAACAAGGGCACTGACATTTGCATGTTGACCATTCCAGCTGGCTTCTCTTGAATAGTGTGCAAATTATGAATAAAGCATCCCTTTCCCGGGTAACGGCAGCTAGTTGAAGAGTACAACAAGGGGCTTGCAAGAAGCATCGTAATTTGACTCAAATCTAGGAGGGTTTTTTAGAAAAAATGTAGTTGTATTTTGAATAATAATATTTCTCTAGGTGATTTAAAAAAAAATCTGTGTTTATATATATATATATATATATATATATATATATATATATATATATATATATATATATATAAGTATAAATGTTTATTTATACAAACATTATTGGTTACATATGTGCATAACTGTTTCGGTTGCACTCTTCGCAGAAAGTCAACCTCATCAGACCAAGGATTCAGAATCCCTGGTCTGATGAAGTTGACTTTCTGCGAAGAGTGCCACCGGAACATGTATGCACATATGTAACCAATAATGTCTGTATGAATACAAAATTATACTTATAAACAGCTCTACTGGTTATTGAGCACTTTTTATAAACACTTGAGTTTCAACGGATTTACATCTACAGAAACTAATACCATAATTGTACAATATATATATATATATATATATATATATATATATATTAAATCACATAACCTAAGATGGGATCAACGGTTTTATGGTGAGACTATAACAGCACGGTCTCCAGTGCTATGTTATCGTGATTTTTTTGTTTTGTTTTTTTAATACAAATTGCTCCAGACAAGTCATGAAGCCACTTGGTGTAAAGAGCTAAAAAAACATACTACGTCAAAGTAAAAAAATATCCAACGACAAAATTTAGATGGATAGAGTCCGACTCAGAAAACAGCAATTATTCCGCCTTTGTCAGAAGCATCGCTCATTAAATATGAGGACTTCGGGAGAAAATAAGAGTGTGTGGTACTGAAGCTATAAAGATCAACCTACGTGCGCTTGGCCGCACAGCAACTAAATAAAGAGATTGCAAGAAGAAGCAATTACCATATATATATATATATATATATATATATATATATATATATATATATATATATATATATATATATATATATATTCTTAAGACCAATCACCCTGAGGAAGTTTTATAATAAAGACGGAACGTTGATGAATACATAAATAACATTTTTGTTTTTTTTCTTTTTTCCCTTTTCATTACGTTGAAATATTAGTTCGATTTCTTAGCATATATATATATATATATATATTCACAATAACCTGGAAATACCATCAGTATAAAAGGAAGCAAACTAAAATCAAAATTCGACCAGAAGAGTGATAACATTTTAAAATGCTTAACGTGCGTAATGCGATGTTGTTCTGTGATGCTATCCAACGTTGCTGAATTTAAATAATCAACTTCCTGGAACAATGCGAACAACGTTATATGCGCGTTTCTCCACCGTCTTTTAAAAGTCTCTTCTTTCTCCAGCTTTGTTGTTTATTTGCTTTTGACACCTGAGGATGATTCGACGAAGAATCGAAAACGTTCGTGAAACCTCTGAAAGCTATTGAACATTTTTTTTTTATGTGTATACAAAAAAGACCATCAGAAAAAACGAAAAAATTAAAAAGGTATAATTAAACTGACGATTTCTGTTATTTTTTACAATGTTTACATAAATGTAAAAGGCTGCCTAAATATATATATATATATATATATATATATATATATATATATATATATATAAACAGTCATTTGTTACAATCTAAATTTTGAAATTGTCGTCACAGTCAGCAGTCGGAACTGCATCTCTTCTCAATTCTTTTACAAAGTGATGCCTTACGCTAAGTGATAACCATTTATTCCCTTACTGGAGAACTCAACACATAAATGAACGCTGGTTTTTATTAAAAACAGCATATAACTAATTACGTTATTTGATAGATTTCTGCTTTTTAACTAAATCTACAAGAACTTTTTATGTAATTCATAATACCCACATTCGCGACTGAAAAAATAATCCATTCTACAATACATAGGCCCATATACCTACTATTTTTATAAGCATCATCATACGCCTTTTGAAAAAGTCACAAGGGTTTCAAATTTTAGCCATTGTTCCCGAATACAAAAACACATAGACATACATATAAATATAGATACACACACACACACATACACACACAGACACACATATATATATATATATATATATATATATATATATATATATATACTCAATCTGATATTTTTCTCTTTTCTCCTTTTAGAAAATGCTACATGACTAATTACATCACTTCATGGATTTTCGTGCTGTCAAGTAACTTTTTATAAAGTTTTAACTTGTAAAGAATTTAATATTTTAGGGGGTGCCAAGATAACTCATGTTTTTTATAAACATCGTGTTTTAATATTTTTAAAAGGTTCGAAGGGGTTCAAATAGCTTGGCGCCATTTATTATGATTATATCCATACAGATATACGCACACACACATTATATATATATATATATATATATATATATATATATATATATATTGAGTCATACTTAAACAGGAAGCCCTTTCCTCGTAAACATCTCTTTGAAAATGGTAGACAAGAAGGTTTATTTGAGATCTACGTAATTCAAGAAATGGTGTTCTATCTAAAAGCATGTTCGGTTAGCTCTGTAATATTTTTTAGCAAAATATAGCTCGTTATTTTTATCAACGACATAAATAATGAAATATATAAATAAATATATATATATATATATATATATATATATATATATATATATATATATATATATATAAACTAGTGGAGAGTGCGAATAAAAATTGTACAAAATGCAATCTAAACTTTTTCCAACTAGATGGATCATCGTAGCCATTCAATGGTATTTGCCTTTCCAAAACTTCAACGGAGTTTTACAACTCTAGATGCCGGTTATTTTCTAAAATAGGACTGGGTTTTACCTTACATCGAACCTGCTACTACGAACTCTCATGATAACTTGAACGGGTATCTTTTGTTTAAATTTTCAACCTTTTCTGTTTACATTTTATAATTTTTTTATTTTAATATCTTTTCAAATTTTGACTTTTGGTTATATTCACCTTAGGTTAAGGCTAAATTCGGATGTTAACTCTCCCTGATGAGATCTCAGTTTATAAAAGCTGTTGATCTATAACAATGACATGCCAGTGTTGCAGATTTGTACATGTCTGTGTAAATAAAAATAATCATATATATATATATATATATATATATATATATATATATATATATTGAGACAGGGTGGAGAGAGGGATAGCTGCAGAGGCAAGGGTGACTTTTACCGGCAGTAACTATTATCTCCTACATTGAAGATTTTGTAAGCATGAAACGCATGTGTCTGTAAGTAAGTAATAATAAATATTGTTACCTCCCCTCTTCAACAAGTATTCGACCTCTAAGAGACTTTATAATAAACTGTTAATCTATGCGTAATGTGATGTTTCAGCCTCGTGTGTTGAGCACTATATGACTGCAGATTCAAAGGTTACTTCGCAACCAATATACACCAAATCTTGCAATCGATGTACAGAAACTTCACACCCTAGAGGGTCAATGGACCGGAAGGATTTTCCAGCAGTTCGACTCCAATCACACTTTTTTGGAGTGAGGTGGCACATGATGAAAGTGTGCTGTAAACTTGTGTGGTCCAAAACGGAAGCCACGTGCAAAATTTCAAAAAGTGGGGAATCGTTCATGTTCAACAACAGTGCTCCGGATTGTTGTTTTGCGCAAGGGCAGTATTTACAACAAAATACGAACGGCGAAGTCCCCACCTCGAGTGGGATTGGGAACAATTTCTGATGAGCGCTCCATTCAAACCAACGGTAGTCTACAGACACGAACTCGAACAACTGTTAGTTGAACATTTTAAGTCAAGCGTATTTAACACATGCCCACATCAACCACTCTAAATAATGGAAGGTAAACCCTTAGAAATAAAATTTGTGCCGGGTAACACCGCCAGCAATTCACACACCAATTTCCGTTCCTCATCACTGGTAGATGAAGGTGAAAGATGACTTGGACAGAGACGTCACGTTGTGGATAATATAACCCATATCGGTAGGCCCACATATCATCTAGTGTTCAAGGATGGTTGTCACCCCGACAAAGACGTGTCTCCAAGGCGCACGGTCGACGTACAAAAGTTGAATGATGCTTCTATGAGAGAAGCACACCACACTTCATCCTCATTCAGTCAGGTTTCGACGATACCGGGCACACCAGGAAACGGTCTTTAACTGATGCAATGGATACCACAGACGCAGAGAACGTCACTGCATTCATATATGGACTGTCGACCCCCTCAAGAATTTTATAGATCAGAGGACGGATACACCCGTCAGTTTGATGACACAGTGGATATGCCCCGATTCATAAACGACAGCCTTCTATGGGGCGATTCAATAGACGAGTGATCGTTCTGGCACACAGTTGACTACATTAGTCACTCCGCAAACAAGGGGATTGTATTTAACCTGGACATGTTTTATTTTTCTTAAATGGAAATAAACTTCGCAGGATTACTAGTCACTGCAAGTGTTGTTCGACCCACAAGAAAGATGACAGAAGCCATCTTTCAATTCCCTATCTTTACGGATATCACTGGGGTTAGGTCCTAGTTTGGACTGGTGAATCAGGTGTCGTTTTCCTTTTCACAAGCATTAGTCATGGCCTCATTCCGAGAACTATTGAGGACAAAGAACAGAAAGTTCTATTGGGACGAAACACTGAGGAGCATATTCTAAGAATCAAAAAGAGTGATACTGAAGAGAATTGAGAAGGGTGTCCAAACATTCGAAATAAACAGAGTGACAGGGTTGGTGACAATTTACAGCAACACATGAATATCGTGCATCCTATTTCAAAAACACTGACAATGTAGAGGGAAGTAATCATAAGTTATGGGGATGGCCACTGGAAACTCATTTTAACTGAGTCCCATTTTACCAACGACACAGAGTCGTGATACGCACCAGTAGAAGGAGAGGCTTTAGCCATCGTCTACGTGCTAGAATCTTGTCGAATGTTCGTACTTGAATGCCCGAATTCGCTGGTAACAGTGGATCATCTGCCACTAATAAAAATATTTTCTAACCAGGTCCTAGAAAATATTAAAAACACCACCCTTTTAACTTCAAAGAAGGGAGGCTGATGTACCGCTTCCAGGTAAAACATCGCCCCGAAAAAATAATTATCCCCGGATTGTGCACTTCGGATACCCAGCAGGTACCCCACCAATAAACCCTGACCAAATGAGCAACACTGCAGTCAAAGCCGCTTTCACGTGGATATACGAAAGCGACACTAAGTTGAAGGCTTGTCGCTGCGGCAGCTACAGATGAATAATGCCGAACCAAAATGGTTTCCTCCAATCACTCAATGACTTCTCACCAATAGCTCAGGTTTCCTGATACCTTGACACCTTCGTGCAGAGGTAGTGGAATCCATTCATTTGGCGCATCAAGGTGTAAACAGTATGCTGGCGAACGCGAGACAGCGATTGTTCTGGCCGGGTCTGGATGCTAGCGTCCGACTAACCAGATCCCAGTGCCGCACGTGCAACACGATTGCGCCTTTTGAGCCCAAGGAGCCGTTGATGTCACTACCAGACCCGGATTTTACATTCCAACAAGTTTTTGTGAGCTTGTTGATATACAGGGCAGGAACTATTTAGCATATGCTGATCGATGTACGGGATGGGTGGAAGTAGCCTTAATAACATCGCGGAGGGACAAAACCGTATGCGACATATTGAGAACTTGGTTTTGTACTAATGGATTACCGGAGGAAATCTCTTCGGACAGAGGACAACCGTTTGATTCACAGAAGTATGACTCCTTCTTGAGGAACTGGGATATACGTAAACGTACCTAATCAGCATAGTACGCACAAAGCAACGGCTGCGCAGAGTTAGCCGTTAAGACAGCAACACGAATACTAGCTGACAGTATAGACAACTACGGACGCCTATGCAATGATCGGGCTGCTCGGGCGTTACTAACCCATCGCAATACTCCTGTCCAGGACCTTAACATGTTCCCAGCCGTAATGCTATACGGTCGAATCATTAAAAAGAACCTTCGGTCCTACGGGATAAATATCAACAATGGAAAGAAATAGGCGAACAAAGGGAGTTTGCAATGGTCAGGAGGCATATGTGGAACGAGCCGTTCTATAATCAGCATTGTCGCCAACTCAGGGAACTCCAAGTTGAAGAATTCGTCAAGATTCAGAAACAGAATGGTAATTACCCTCGTCGATGGACGAAGACGGGGAGGATCGTGTTGACACATGGTAACCGACCCTACCGAGTTCGAGTAAATGGGAGTAATCGAATAACGCTGCGCAACCATCGATTTCTTCGTAAAATTTTCCCAGTTATGGATGGCCCGTATTATGCAACACATGTTACTTAAAATCCGCCCACAAATCCTTAACCCCACAGTAACAACCTATTGAATAAGCAATGGATGTCGAACGAAACATCAATGCCAGACCACTCAGTGAGCTTGAAGACGAGGTAATGAAAATTGTTGGAGACCAACAGATATACACACCCGGTCAGTCCCCCACCATTGAGACAACCGCCATGTCGCAGAGCAAGACCACCAATGAACTTGTCTCCACAAATGCGTGGAAAATCGCACGGGTCCATACGAAGATGACCACGAAAATTCATCACGTGGTCACGAGGGAGGGGCATGTATATGTAAAAGAGTTATCTGCTTCTGTGTTGAGATATAAACGGGAGTTATCTACCCATGGTAGAGGAAGAACCATGAGTTATCTTCCCCTTATTACGATGTAAGAAACTGTGGGGGCAGCCATTGGCAATTCAGCAGTGAACAGTGACAGACGTTGGAAGAGACATTTTCTGTACTTTACACTCTCCTACTAAATGGATGTTTTTAGTATGTAGAAAATAGGCAAGTTGAATTAAATTGAAATAAAGTTTTTGAGACGATGATAATTTATTTTACCGGATAAACTAACTCCAACACATAAATAAAGCTCCCCACCCCACCCCCAAAAAATCGTAACTTTCTTATTCACAAGTATATTTATGTTTTTAGGGGACTCCATAATAGAAATAAGCTCTTGGTACACACTGAAATAGTTTCAGAAATAGTGTAAGCTGAATCTAATTGACCGACCTTCTGTCTTTGTGTATTTGATGAGTGTAATCCTAATTGTGGTGAACTTGAGACATAGAAAGCTCAACAAGATAATATTTATATTATGATGAGAACGTTGTCGATCAAAAGAACGAAAACCGGCCGCAAGCAAAATAATTATCTTTTCTGATTGAAGATTTCATTCTTGGAAAGAAATAAAAGGAAACGATATTGAAAGCCAGAAAATGTAGAAAATCTTGAAAACAAAAAGGAGATGACAATTATGGATGGATTTGCTTTCAACAGAAGAAAAGAAAACGAAATAAATATAAATGTAGAAGGGGAAATAACGAACAACAGAAAGAAAGATAAGGAAATATAAATATTTACATTGGAGGAAACGTGAGGAACGAATTTAAGAAATGAAAAAAGTGGAAATGATAAATAAAAGAAAGGGAAAGTATGAAAACAGAAATAAGAGGAAAAGAAAAGAAAAATTGAAAAATGAAAAGAAAGATAAAGGTGGAACGATAATTACTATAAGTGTAGAAATATACAAATAGAGAAAGAAAACACGAAAAGGATGGGCGTACTTGTTTTACAAATACTTTAATGGATTGTGCTCCGATGAACTAGCTTCTTTGGTGCCCCCTCGACGTAAATTCACTAGATTAACTCGCCAATCAGCTAAATCCCATCCATTCACTATGGCGGTCCCCAGATGTCGGAGAGCCTTTTACTCCAATAGCTTATCACCTCGTGCTGCTGACCTCTGAAACTCCCTCCCCGCTCCCTGTTTCCTCGACAGTACCGACATGCAGAGGTTTAAAACTAATGTAAACAGACATCTCGCTACACTGCTCCCAACTTGGGGTGACACCCAAACCCCACACCTAAATTCTAAGGAGACCCTTACGTTTACAGTGGTGGCCTACCTTGTTTGGGGTGAAATATGTTAAAAAAAGAGAAAGAACACTGAAAAAAGGAATTTACGAAAGAACAGAAAACAAGAGTATACAAGGATAGATGAAAGGGGAAAAGAAAGGTAGAGAGGCAATGAAAGCAAATAAAATGTGATTAATATAAGTGTAGAAGGAAATAAAGAATGATAGAAAGAAAGAAAGAAAAGCAGGGAAAAAAGAGTAAATATTTACATAGAGAGAGAATAAGAAATCCGATAATGAGGAAGGAATTTTAGGCTTGAGAGAGACGATACCAAAAAATGAAAGGAAAAATAAAAATAAGAAAAAAAGATTAACATGATAGAAAAAGAAAAACGTAAAAAAAGAGAAAAGCCTTTTCCATAGAAGGGCTAAATTTCACAAGTCCTAAAAAGCGTTTTCCATAGGAGGCTAAACTGCACAAACCCCCGAAACGCGTTTTCGATTTGGGGTTAAACTGTAAAAGCCCCCAATAAGGGTTTTCTATAGAGACACGTAACTGCACAAGCCCCTGAAAAGCGTTTTCCATGGAGAGGCTTAACTGCACAAACTCCCGAAAAACATTCTCCATAGGGGGCTAAACTACACTAGCCCGCGAAAAGCATTTTCAATTGTAGGGCAAACTGCACAATCCTCCCCCCTGAAAAGTGTTTTTCATAGGGGGGACTAAACTAAACTAGCCCCTGAAAAGCGTTTTCCATATGGAGCTAAACTTTACAAGCCTCTGAAAAGCGTTTTCCATAGGGGGCTAAACTGCACAAGCCCTCGAAAGGCGTTTTTCATTAGGAGGCGAAACTGCACAAGCCCCGAAAAACGCTTTCCATAATGACGCTATTCTTCAAAATAAGATAGAATTAATATAAATATAAAAAGGGGGAAATAGCGAATGAAAACTAAGAAATACAAGGAATGTATAATGAGTAAAAAAAGAATAAAGCAGATATCGAAGAAGAAAGTAAAGGAATGGCATGGGGGATGAGAAAATAAAAGAGGACAACGTGGAAGTATTTAAGGAAGGAAGATATTTTGAAAAGATGAAGATTTTGACGGAAAAGGGCACCAGAAGGATAGAGGTTGAAGGAAAAGAAAGAAAAACTCGGAAATATATCATGGATTAAAAAAATCACTATGTACATAAAGAGGGGAAAAATAAACAAAATAGAAAGGAAGGAAGTTAAGAAATAACAAGAAGGAAAATAAGAAAGGAAAGATAAAAAAAGTAAATTACGAAAGAAGATAAATAAAAATGGTACAAAAAAGAAATGAAAAGGGAAGAGAAATATAGTAAGAAAGATAAAAAATAGAAAGGAATAGAAGGTACGGTAGATATGTACATAAGAAAAGGAAATAAGGAATGTAGATGATGAGGAAGGCATTTCAGGTTTTAGAGAGAGAGAAATAAGAATCAACAATGAGAGGAAAAAGGAATGTAAGAAAGAACAGCACTAAAAAGGGATGAAAGGGAATAATGTAAAAGGAAAATAAAGGTAGAGAGGAGACAAAAGGACATAAAATAAAATTAATATCAGTTTAGAAAGAAGAAAGAGAAAGAGAAAGGAAGAGAAGGAAGAATAAATATGTACAAAGGAAGAGGAAAAAAGAAAACAAATAATGAGGAAGGCTTGAGAAGGAGAGACAACAACAAAAGAAAAGAGACCAAAATGACCGTGTAAAAGAACAAAAAAAGGCTGAAAAAATAACGAAAAAAAGTGAGATAGAGAGAAAACTGAAAACAAAGTAAATATTTGCAAAATAAAGAGAAGGCATAAAGCAGTTAGTGAGAACAGAGAGTTAAGAAATCGCAGGGAGATAAAATTAGAAAGAAGAAAGAGGAAAATTAGAAGTATAAAATAATAGAAATAAAAACAGAAGAAAAGGAAGAGAGAATAGAAAATAAAGATAGAGGAGGAGCAAAATAAAGAATTACTTAGTAACACTGATAGATGAAGTGAACAAAATAGAAGATAAAAAAGAAAGAAAAGAGAAAAACATAAGCGAAATAATAGAAATACAGAAAGAACCAAGAAGAAAGAAATAGTAAGAAACAAGAAAAAAGACATCATGATAAAATAAGAAAGGAAAGACAGGAGAAAGTGAAGGGTATAATTGAAAATGAATTCAACAAAAATATTTTAGTGTTTCCTTATTTTAGTTTTGATTAAGATGTGTAACAATAAAAAGAGGAGGTCATTCCTGCGAGTGTGCATCCCCTAGGAATTATCCGAATCGTAATTAAATTCGAAAAAGAAAGGTTTAGTGGTGTAAGTCAGCCCCTATTGTTAAGAAAAAAAGACAAGTTAAGAAATTTTACTAAAATCTTGATTGATGAACTTTGAAATTAACCATCTCTAAGCACTTAATTTTTTTTGTAGAAAAATAATTATTACACCTATTTAAAAAATATCTCTGTAAGCTTAACCTTTCATTGTATGCCCAAACAATGTGCATAAAATCTGTAGCATATAAGTAGGACTATCGAAATAAATTGTAACATTTGACTAATTTGCATACTGTGATGGCGGCAATCTTGAATTTATAATGAGGTCGACTAGTCGCTCATAGTAAATGTTCATGCGCTCATGCACATATTAGTTAATTATTTTTTTTATATTTATGCTGCTGTGTCTTATGTTGCAAATAAAACAAGTTTTGCAGATAGTATCGTCTGCTATTACATGTGATAGACTTGTCGCAATTTTGCGACAGTCGGGTTAAGAGAGTTATCTTTTGTGATTTCGTACTTTATATGACTCTAACCGTGAAGAATTGTATTTGTTCTTTTATATTTCTGTTGCTGACTTGTGTAACCAAGGAAAGAATAAAGAAAGGGAAAATACGGAATAAAGGAAATACTCAGGAATCCAAATTAAAGAAAAAGGAAGAAACGAGGAACGAGAGAGAGAGAGAGAGAAAGAGACAGAGAGACAGAGGCAGAGAGTAAAAAACTAAAAGAAAAAAGATGATATAAATGTGTTATTGTTTAAAGAGACAAGTAGAAAGAAATAGGGAAGCAAAATAAAATATGTATGAAGAAAGGAAAAGAATGTAAAACACAGAAAGTACAAATCAAAGAAAATGATACAAAGCTATGACAGAAACAAAAAAGAAATGAAAAAACAGACAAAACAACAATAAAGAAAATGAGACAACATAACAGAAAAGCAAAAATACAGGAAATAAGTAAATATATAAAGAAAATATAAAAAGGAAGAAATTAAAGAAAAAATTGAAAATAGAAAATAGAATATAACGAATGTAAGGTTTAGAAAAAGAAGCAAAGAAAATTAAAAGTAATATCAAGTAAAAAAAACTAATGGAAGTAATTTATCGAAAACAGAACGCTAAATCAACAAAGGGAAGAGAAGATAGTTTACCAATAAGGAAAAATAGAGAACAGTGAAAGGCAAACGAACTAAAAAATGGAACAAACGAAAGAAAAAGGAAAGAAAAATGGATTAATATCAGTGAAAATCTTAGATTAAATATAGATGCAATTTTAAAAAATACAAAAATAAAAGGGAAGAAAGTGGAAGGAAAGTATATAAATAAAAAAGGAGGAAACAAGACATGAGAAATATAGAATAGCAGAAAAGTGATTGAAAAAGAAAATGGAGAAACGAGAAAAAATAAAGGAAGGAAAATGAAAGACAAAAGTAAAAAACAAATAATGAATAATACCGGAAATAAAAAAGGTCGAAAAAAGATGAGTAACAAAAAAAGCAAGACTTGAAAGAAAGATAAGTGAAAAACTAAATAAAACTAGAAAAGTGATTGTAAAAAGAACGAAAAGAAAAATCAAAGTGAGAGAAAGAAATAGAAAGAATAGTCAAAGAAAAAAGAAATAGAAGATGGAAAGATAAGAGAAAACAACGATTGAAAGAAAGAGAAGAACACCAGGAAGAAAATTGGATAGAGAGTAATAAGAAAGGGAAAAGAAAGAAAAAACGAGAAAAACAAAAGATAGAAAATTAAATAAAAATAAAATAAAATGAAAAAGACGAGAAATATATTAAAAAAAACGATAACAAAATTGAGAGAGACAATAACACAAGACTTGAGAAAACTAAAGAAAGAAAACTAGACAAAAATAAATAAATGATTGATGAATGACTATATATATAGATAGAGGAATTACTAACCGTCAAGATAAGAGTTGAAAAGGACAAGAAACGAAAAACGAAGAAATAAAAAATTAATTGCCAAATAAATAGAGTAAGAAAAAGAGACACACAAGTAATAATTACGAGAACAGAGAGAACGATTTTCTCTTGCAATTAAAATCTCAACAGAATATGTCAATGCTATTTGTAATTAAATGGTACGCCATTTTGAAAACTGTTCATGGAATCCCATACTCAACAACTGATTTCGTCACAGCGAAATCGAATCGCTTATTGTAATATGACAATGATAAAAACTCAATTTGATGGCAATTTCCTCTGGCTAGTCAAGCAAAATGTCTGCAACAACAATGGCCATCAATAAAGAAAATAAATCACTAGCCTCGGTCTAGAGATCCAGACAATAAAAGTCCGCTGTCAAAATATATCCGGGAACAAACAAGCGCAGACAATTTATAAAAGAGGGGAAATTTTCGATCCGAAATCCGAAATGATCAGGTTTCACTGCTATGAATTGATTTACAAATTAACAGATCAAACATTATTATAGTGTGTTATATATGCAGACAACCAAATCGGTGAGTTGCAAAAAACTTTAAAGATAACAAATTGTCTTCATACTTTATAGCTGTATGTCTTACTTCTACTCGCGTTGGTGTGGGCCTTCATGACTGACGACTTGATGTCCTAAAATAAAAATTCCTTATTATTACTTTCAAATAGATTTAGACGAAGAAAATTAGGGAAAATAGAAGATATTTATTTAACTTAATCTACGTTCCAACTCTCTCGTCAGTGGGAGAGAGAGAGAGAGAGAGAGAGAGAGAGAGAGAGAGGGAGAGAGATCCATAATTACTTGTTTGATTATATTTTGTTAGCCCATCTCATTTTACACGTCCACGTGGCTGCGTACTTCCAAACGGACGGTCCTCTTCTTTCCCACACTCTCTCTTAGGGCCATGTGATGTCATATCCGTTTGAATTAAGTCCCAGTCTCGTGATCCTCACTTCTGGTTCAGCAAGTTGATCGGAGCTGACCTATCATTTCCTGTTATTCTCAGCTTTTTTCTTTGCGTGTCTTTGAAGCATGTAGTCATACAACAGTTTCCAACGTTCTTACGCAGTCCTTTGCATTAATGTTGAACTCTGCAATATATTTCAAGCTGCACCAGTGTAGCAGTAGACGACTAACAAGCCAGTGTAACATCGGATGACCCTCCTCTACACATTCACGGATTGTTGGGTAAGTTTTGTAGCTCCATGTACTCATATCGATTTTTGATCGTCGCATTCCCGTTCTCAGACGGTTAAGTGTATTCCACTTGAGACAAATTGCCTCTCAACTAACTATTTTATATACTGGTGGGTCTACTCGCTTAACATTTGAAACAAGTGAAATCACAAATAAAATATCATTTTTTGTTATTTATTTGTATAACCTTGATTATTCGGGCTACTGGTTTCATCTTGGTTGTTATATTCACAACGATTGGACCAATGCAAATACCGACCCCATTCAGATGCATGTGGAAAATATCGGTCAAACTCGGGAATCAATACGGAATTTATAACAAAATTCTGTATTTAACCTACAGAGTAGATAGTTCAGGTTTCGTCAGTCATGACCGGGCAGAAGTATTAACTAATTTTTGTTTCAATCTTAGTTAATATCGCTTGGAGTGAGGATTGAACCTACACATTCCAGATGAGTGTCATTTATAACCGACGTAACTCACCGCCTTTATCCGTTTTGCCAAGGGTTTATTTATTCATCTGTATTTTATGTATGATTCATTTTCACTATTATTTGAAATATTCGGACTAATTTTCTCATCTTGATTGTAATTATCGCAACGTTCAGGCCGTTGTTCGTCCGGCCATCTTCATCTGTCTTGTGTGATTTTTCGACCCGCCGGGGTACACTATTTGTATTCTATTCTCTAGGCCTTGTAACATTCTTGCATTAACCATGACACAATTATAATAGTTTAATGACTATTTGGTTCGATACACACCTCCACCGAACTTATAAACTTTTTTTCATTTATCACCTGAAAATGTATACTTCTAGAGATTCTAAGATTCGGAAGAAAATTATATCGGTGTCAGGGGTGGTGTCAGGAGTTTATAAAAGATAGAACTAACGTATTTGAATACTGGATATTAAAGAGTAGAATGTGGTTGCTAACCCTAACCCTTACCCTAATTTATGTGTTTGGAGAAGCTGATTGTTAAAAATAGCTAATGTTAAGACGAGAAGCTGGTGTTAATTTGTGGTGTCCTTAAAGGCTCTCGATCCCGTCATGACCAACCGAGAATGAAAATGTGGACAGAAATGTAATAGTAGATAATTCTGCAACAAGTAATCTGGCAAATAAAATTGCTGAAAGAGTAAATAAAATAGTTTGTAAGTTGTAAGTCTCCCTTATTCAGAAAAATCTCCCAACGACGAGAAATGAATTACAAGATGATTACGCGATTCGCACCTGAGTCCAGATGAAAGGCGTTACCAAGAGACCATATAATGATGCGTATTATGCAACAAAAACCTAATATTTTTAAGGATCATCTCTGTATATAAATAATGTTTTCATCACCTGCCTACCGTACGTAATATATCTTAAATCGGTGGAATTTTTACGGGGAAAAAAAGAAAATAAAGAAGAAGAGAAGTAAAGGGAGAAGGAAAAAAAGAAAACAAATAAAAAAACGTGGAAGAAAAAGTGGACGAGAAAAGAAACAGAAGAAAAAGAAGAAGAAGAAGAAGAAGAAGAGGAAAATGGAGAAGGGTGAGAACGAGTAGGAAGAGAAGAGGGAGAATGAAAAGAAGACGATGTAAAAGAAGAGTGAGAAAACCGAGAAAAAGAAGAAAAAGACGAAAAAGACAATAAAGAAGAAGATGTAGATGATGAAGAAGAAGAAGCCGAAAAAAATAATAGGAAGGAGGAGTAGTAGGAGAAGAAGCTGAAGGAGAATAAGGAAAAAGAGGAGAAGGAGAAGAAGAAAAGGAAGGAGAGGTAGAGGAAATGTAGTAGGAATAGAAGAAGACGGAGGAAGACGAGGAGGAATAAGAAAATGCGGAGGGGAAGAAGATGAAGGATAGAAGAAGAAAAATAAGAAGAAATAGAAGAAGTAAAAGAAGAAAAAGCAGGAGAAGGAGAGGTAGAGGAAGAAGAAGAAGAAGAACAACAACAACAAGAAAAAAAGTAGAAGATAAAAGATAGGTAAGAATGGGGGAAAAGAGGCAGGAAAAGAAAAAGAATAAGAAGAAGTAAAATGGAAAGAAGACGAAGAAGAAGGACAACAACAACAGGGAAGTGGAGAAGATTAACTGACATCTATTCCGAACTGATGGAAAACTAGCCAGACTGCTAGTTAACAAAACAAAATCCATCCATGTAATAATCGGAATTCCTCTCCCTAAAAATATATTTAGGAAAATCAGCTGTTTATAGTTACAAGTTGCCGGAATGATCTATTCATTTTCTCGGTACACAGTGTTTTACAGTAGTAATAGGAGTTTAGCCGTATAATATAATTTATACATTGAAATAGGTGACATAATGTCAGGCGTCGGTAAATGCGGAATATATAAAAACTAAAAGAGTAAGAGGTCAGTGTTGAGAGGTCAGCAGCAGAAAAAGGAACGAAGAGAAAAACGATGAGTAAATGAACAAGTGGGAAAAGATTTTGAGAGAATGTACAAACATACACGTATCACGAAGTTTTATTCAGATAAATTGATAGTAGTCGTGGTATCTTCTGGCCCTGCTCTGTCTGGTTCAGGTATTTGTTCTGGGTAGTCGATTTCATTTTCTCTCTTTGAGAAGTGATTGGTTTATACAAAATAACCGGAGGCCCTTCTATAGAGGAAAGCGGACGGGGCTGCTCAGGAATTTTTTGAGGGGCCAGAGTGCACTATATCTTGTGCCTTCTGGTTTTGTGCCACATCTTGCCGCGATAGAAGGAAAATACTGTAAGTACATATTTGCCATTGTCATTCCATCATTGGACTGGGTTAATGTTCAGGAGAGATGCAGAAGTATCCACTATTGTACGTTATGAAAAATGTATGTCACCAATAAAAAACATGATTTTCACGAATAAATCATTATAGGATTTTGATCAATCCGTAAAAGTCTTGTACGTTACTTGAACAAAATGTTGGGATATCTTATACAATACCACATTAAAAACATTGCATCACTTTGAACATCCCAGGAAGAGACCAGACGAAAGCTATGGAGAAGACGGCTAGAGAATACACCCCTTCTTACTGACATGAAAACCTTTCAGTTCTGAAGCCCTACTCTCGGTTCAGACGCACCATGACTCATGACTCATGTTGCCCTGAATCGGTGCGACGCCGTAGCGCCATCGGATGTCCTCATTGCAGACGTGATCGATCAGTGTAAATCGGAACATCCAGCAGAGCATTTTGGTTTCCATAACGTCGTCGGTAAGCACTCGGAGCTGTACAAAACAAAAGATTTTACAATCTTCCAGCAGATTTTCGACTTTAGACGGTTTCTGATCTTGCGGTCACAGTCACACTTACATCTCCAAAACACTAACATTAAGTTTACTTGATTCAACCCAACCCACCCCATAATACTTATATTTAGATCAGTTGTTACAAGCGGTTTTACCTAATCCCCTTAATAGCCCCCAACCCCAATTGTTTTATATAATGGAGTGAAACAGGCTAGTTGTGTAACTACACATTTGGCCTGCCTTAATTATTTTAATTTAATTTTATTTTCTTTGACCACTTTTGGGCCTCATTCAATTACTCAATTACTCATCTAATTTTATTTTGATTTATTTTTTCCCTTATTCTTTTTTAATCATACTTTTAAACTACTTGGAAGCCTTTTGTAAGCTTTCCAGAAAATGTAACTTGTTTATGCTAATCTTTGCCCATTTACTACTTACTCACGATTTCAACTATAGATTCCTATTCTTTGGATTCCTAATATCCGCGATGGTAATCCTTTAAACTCTCGAAATTTATTTTATCTTCCCTTTAAATTCCACTTTAACTACGACCCCCTCCCCTACTCTTCAAATTACACCCATTTTTTCACTTAAATCTTCACCTATAGCTAAACATTACCCACTTATTTCTATTTCCTTCCTTTGCTTCTGATGCTCTCTAATTTCACTTACTCCTTTTCTCCCTCTTTGCATCCTCTTAATCGACCCTGTATATGTCTCTTTCTACCGAAATTATCACATTCGTAGATTCCACTTATCTCGCATTTAACTACGCTCCTTGGTTACTTCTTAAATCGATCATTTTTCTTCCCCTTATAAAGCTTTTCATTACTTTAAAACACTGACACTACACTTAAGTTTCAATTGACCCAACTACACCCCACCCCATATTACTTAGAATGGAAACAAATTGTTACAAGCAGCCTAACCTTATCCCTTGAACTGTTCCCCTACCCTAAATTTGTATTTAACTGAGTGGGACAGGCTGGATGTATAACTATACATCGAGTTTATCTTACTTATTTATTCTTTAATTATTCTATTTCTTAATCATTTAATTATTCATCTAATCATTTATCAGGTCTTTATTTAATAAATTATTTAATTATTTTAATTAATTATTTATTTATTCATATACTTTAACTTATTTTACCATGCTTTTAACCAATCAGGTAGCCATTTTAAATCCCTAGAAACTTTAGCTATTAACGCTAGTCTTCGCCCAATTTTTTGTTTATTACATTTAAACTGTAGAATTCCATTCATTGGAATTCTATTTTAAGCATCGGCAACCATCTTAAACACTCGAAATTATTCTGTCTTCACCCTTAATTCAGTTTTTATCTACGATCCATTTTTATTCCCTCTCCTTTTCTCTTCAAATATTTACACTCAATGGCATACTTCTTAACCTTTGACCAACCCTCGCCCGCTTCCTACCTACCAATCCCTTATCACTTGAAACCCTTTTCCCCCATCCACCCTTTTTTCCTCCCAGCTGCAACAGCGGCACTCTCAACCAATCCGACCACTGTATTCCCTTATATTTAACTTTCCCCTCCCCCCAATCCCAACCCCCAATTGAGCATTGTTGTTTCACTTAATTTTTTTCTTGGATTCGCTTGCTTGAATATCTCACCAATAATACCATTCGCTTTTTCTATGGCCCGGGAAGTTATCAATAATGGCCAGCTTTTCTCACATCAATTATATTTAAGTACACTTGGATTTACTTCATTTTGAACACTTTCTCCATACTGCCCCTACGAAAAAAAATTGTTTCGTCTTCTCCAAAATCTCCTCTTCATTGGACACCTTTTCAACGGACAATTACCACCTGTACAAACCACATATCTTTTTTTACTGAACTTTTCTTTCACTACATTTTTAATAATATTTTTCAAATATTTAAACTTTGGCTTTTCTACAGCCAACTTATCTATCTGTATTTCTCCTCTGATGATAAGATCTCGATCTTTGAAAAGCATTGCCTTAAGGCAAGAATAATTAACACTAGTTTATTACAGAATACACCTTGCATTGAACAATCTTATATCTACTATCTTTATATATATGGATATATATATATATATATATATATTTATTCATATACTTTTACTTATTCTACCATGCTTTTAACCTTTAATGAACAGTTGTTCATGATAAATAACTGATGATCCCTTGAATAATGTTAGCAGCAAACTAATATAATAACTGTAAAAACTAAATTGACTTACATGAGTGATTTTCCACTGAACGACTTTGGACTTAAGGGTTTTAAAAAAAAAATTATTTTTTAGTTTTAATGGTTAAGAAACTTCCGAGACAATACATATATATATATATATATACATATATATATATATATATATATATATAAGTGTGTGTGTAGTTATCCAGTTACTGACTGTACTGCTGTATCACTACCCCACATTGTAGCTTGGCAAATAAGTGCTTTAAACTAAAATAGAAAACTGGATCGTTTTTTTTTTTTTTTTTCGAGAGTCTGCGCCTTTATTCAACGTGGTGCGAAAACGAAGCGAGGGCTTGTTCAGCTCCTCACGCTTTCGTTTTCAGTTAGCTTTTAAAAAGCTTCTCACATGTTGCAAGTATAACATTTAGCTTGTAACGTGCCTAATATTAAAGACCACCGCTTCGAGATCAGAAAATCGAGATGGTCCACTACTCTTGAAACCTCTTGTGATAACATTCACTTCTCCGAATGACGCTTCCAACAACTGAATTAGACTACTTGATTTAAAGTTTCTTTACTTAAACTGCCTGCCATAAAAATTAATTCAT
The DNA here is from genome assembly GCA_963556195.1 of Sepiola atlantica. Taxonomy (NCBI): domain Eukaryota; kingdom Metazoa; phylum Mollusca; class Cephalopoda; order Sepiida; family Sepiolidae; genus Sepiola; species Sepiola atlantica. Next base: position 108,427,949 of record OY744518.1, read on the forward strand.
TATTTTTTTCCGATTAAACAAATGTTCCCTTCGTTTGGGACGACCTATGCATTAGGCATTTGTACAATGGCCATCATACAATAAACATATTTCCTCTCATTCTCTCTCTCTCTATAACCTTCTCTCTCTCTCTCTCTCTCTCTATATATATATATATATATATATATATATATATAAATATATATATATATTTAAAATAGGATTTTTAGCTAAATCAATTTATATCATATTGACAATGTTTTTCATAGATTTTCTGGTGAAAAGTCTCAATTTATTTTCATTTTTTCTCACTTAAAAAAAAAGAAATGATCAATTATTATTGTATTTGTTAAAATATACGTTGTAACAAATTGGCTTTGAAACAATTGTCAACAGACATTTATCATGATTTTCGTTTTATTTTGCTTATTTATTTATTTATCTTTTTTATCTGGCTGTGGATAATCATCTTAGCGAATGCTAAACATTCACACGCTATTTCCGAGACTCAAACCGAGAGATCATTTAAGATTTTAACCGTCTCTTTAAGCGCAATTGTTTAGATCTCTTTCGCACTTATTTCACCGGGTCTATTCGCTAGGTACATTTTAGAATTCTTTTTAATGGACTCAGCTGCTTCTATTATTACTGGAATAATGAAGATCTCTCTAATATTCTTGTTTCGTTTGCATGTTGGGCATAAGACAGTGGTCTTTAGTTATCTTCTTCTTTTCAGCTCTGTTTAGACCACCATCATTAGGGACACTGACTTCAACTAAGGTGTCTACTCATTCCGTCTTCTCCAATATCATTCTGTCAAGTTTAACAGCTTCATTTTCTAAGTATGTAGTGGATATATATGTATGCGTGTGTACTCATCCACAGGCTGATGGTATTACTGCATCACAGCTCCGCATTGTGGCTTGACCGAAAAGTACTTCAAAATGAAATTGAAACCGATTTCTTTTTTCAACAGTCCGAACCTATATCCACTGCGCCATTTTCACAAATATGGAACTGAAACTTTTTTTAAAAACGATATCAACTTCTCAAGTGTGATCTATTCGTTTGTCTATGACGAGCTATCCATAACTATTAATGGTATTAAAGACCATTCTATATGGAGGTATATTTTCGTAAGAAATATAATCCGTAACGAGAACTTATTTTACATAATTTCGACGAACAGAACAAAATATAAATATATGTAAAAATTCAAATTTGATTAATGTAAATGTGTTTTGTCCGCCAAATAAACCCAAATAGCAAACTGTAGTATTTTGAGACATTTTTTGCGTTGTCAATCAATCTGTCGTGCTTCAGTTTTCAATAGAATTATCATCGCTAGTCTTGTAGATTTAAAAGACGCATCTTAAGTTAGATGCGTCCAAGTATTACTACAGATACTGTATGTTGGTCGATTTCATTTTTGTTGGTTTGTCACGCATAAATTTATAATAGGAGTTTAGTTGATCTGTTGTGCTTAATGTTGAAATATCATTTTCGTTGGTCTATCATGCTTAAGTTTAAATATAATTTTCGTTGCTCTGTCAGATTTAAGTTAAAAATAGCATTTGACTTGGATTGTCACGCTAAAATTTTAAATAACATTTTCGTTCGTCTGTAACTCTTACATATATTGATTCTGTATGAAAATAGTAGGGTTTTTTTGATTAATTACACGTGTAGCTGCGTCCTTGCATTTATATTTGAGGATTTGACAATCGGTTGGTCCGTCACATTCAAGTTTGAAATAGGAGTTTCATCGCCAAATACACAGATTGAATCGAACCAACTAAAAAAAAAGATCAGTTAGCTAATGTGTATGGTTAAAAGATCACGCATCAGACAGAGCCGCGCATCACGACATCAACACACGTTAGAATGATAAGGTTAGGGTAGAGGTCCTCGTGTGTGTAACGTTTTAAAAATCATCCACAATATATACATTTAGATATCTGCGGTGCAACCACAAGCCGGCATCAGCTCAAATCAAAGAAAACCATCAAATATTTAATAAATCATCGTTTATTAGTTTAAAGATTGTGTCTAAAGAAGAAACTATTTTTACAGATCAATGAGAATGCGAACAAATAAAAAAAGGGCATTGCGTGTTTTTGTCGCCCTTCATAATAAGAAGCTCATTCACTGACATTATCTAAAATATACTAGATATGCACAATCCGGGTTAATTAAACGCGGCCTGGCCTTTGGGTAATGTTCAGGGGAATGCACGTGTTGTTGTTTTTTTTCGGGCGGCCATTATTTCCCGCCAAAAGAAAGACGTCTTCTTTGACATTTGTTCTATGTAAATTCTAGGTATACAAGTGAAGAATGAATACATTTCAGACAATGTTTTCTTATAATTTAATTAACATCCGCAACATGTCAGCAGTTGTGTAAGATAATTCGCCTTACGTTTTAGCACGTGAAGACAATTTTAAAATAAAGACAATGGAAGACGATTGTTAAAGAAATGAATAACAATTACCAGTAAATGTGGCATGGTTACGAATAGACAGGCAATTAAAATCGCTCACATTTCATACGATGTTTCTTTTTTACCGTCTCTTATATTTGGTGAGGTTCTCGAATATTAACGATGATCGAATATCCGCCGGTTATCTACGGTGAGATAATCACCCGACTTAAGTATTTGATTTATGTTTCGGATGTTTTTTTTTACATCAGGATCGAAAATCTGTATCATTTAGATTAATTTAACTATTATTGTTATCTTGATTGTTAGTTTCACACCGTTTCGGTCGATATAACCTCCGAATTTATTTAAGTACATCTTTTCGAACATAAACATAATTTGGAACTTGATACTTTATTTAATCCACGATGGTAGATTGTTTTCGTCCTGTCAGCCATAACGTTGTAGAAGTGTTGATTAAATATTATATTATTCTTAATTAGCATCGCCTGTAGTAAAGATTGGATATGGAACCTCCAGAAAACTGGAAATACGAACTTATTGTTATCAACGCATTTATCCCTTGCGCCACCTGTGCACGTGAACAATTCTAGAATGCATTTGGGAGCATTAAAACAAACCTTGTCAGGTTTTAGATGGGTAGTGTTACTACTTATACATATATATATATATATATATATATATATATATATATATATATATATATATATATATATATATATATATATATATATATATATAGATATAGATATATATATATATATATACAAGGAAATTGTAGTGTGCTTTAATCATTGCTGCTAAATAGAAATGTAAGTTCGTAATCCGAGGCAGGAGCAATGCAATATAGGTACCGGAAGGTGGAACAGATGAAAAAAAAATAAATGTGTCCATCTCGCCTTTTCGACCACTCGGTCATATTTTTGATTTCTTTTGATAATGAGAGGTTCGACTCTCGAAAATTAAAGTTTATTCCGGACCTTTTAATTGCTTGACAGTAAAACTTTTTCTATTTATTGTTTTGGTATTTAAACCGTGAAATATTAATAGATTGATTTGAGATTCCATTCATATTTTCTCCTCTCATTTATTTTTGTTCATCTGTTCCACTTTCCGGTACCTATATCGCATTGCTCCTGCCTCGGATTACGAACTTACATTCATATATATATATATATATATATATATATATATATATATATATATATATTCTTTACACTACGGATCAAGTTGATCAGATTTGAATATCAGTCTTCAATCGTCAGTTTTAATTAGCAAATGTTTCCACCGTTAGCAAAAGCAGCTCTACATCGCAACGGAGCTGATAAATATTACGCTTTGGGGGCCTACCACAAGTCTTTAACCGCAATATTCTTCCTTTAATGCTCGGTATACTTTCTTTGATGACGTGGCAACACCAGTGCATTCTTCTTTTCATGTTCATCGTTTCCATCCTATTTTCGTGAAAAGAGTTAATGGAATAAATTATTAATACAATTTCAATTCACTTGATTTACTTTATTTCATAATCTTTGCAGACTTTCTGTATACACAATTCTTCCATTTTGTTTGGTGCTTTGCTAATCTTTTCACCGTTAGCAAAGGAAGTTCTACATCACTGCGGATATTGCTAGTCCGGCAATTCCGAGGTCTACCACAAGATATTTTACCAGAAGATTGTTCATTGGTATACATTGCTCCCATGATCACTTCTGACGAAGTGGCCGAATTGAAATTTCGAAACTCAAGAGTTTCTGTTATTTGGCTTTTCTCACAGCGATCCGGACGGGGTTTTGCCGAACATGATCTCAATTTAACTACTTTAAAACAACCATGAAACAATATAACTATAATATACGCTTTCCATGAGTGCGCTTTACAAATGTTCCCTTAGGGCAAATGATATAAGCATTTCAATGATGGTCATTGTTATATACGTTGTGTAGTTGGTAGACGGAGGCAAAAATGTTTGTCGTTCTCTCTCTCCTCTTTTCAGCTGGACTATACCCTATGTAGTTTATAAAAGGTATGTATTATCCATGTTTTCTCTGACTATACGCTAAGTGCAGAGTGACTCAGTGAAATTTCATCCATAGATCGTTCACAAAATTAACAATCCTTTCAGTAATTACCCCATATTCTGTATAAGTAAACTTCAGTCTATGCCCAATAATTATTAGTCATGAATTTCAAACAGTCTTTGTTTTATGTCCATTCAATTATATGCGAAGTCACTTAAGTGATCATATAATCAGTGGGAGTTTTGATCCTAACTGATTTTCACACTAATCGGAACTGCACAACCATATTTCATCTGTGCGGGTATCTTAAGAATGGTGTATTTCAATACAATCACTAGATTATTCAGGAAACTGAAGAAGAGAATCAGAGCAATTATAAGGACAGTGCCAAGAGCGGAATGTGTTAGAGCAATTCACGATTTTACACGGCTTATCTTAAAGACTGTTGGCCCTTCATGACTAAAACTTGGTGGACAAGTTAGGCATAGAATGTAGTTTGTTTGCACCAAAAATTGTTGTATTTCATAAAGTATGGTGAATCCTATAAATAGTTCCAAGGGTGACATTTTGTTGGTAGAGATGAGGGGTTCACAATGTATGAGTGCACGCAGACTTGAATCAAAGAACCAACGTTCATGCACTTATTATGTTTTACACTTGAAACATCAATGAATTAAGATATTGCAATATTTTTTCCGTTGATCATCTCAAATATGATATTTTACATTTTGACGTGGTAAACCTAGTCACCGTTTTGTGTTTTTTCTTATTCGGAGTTGGAAGCTGACTCTGTATGAAAAGATGAACACGAATAACGTTATATGTTCATAACATTTATTCATTCAATTTAGAAAAGCATCATATCCGACTGGTTTGGTTGCATCATAGAAATTATTAAGAATTCTTATTGAGTGTTAATTAACATAAAATATCCAATTGGAGTGTTACTCAGATTTCATTGTCGATTCCATAAACAACGAATAAACGACGATATAAACTAAGCACACTCATTCGTTAAAAGTTCAAAATTAAATAACAAAATATTCTGCTTAATTTGTTTAATACTAGTCTCCTTACAAGTACTAATAAGAAAAACACATCATAATAAAACTATTGTTATCAGCAAATGTAACTAAGAAAGCTTTTTAAAAAGGCCCCATGGGAGCACATACTTTCACCAAGTCACAACAACACATAACTTGATCTGCTGTATTGATACCTATTACTTATTGATTGGGCGTATCTGTGACCCCCAAAGAATGAGTTTATGCTTCTACTGTATGGTATTCTGAATGTACCAACTATGTTTTCGAAAACTACTTCATTTTGAATTGGTATATTATAATTGAAAAACAAGTTAAACTCAGAAGACCCTCTCAAAGTGTATAGTTCATTGAACCATACTATCACCATGCGACACAAAATTTAGAAAAGAATCTTTAACATTTCTTTTCATAGCGTATTATGTTCGCTATGATGGTGGTGGTGGTGCGTGTGTGTGTTTAGAAAAATGTGAAAAACACGTTTGTGAATTATAAATGTCGTGTTTAGTTTTCATAATGATTAGAGTGAAGGCTAATATGAAAGGAAATAATGACAAAGTCTATCTATACAAAATTAATAAATTGTTTATTGATAACTTGTTAAGACAACGAAAAACAAAGAGTTCGTAATGAATGAGAGTTCAGAATGTCCAACGAAAAAGTTGTTTTGTCCGTAAGGAGAAATTGAGCAAACATGTATATGTTGTCTATCTAAAGTACGACTTAGTGCATGTGTTAATTAAGTAAGCATTGTAGATTAGCTTGCATGTTTTTTTTCAGTGAAAGAATGTGTGTAGGAACTTGTGTATACATGAGTTCGGTTAGCAGTGTATATGCTGTCGCTATGCTTAGTAGTTCTTTGTTGCGTCTGCAGAGACGTTTAGCCAAAAACAGAGGTTAGCATTTAAGAACGTACTCATGTGCGTCAGGTATGTAAGAATAAACGAATCAATCGAGAGTCGATACTTAAAAACATCACCATTGTTGTTACTGCTTCCAATTACAGACTCACGTAGAATTGGTATGAGCGTGAAGACACCCCTACAGATCGCGATACAACTTGTAGCTAAGGAAACTAGACGCAGTTTAGCTAATTATATTGTTACGTCTTCTTTATCTGCCTTATTTCGCGTGTGAAACTATTTTCAGCTACATGAGTAAATACTGTGGAAGAAAACGATTAACATTCTTGGCATTCAGTATAATCACCGGAATTTTAAATCTACCTTTAAAGGAGTTTTTCCACTCGAACACCTAGTCGCGGTCTCCGTGGTAACCCGCTCCTCAGAAGATGTACTATCGTCGCTTCCGCCTAAACAGAAGAAAGCCATCATTCTCTGCTCACTGGAACCACCTGCTAAATTAGGTAGCGATAATGCCGATCATATCCATGTTTAAAGTCGCATTAGATAACTATTTAGATGCGATATATTCTAACTCTCATTGTACATGACTTGTTGCACTTTGTTACTTTTCTTCATTATACATTTTGATTAATAATTCAATTTTTCTTCAATATAATTGATTGATTGATTAGTTAGCCCGAAGCGAACATTTTAGATGCGCACTCACATAAACGTATATTATATTATAGTTATACAGGTTGAGGAACTTTTAAAAAGTGGTTAACATTTGAACTTTGGTTGGCAAAATCCATCCAGATCAATTCAGAATAACTCAAATTAAAGAACCGCTTGTGTTCTGAAATGACATCATCAAACTTATCAAGCAAAGAATAATGTTCTAGTTTTGCCACTTCGACAGAAGAAGTACTAAGAGCACTGTATACCGAACATTTAAGAAAGCATTTCAGAGCGTTGGACTGATCAGATCAATATATCAATTTTAATGAAATTTCAACCGTATGAATAAGATACTATTTTATTTATATTCCCTTCACAAGGTAAGATGTGACACAAGGTCGGGAAAGTGGGATTTGAAAAGCCAGCGCCCGAGAAGGTGAGCACTCTGGCCGAGCAAAAATAGCCTGGGCAGCCCCGTCGGTATTCCCTGGCAGAGGCGCCTCAGGAAGTAATCAATAAACTTACTCCTCCCCAAAGAGGGGGGGGGGCAAAGCCTGGGAGGGTGCACCTCCTGGAACAGCACAGGACCGTCCCACAGACCGGCGTAAATCAAGCCCCGAAGACCAAGACAATACAAGTCTATGGGGTGCAGTATCCATCGGAACAGATACTACACTTTGATCTTGGCCAAAAGGTCAAGAAAAGATACTAATTCACCGAGTTTAACTAAATTTCAGCTTCTTCCATAAGTGAAACGAGAGAAGGGGACAGTAAAAACAAAATAAGTAACATAGTGTTATGATCATAGTAAAAATGTACGTAATAGTGATTCTCATTTAATCCCGAGCAACATCAGGTCTTCCTGCTAGTCTCTAATAATAGCTGTAGTTGTTAGAACCCAACGAATCACAGATACATCTAGTTATTATAGAAAGTTTCAAACAGATAGAGAGACAAAACATTAATTGAAGAAGCAATCGTCGGACAGAGTATTACCTCTTCGGCGGTGATGAACCCCGAAAAAACGTGAATAGAGTTAAAAGTTACAGGAAGCTCAGCCCGTGTGACTTTACGTCTAATATTTGGCTTCAACCCACTTAAATGTGCGCCGTTTAGATTGTTTTGCATAGACTTCTATTTAATTCGCGAGATTCGTGGCAGATTGAGACGAAGCCTTTTATTAGAGTTTGCCGGTCGTTCCAACTTTAGCTGTAATCATCAGATTGCAGGGAGATTAGACAGAATGTTAATTCTTTTGGAGAGGGGCCAGGTATAAATGGGGAAAACTAAACAATAGGATTTATACGCAGACGGAATATATATATATATATATATATATATATATATATATATATATATATATATATATGCATGTGTGTGTGCATGTGCATATATGTGTGAGTGTGTGTATATATTTAAGAGTGGGTACATGTGTATCTGTATGTAAAGAGGTATGCGTATTGGCTTGTTTAAAAAAATATTTTTATGACTATAGAGTAATAAAATAATATTTTATAAAGAGAAGCCATACAATTTGCCTAATAGGTTTCAATGTTGTAAACACGCACCCACACGGCTTTTGAACTGGTTCAAAGTTATGATTTGCATTTGTACATGAGTTCTCATGGATAATGAGAAAAATGATAACATATCGTGTATTCAACTACAAATACAGATATAATGTCGTCCGATGATCGTGGGAGCGTGTGAAACCATGATTGCACTATAATAAACTTCACTTATATTTTAAGTAATATATATATATATGTATATATATATATTTCTATTAATAATGGAGTTTAAGTATCTGTCTGTCTGTCTGAAGCTGAAACTTCAGTATGACTATTTTACTGAAACTAATCTTTTTGAAATTCTTTATATACTGTCATTAAAAGTCGTTCAGACACCAGATGGGTTTTTTCCATTTATATAAGTCATTCCTTTAAACCTTCAATTAAATTCATATTTACAAATATACACTTATAACTGCTATTATCAAATTTACATATGTATTTACAGTATTCTCTGATAAGGTTATATTGATAAAAAATATTCATACAATTAATTAAAGCCATTTTCTGCATAACCGGCGTGTTGCTAAACCATTTCAATGGCGAGTACCGTTAAAATTGCAAAGTCATTGGCTGTTTAATCAGTGGTGTCCTCCCTCCCTCCGGTAATTAAATATGGCGATCTGATTAAACAGCCGGCGTTAATATGGCACGTTAAATATGTAAACAACGACGCTGGCATTCACTGTGCTCAGTTTTCCATTTTTAAAACAGTCCTAAGTTTGTTTATTTTCTTAATCTTATTAACCATTATGTTTTAAAACACAAATTTATTAAATCAAATTGCTTAATTAAAATAATAATTGATTTAAAAATTACTATATAAAAACACGCGCACACACACACACATACACACACACACACACATACGCACACACTATAACGAATTCAGTTCAGGTAAACTTTTTCTTTCCGAGAATTAAAAAACTATTCGTGTTTACTGTATTTGATTTCTTAATACTTCCATATCCAATATTATCATTTTTTCA